>VXAY01004353.1:0-54294 GCA_013399855.1 Oxyruncus cristatus
AGTCTCCCTGAAAGGTCATCCAGATTTTGGCTTGCAAGTGCCATTTTAGGCCAGACCTCACCACTTTTGACAATAAAACAAAGGAGGCTTAATACCTAATTTGGCTTTCCAAACCTTACCTTAGGGGATTTTTTTATTGCATGAAACATTTGGTCAATTTTTCTTCATTTATCCAATTTTTTCTTTTACCTTTACCCCCCCTAAATCAAGCTCTTTTCATCAACCAAACTTCTTTTTCCCCTTGTGGAAGCCAAAACCAATAATCCTTTGTTTTGTTTTGAGACAAAATAATTTTGGTAGCCAAAAGGGGAAGGAAACAAATGATCCTTTTGACTCTGTGATGAAAAAATTGCCAGGTAGTCAAAAGGCCTCATTCACAGGAGCTGGCTCTAAACCAGAGTTCCCCATTGCATCCCTTTTGCTACACTGACAGCAGAATCCTTTTCCAAGCGGGGCCCCTCTGGAGGGATTTTGGGGATGGGAAGGGAAGGTCCACACTGAGAGGATGCTCATGGCACACCAGTCTTGAAGGTGATGGGGGACCCACCATCCTACTACACGTGTGTAGAAACTTCCCGGTGTCTGGCAGATGCAATTTAAGCCCTAATGATGAATATTTTAGGGTGGGCCAGTCCTAAATACAGTAGAGGAAGGGTTGGTTGGGAAAAAGTCAACAAAATGCATGTTCAGAAAGGGGAAGGAGAAGACAATGGTCCTTTCCTAATTGAGAGCTGAGTGGGAAGCAGGAACAAGAGCATTGATTGTGAAGGGCTTTAAAAATTGTCAGGCAAAACCAATCTCCTTTATCACCTACTTTTTGGCTGGTGGGAGTGTCTCAGTGACAGAAATCTATTAGTGAAGCAGGATCTTGTGTTACCACGGGCTCATTTATCTGCTGGTTCTCGATCTTCAGCATTTTCTGGGCTAAAGGAGAACCCCAATTGCTTGGTGCTGCATAAACACAACAGGAGGGCGAGTCCAGCTTTCAAAGGACCCTGATGGGGTAAAACAAAGTGGGGGATCGTCTGGGAATGTGGTTAGGAAGAAGCCTGAGGATGAAGCTCACTGGCTGCCCACACACAAGCCAAGATCTTCATAAAATCACAGCAGAGCAGAGATTTCAAGGAGTCCAAAGAGAATTGTATCTGAAATTATGATTTAACCCGAGAGGGAAGCATTTCCACCTTGGCAAGTTAAGGAACACAGCTTGGAGGCCACTCAGCCTCATGGCACCGAGTTCCATTGCAGGTGTTGAGCCACATCCCCTCCTGGCTACCCCAAACCACCTTCCAGCTCATCCTTATACACATCCCTCTGTTCCCAAGGATGCAGAGCCCTGAAACCTTCCTATCCCCTGAAGACACAAACCCCCAAGTTTTCCCAAGGCAGACCCATTTCCCAAGGGAATTCCCTAGTGTTGCAAGGCTCCAGGAGCTTCTCCCACTGTTGTCATCCCAAAGCTCTACCTGAGCCCAGGTCTCTGTGTCCTGACTGGTGAAGTGATGGGTTGGTGGCACCAAAGCTGGGCTGTGCTCAGCAGCTTGTCCTGGCCTGGCATGGCTCAGTACCACCCTCACCACCTCCACTGATTCCTTCACCCCTTTCCCACCATTCCTGTTCCGTTGTGTCCCTTTTTAAGCCCCTTTTTGGCAGCGTTCATCAAAAAAATAAACATTTTGCCTGATTGCCTTCTGCAAACACCTTAGGGCAGAAAGGCACATGAGGCACCACACAGACCCCCAACAGCCCTTTCTCCTTTCAGGCCCTCAGTGTTCCTGCAAGAAATGTCACGAGAACATCAGACACGGTCCCACAGCTTTAGCTCTGTGGGGTCATGGGCCCTCCCAGCACCTCTGCAGCTCAAATCAGAAGAAGCTGGAAGATTGTTGGGCTCCTGGTAATGGTGTCCCCAATGTGTCACTGGAGGTGAGGGGAGCAACCTGCTCTCTGCCCATGCTGGACAGATCAAGGGGGAATGGGCTTCTGGTGTAGCCAAAAGGATGGCGGGGGGGGCAATTATTGGGAAAAGGCTTGTTGGAGCAGGAATGGGAGGTGGACACCGTCCCTCCCACCCCGTGCTCTTCCATTCAAATGAAAAAGTCAAGGTGGCAGCGAGGACAAGGCGTCGTTCACTCCCAGGCACAACCAAAATGTGCCAGCACCAGTGGGACACAAAGTCTGCAGCTGAAAAGAAGGTTTAAGCATGCCATTTCTTTGGTGTTTCAGGGAGAATTAAGGATGGGATAATACATATGCCTTGGACAAGTTTCCTTGCTTTAAGCCCAGCTGGGATCTCAGCCCCACATGGTCGCTCGCCCATTCCCCCGTGGGATGGGGGAGAGAACTGGAAGAGTTAATCTGAGAAAACCTGCAGGTTGAGATAAAAACAGCTCCATAGGTAAAGCAAAAGCCATGCATGCAAGCAAAGCAAAACAAGGAGTTCGTTCCTCACTTCCCATGGCAGATGCTCAGCCATCCCCAGGACAGCAGGGCTCCATCACACGTAATGGTGACTTGGGAAGACAAACACCATCCCTTCAAAAATCCCCTCTTTCCTCCTTTCCCCACTTTTATATCCTGAGCATGATGCCATATGGTCTGGGATATCCCTTGGCTCAGCTGGGGTCAGCTGTCCTGGCTGTGTCCCCTCCCAGCAACCAGCACATCCCCAGCCTCCTCCCTGCTGGGGTGGGGTGAGGAGCAGAAAGGGCTCTGACTCCCATGTGAGAACTGCTCAGCAATAGTGAAAACATCCCTGGGTTATCAATACTATTTCCAGCATAAATCCAAACCCTAGTCCCATACCATCTCCTGTGAACAAAATTAACTTCACCCCAGCCAAAACCAGCACACCAGGATAAATATCACTTATGGGTATGATTTAAAAAAAAAAAAAAAATCAATATAGTTATATTGCTGTTGTCTCCCATACAGCCACATTTAGACTCGTATAAAGCAGCTTTAAAGTGCTACAGATCGTTCTGCCCATATTTCACAAGCCACAGCAATACCAAGCACAGTCATACAAATGAGTTTCTACAATTGCCACCAAATCCCTGTCAGCAAATCAGCAGAGCTTTGATACGGTACCCAAGGCCATCAGATGTGCCTTTAAAAAACTCTTCCCCAGCACACTGAACCCGGCCACACAGACATACCTTCCCCTAAATGCTGGAATGTTTTACTTCCCCTCATTTCCGAGGGTTTGAATCCCTTGCTGCGCGCCTTGTAAAACTATTTAGGGATCTGAGGCTGTGATTGATTGGGTTTGATCTGGGCCCTAAGTATTTTTGAAAATCCCTCCACGTATGAACAATGGCTTTTAAAAAGAGGTCATGCAACCAAATTGCTTTGAACTCTAATAGCATTTAAGCCCCTAAACTCTTTAGGCTTATTTGAAAATCCAGCCATGAAGTTTAGATTATTTTAACCTAAGAAGAATTGGAAGTAAACTGTTGAAAACTGCACCCCTCGTGGGCCTGGAGTGCTGAGCATGTGCATTGGAGGGGAAAGTAAAAGTAGCTAGAAATAAAAGGGTGACCTGTAAAGTGCTCATTTATTTATTTATTTGTTTGTTTGTTTGTTTGTTTGTTTGAAGCAGAAAAATCAATACACTAACTAGGAGATACTAATTAGGTGTGTTAAAATGCTTCAGGTCTCAATCGTCGAATCTGCCATTAGGCACTGATGAAGCTTGGGCTTCCGTGCCATGAGACATTTGGATTTTAGAACATTTGTTTTAAGACCAGAACAAAAACCCCACCAACCTTTACGGGGAATCCTGTCAGCATCAAGTGCCAAATCCATCATAAGGAAGTTTTTTTACAAAGAGGGTGGTGTGGTCCCTGGCACAGGTTCACCCAGAGAAGCTGTGGATTCTCCCTCCTTGGAAATGTGCAGGATCAAGCTGGATGGGGCTCTGAGCAACCTGGTCTAGGGGAAGGTGTCCCTGCCCATGGCCTTTAAAGGTACCTTCCAACCCAAACCATTCTGTGATTCCATGAGCTTTGAGGAGACAGATAGACCCCAATTCCCCCCAGCTTGCAGCACTGCACCGGTGCCCCTGGGGGTCTCTGGGGTCTGCACAGCACCTTGCCCAGCCCCACAAGTTGCACCACAGCCCTCCTGCACTGAAACCACCAGGAGCTTGGGCTCAGGGGTGCTGAGCACAAGGCTTACCCCAAAGTCCTCCCAAAATCACTGCTTTTCTCACTGTTGGTGACATGCTTTGGATGGGCTTCGAGATTCAGAAAGGTGGTTGAAGGTGAGACTTCCCTTTAACCCAGTGCAGCAGCAGCTTCCAGCCAAACCTGAGCCGTGGGAAGGTCCTTTGCGCCCTGTTTCAACTGGCCACACCTGAACATTTTCGGAGAAATGGGGTTTTCTTTACCAGTGCAGTTTGGCAAGACAAAACCAGACCCCTCTGCTGCTGCAAATTCCATTGCTGCCATTCCTGGAAGGGCAAGGACCACGCTGCGTGTGCCCACGTTGACTTTGGAGCTTATTTTGGGCCATGGGGAGTTTAACCAGCTCCTCTGGAAATGCTGCCAGTCAACAATTTACACAGTTAGAAGGAATATATCCACCAAGGTGCCTTGAAGATCAGTGTTGGGGGCTCCTCCACGTGGTGTCAGGGTGGTCTTTGGGGTGAAATTCCCAGTGACCATTTGGCCTTGCCCACCCTGCTCAGAGTGATTTTGACTCACACTGATCCTCAGCCTCCTTGGTTCTCCCCCACTAACCCACACAGGCCTCCAGATGAGCGGGGAAATTTCCCATTTTCTTAACCATTAAAAAATTTCTCGATCGCATAAAACAGTTTCTGGGGTTTCCCTCCTCCCTCCCCTTCTCTTGGTGATACTGTCATCCTTCTCCCTTTGGTGCCATTTCAGTACGAAACAGACTGATTTTAATTTAATTTAAGAATGAAAAAGCACACATTTAATAAAGTTTACGGGTACTGAGAGGCTGTGCTCTCTTTTTGCTGGCGGCAGCAACCTGGAAAGAGGGGGACAGGTTTATGAAAAAAACGGGGAAAAAACACAAAATTGCCCACTTGTGTCTGATTTTAGTTCTCCTAAACCTAACTCACTCTGGGAACTCTCCAGTGGCATTGTTGGCATCATTTCCACAACCTCCTGTCTTCCACCACGTGTTTCCCCAGCAAGGTCAGTGTCATACTCTGTTCTTTAAACTACAAAAATCCTTGAGCAGTCGGATCTTCCCGGCTCCCCCAACACTCACCCCTGGTTGGCCCTGGCCCTGCCACATCCACAGCATTTCTCCACTGAGCTGGATGAATTCCTGCTTCCTCTGACCTGGTAGTTCAGGAATGGACCCAGCTCATGGTGCACTGCGTGAAACCTGAGGGGGAAGGAATTCCCCAAGAAATATATACAGCCCCCCCTATATCAGGTTTGCTGTGTGGTCAAGTAAAGTGATATTCTGTTTACTTTTTTAGATGTATAAACAGATTAAGTCCCAGGGAAAATACGCTCCCAAACTTCATAATATTTTATTAAACCACCGAAGTTTAATATAATCTTTTGGCTTCCACAGAAAAATTTTCCATTTCTTTTCTGAGCACCTTTGATTTTATTTTCTTTTAATTACCGTTATCCGGAGTTAACAATGTGGGTTTTGCACTCCACCCAGCCAGGACTATCCAGATTACAAGTGGGGAATTTTGCTGAAATACAGAAATATCTATGTGGTGGTAAGAAGTCAACGACGCCTGGGCAGAAAACTCCGGAGGAGCCAACGCGCAGAATTAATTCCCCTCGGCCAGGCAATAACAAGGCTGCATTCCTCAGCTCACAGCATTTATTACCTAAGACATTGGCCAGCCATGGCTTTTGTAAAAAATTATACCTCCTTCGTCTTGTGCCTGTCCACACGGCGGGGCGGGGGCTGGGGCCGGAGGCAGCTCCGTGCTCCGCGGGGAAAGCTCTCGCTGCACCAGGGCCAGCGCTGCCCTCGGGCTCAGCCCTGCCCTGCGTGCAGCATCACCAGCCGGCTGGGTGTGAAGCTGAGAGCCAAGGCCAGCACTGCTGAGCCCCCACCACGCTGCTTGGCCCCCGACCTTCCAGCTCTGCTGGCCGGGAAGCGCCGGCCGGACGGTCTGGCTCGTGGGGAAAGCCGCTGGGAGCCAAGCAAAGCTCCTCAGGAAAGGCTCAGCACCTGCATTTCAGCCCTGTTCATTAGGAATAATAATGGTCATCATCCTCTCAGGGTTCTTAAGACAACTGTGTGGCTTCTGGAGGCCGAACTCTCTGGTGTGAGTGTGCAGCAGAGGGACTTCACACGCAGCTTATCAGCCCCGGGTTCATCTCCCTGCTCTTCTTTGCTATTTCCTCTCCTGAAACTTGGAACAGCCTTGGAAATGGGGGGTCCTTCTCCACAGACACACCAACATCTGGCCTCTCTGAGTTCCTCTCTTAATGCCAAAGCAATGGTGGTGCTGCAGACAGGATTAGACCTGCTGGGCCAGTGTTTCTCCAGCTCATTTCTTTTGTTCTTTCACCACCTGCTGTGATTTAGGGCATGTGAGCAACAACCTAAAGGAAATGACTGAGAGGTATTGGCTGGGGAGCACTTACCTTCCCTTGTACAGGACTTCTGGAACACAATCAATAGATTTTCTATCCAGCTCACTGCTGGGGACCCCCGGGGCTGGGCACAGAGGAGATGGCAACGGAGTGAAAACATTCTCCTGAGGAAGACAAGTTTAAGAGCACAGAGGAAAGTGGCTGAATGCATCATATCGACAGGGCAAACAATCTAATTACCCCCCTCTCTGCACTCCTGCAGCTGCTTGGGCTGCAGCTCGTGGGGCTCTGCCTGTGTGAAAAGGCTGCAGCAGTTTCCCAGGACCCACAGCTTTGGGATGTGCAGAGCTGGCTGTGCTCTGAGCACAGGCTCTCCCTGCAATCAGGGCAGGCTCCAGCCAGGAGCAGGGCTGGTGGAGGCAAAGGGAGCATCCCACCAGGGCCTCCAGCACATCATCAGCTCAGCAGCATCACTGGATTTGCTGGAATGCTGGAGCCATTTCCTACTAGGTTTTAATCAGCTCTGTTAAGTCCAGACAGGGTCTGTTGGCCAAAGCGAAGCCACAATCCAGGGACCCAGTTTAGGAGCCCATCCTCTCCCACAGGCACGTCTCTAGCCACCTGCTGTGGGAATTGTAAAGATAAAACCAATGCCAATGATTTTAAAACCCCCTCACTGTTACCCTTTCCAGTGACAAAGCCAGTATCGGCCTGAGACCAAACTCCTCCATCTTCCACAACGAGAAGATTCAAGGTTCAAGGAAGAAATTATTTGTATGACCACCCAGGGGAGCTGCTGGCAGGGCTGGGGCTTGAGACATGGCCAGCTTTGCTCACATGAGTTGGATGCTACTCCTGTATGCCTTGCTGAGCAGGATGTGAGCTCTGCCTGTCCCTCAGTGACCTGGCCAGCACAAACCAGGTCACTGGGAGCAGGGACTCACGTAAGAGATGTCTGGAAGAAGCAATGGACTGCCCACATACCTCATCCCAACTGCCATGGGGATCACATCCATCTGAGCTTTCACCACCTTAGAAAAGCTTATGAATGGCAGAGCTGACCCATTTCCAGCAGATCCTGGCCCCAGGCACAGCACCTGCACCCCTGCATGGCCAGATCACAGGATGGTTTGGGTTGGAAGGGACTTTAAAGATCATCTTTTTTCACCCCCCTGCCACAGGCAGGGACACCTTCCACCAGCCCAGGTTGCTCCAATCCCTGTCCAACCTGGCCTTGGACACTTCCAGGGATGGGGCAGCCCCAGCTTCCCTGGGATCCCAGCTGTGGGTCCTGCCTCTGTCAAACAGAAGCTCAGAAGCTCATTCTCCAGGCAGCTCGGGAATGTGCACCCGAAGTCAGAGTTTTATGTTTCAACCACCCAACCCCTCTCTGACACAATGCGCCCTGAGTGGGAGGGTGTGGGGAGAGCCTGGGGTTATGGTGCACATTTGGACCCTCAGCACCATCACCCCAGAGGGAAACGACCCCAGGGACCCTGCCCAGATGCAGCAGCTGCCTGGACAGTCAGACTGGCCAGGGAAATTCATCCCGCTTTGACACCCCATATTTTACCAGCTTTACTAAAGAGAAAATTGTCATATGCTTCCACTTTTCGAGGAGCTGAGCTGTCCTTTCGATAGCAGCTGCCAGCATAAATATACATGAGAAACAGGTTTTTAGTTCCTGAGAAACGTCGAAAAATTGTAAACAATCCTCAAGTCATCTGGGGATAAACAGCCAGAATTTCAATATTGTTTATAGTTTAAAAAAGCAACAGTTGTCTGAGCCGAGTCAAGCCAAGCGTTTTGAATAGATAATTTTTAAACATTTGGTTTCAATTCTGCCTTCAGCAGAGAAGGCCCATTCATGCTATACTTGGCTCATGATTCAAAATGAGAAGTATTATGGAGTAGAAAAATGGATGTTTCTATTTCAAAAAATAAATGGCCTCAGATATTGAACCATCCTGAAGACCCTTTTGGAAAAAAAAATGAAAGCACAGAAACACTCAGTCAAGAAGTTTATCCAGGCTGATCTTCTCCTGCTTAAAGTTGCAGTTTCGTTGAGTGAGTTGTTTGTTTTGCTTAACAAACAGGAATATTCCATCAAAAATACAGTCCAGACAAGTTCTGTTTGTCAGGCTGAGAGCCGAAAAGTCCCTCCCTGGCCCCATCCCTCACCCTCCAGCCTTCCTCACGTTCCAGCTCCTGCACAGACACTCTGCAACTGGGCAGAGTGGAAAACAGAGTTCTTTAATTTCCCCTTTGCATTAGAGCTCATCAGGAAAAATCCAGAGGCCCCTCATTGTGCCTGCATTTGCATGTCTTCTGTGGATGATTAAATTATACTTTTTTAGGTAGGGGTTTTTTTTTTCCCTCTTTCCTGCACTGCTGACACTGGAGTCCTTCTCTGCTCACAATTAATTCCTGAAATATTTTTTTTTTCAATTCTCTCACTGTCAGCTGGATGGCTCACAGGAACAGAATTTGCTAGTTGTGTTGTTAGGAAATTATCTGTTTAAGCTATTTGTTGGTATTAGGGATTACTCAGTCATGTTACATGGCAGGAGTCCCATTCCCAGGCCGGATAAGACATCTCTCAGGAAGAAAGAAGGGGAAAAGAGTTGCTAACAAGCTTTACCGGGTGCATTTTTGATGCTTCACTGGCTCTCCTAAAATCACAGAATCATTAAGTCTGGAAAAGCCCTCTAAGACCATCGAGTCCAACCATTAACCCAGCACTGCCAGGTCCACCATGCCCCAAGTGCCACATTTGCCCATTTTTGAACACTTCCAGGGATGGTGATTCCACCACTGCCCTGGGCAAAAATGCATCAGATCTGATGGTTTCTTGACCCAGTATTTCAATCTTTACTCAGAGGGTGGGGAGGCCCTGGCACAGGTTGCCCAGAGCTGTGGCTGCCCCATCCCTGGAAGTGTCCAAGGCCAGGTCAGAGCAACCTGGGCTAGTGGAAGGTGACCCTGCCCATGGCTGGGAGGTGAAATCCAATGAGCCTTAAGGTCCCCTCCAACCTAAACCATTCTGTGATTCTGTTAAATCAATTGACATTTGGCTGCAGAATATTGTTGTTGTCCTGTGATCCAGATTTCCTAGACAGACACAGACATGAGTTTGTGCACACACAGGGGGGTTCAGGTGGGAGACTGGAGCATTCGGGGCTTTGCAAATCCACTGTGCACATCAGAGAATTCCTGCCCTGAAATACAGGGGAGGCAGCAGGGAAAAAAAAAAAAAAAAAAAAAAAAAAAAAAAAAAAAAAAGGACTCCCAGATGTTTCACTTGACTTTCTATCAGGCTCTCTGCTACCTGTGTGGCCCTGGCAGAGCACTGGGGTTTCTTGGATGTGAGCTCCTGTGCTCCTGTTGGATCCATCCCGAGATAGGGAGCTGGCTGGTGGTCAGAGGAGAGAAGCCAAGCTGCAGCTATTCCCTCCCTCCCCTCCCAACACGTGGGCTGTGCTCCAGTATCTCTGCTGAGAGGAGGAAAGGAGTTTTTTACTAATCAAAGGAAATAAAGATTGGAGGGACGAAAGGGGAGGTGGGGACACACCACGGGACTGGAGTGTGGCAGCTGTGTCTGCAGGGCTCGCTCTTGCAGAGGTGTCATTTGTGCTTCACACCCCTTCGCTGCTCCATCCTCAGCCTGGCCCTGGAGCAGTGCAGCTTTTCCACCTTGTCCTTCCTCCCAGCCCTTCTCCCCACTCACCCACGGCATCTCAGGGCACTGGGGAGCACCAGCCCCACTCTCAGCACGTTGCTCGCTCAGAGCTGCCCTCACACCCTGCTGAGGGAGGAACAGGGACTAATTCTGTCAGAGACAGGCTTTGGGGATTTCCATGCTCAGCCCCTGGCCCCCATCCTTTCCTGTACCAACCACCTGAACCCAGAATTAAGCAGATGAATGAGCCTCAGGGCACAAAAATTTCTCCCTGCCTTTGTAATCTCATTTCCAATTTATTGGCATCCAAACTACCAGTTTCCCTTGGCTACTCCCTGTTGGAAACTCCTTTTCCAAGCTCCCCTTCCTTTCCAGCACCACCACACCCATGTCCAACCAGACATGACACCTGCAACCATCCACGCACACAGGGTGTAGCTCCATCCTCAGGCTTAGATTTAGGCACTTTGCACCATGGTCAATTGGAAACAGAGCCTCTCAATCATCCTCCTGTTCTTTTTATATGGCATCCCACAAGCACTGAAATGCAGCCAAGTTCGGGAGGTATTGGTGGATTGGTGGACAGCTGATCTCTGTGAGGCAATAGCTCAGGAGGATATTGTATTCCAAGGCAAATGGAGAAAAATCCTGGTTCTACATCAGATTCCCTGCTACCTTTTGGCAGGAGGCTCTCAGTGCATAAGGTCTTGCCTGAAGGTTCGTGCACTTGGCCTCCTTGCACTCAGGGTAGGTGCTGCAGAACTCCTTGTATCACCCACATCAACTCACATCCAGCACAGCAAGGTCCTGGTCCTTCTCACCCCCCCTCCATGTCACCCAGCAAGAGCTGAGCAAGTGTCCTGCAGCTGGTGGGTCCAGCAGTCACTGCAGCAGGTTCAAGCTGAAAGGTTCAGTCTCCAAAGAGCCAGAGGAGGCTGTGGATGGAGCTGGCTGGGATTTGGAGGCAGGGGAACCTCTCCTGCCAGGGCCTTGCGCTGTGTTTCCATGTCGAGTCCGCTGTAATGGGAAATGACAGCTCATGAAAGCTCCTATTCATGGCCCTCTAAACAGTTTGTTCCCCTCCTCCTCACCCCAGCCCCTCGATGAGATTCACTCTGGCTTGAGTCCCAGCCCAGAGACCAAAGAGGCCGGAGAACCCACTGCAGCCCCAGTGGCAGCTGCAGCACCAGGGTGTTCCATGTGTGCATCCCAGCTGCATCTCCTCGGATGGTAAGATTGACGGGGAGATAGACAACAGGTTAGCAAAGGCATACAGTGCTTTTGGAAAGCTGCATAAAAGAGTCTGGTGAAATAAACACCTGAAGAAAAGCACAAAGATCAGTGTTTACAGAGCCATAGTGCTGTCTGCTCTCTTACACGGATCTGAATCAGGGGTCATCTACTGCCACCACCTGCGTCTCCTGGAACGCTTCCGTCAACGCTGCCTCCGTACGATCCTTAACACCCACTGGTCAGATTATGCGACCAATACATCTGTTCTGGAACAAGCAGCAGTCACAAGCATTGAGGCCATGTTACTGAGAACACAGCTGTGTTGGGCAGGGCACGTCTCCAGGATGAAGGACCACTGCCTCCCTAAGATCCCGCTCTATGGTGAACTTGCCACCGGCTGCCGCAAGAGAGGAGCCCCGAAGAAAAGATACAAGGACTCCCTGAAACAACATCTCAGCCTTGGCCACATTGACCACCACAACTGCTCTCCTCTGGCCTCCAATCGGGAGGCCTGGAGACACACCATCGACAACGCCGCTGATGCTTTTGAGAAAGCACGCAGGGTCACCCTTGAGGAGAAAAGACAACGCAGAAAGAACCGTGCCTTGCAGGATATACCATCTAAGGAGTCTTTCTGCTGTGCCTTTTGCAACCGGACTTGCCTATCTCGTATTGGCCTCTTTAGCCACCAACACGCTTGCAACAAACGTGGGTAGAGCCCTTCCCAAATCTTCGTTTGCGAAGCCTGGCCATGATCCCAGCTGCCCATGGAACACAGCCACACGGGTCCTGCCCTGCTGCAGAGCCCAGGCCCGTCCCAGCTCTCCTGAGCAGCTGATTATGTGTTTGTGGTGAGACTCTGATACTCACCAAGGCCTGTTTGTGCACCTCAGTAAGTTTTTTCAGTATTTGAGTACCTCCCAAATCCCTCCAGATGTGTGGACATCGGGGGACACACACACACAGCAGGCACAACATGCACCACTCTGCTCTTTACCTGTATCCAGCCCCTTTTGTCCCTCCAGGGCACACACTGACGACCTGCCACAGGAATGCCACACCACCCCAATCCCTAAACACCTCCTCCAAGCCCAGGGGCTCCTGGACATCCCCCTTTTCTCAATTTTGCCAGTTCCACAAGACTTCTGTCACCAGCAGCAGTGGTTTTCACCACTAACCACAGGGATGGCTGTCTGCACAAGGGATGCAGAATTCAGGTAGGATCCTGTCTGTAAAGTCCTAGGCAGCTGCACACCTTGAGATGTAGGCTGAGAAGCTGGAGGAGGATTCAGAGAAGACCCATGAGAATGGCTGAAGTCCTGGAAAACCCTGGAAATCCTGCCATGAGTGAAGGAGCCAAGCAAAATCTCTCTTGCCTAACAGCAACCTTTTCTCAGTCTGTAAGAGAAGAGATCCAAGACCTACAACAGTCTGAGCTTGGACCTGAGCCTGTGGTCACTCATTTAGGTGCTAAGTTTGATCATTTAGATCTGGATTTAATTGTCCTCTGTTGCAGGCTGGCCAACTGTGCCATGGAGTAGGGATTAATTCCTCTATTTCTGCCTCACAAACTGAGACTTAATGGACGTAAATGATTCTACCCTGCAAAAACCACACCCATGGAGGTACCAGGAAAAATAATTCCTACCTATGGGCCCTAAGACTGCAAGACAGGCAGCCAAATAAAAGGGCAAATAATGCTTTTTGAAAAGAAAACTCAAAAAATCAACACTTGCCTCCAAAACCCTGACTGTGGCATCATTTTACAAAGAAGGGTCCTGCATGGGATACTTAAAGAGAGACATTTCAGCAAGGATAACTTGGTGGATAATGAGATGGTGGCAAAGGGTCAGGGGTGAGCTGTCAGTGCCTTTCCTCTTGGAGTCCTGTGATGGTGCCACAGCTGTGACCAGTGGGGATGGACACAATTCCTTCATCACAATCTGACCCTTCTGGGCTCATCCATCTGCTGGGACAAGCCCTCCCCTCCCTGCCTTTGCACTCATTGAAAATGCTGTCCAGGATGGAACCCACCAAGCTCTGGAGCTGCTCCATGCCCTGGATCACCAGTGGGATGCAGGGATTCCAGCTCTCTGCAGGATGCTTGTGCTCCATCAGCTGTCAAAGCCAAGGGGGTGACCTGAGATGGATCAAATGAGTGTCATCAGCTTCCCAAACCCAAATGCCAGAACTTAATCAGCCACCAACCTGAGAAGAACCAGCAGTATTTAAAGGCACCTTGGGATAACATTCACAAGGCAGCACCGATTCACGCCCAGGTCTCCTGGAACCCCACAGAGCTCCTCTTTGTGTCTGGTTATGGAACAAGACAAGCAGCTCTGGCACACAGCAACACTCTGCCTCCCATTATGGGGGGAGAAGAAGGGGATCCCAAGCAGCCCTCACTGGTATTTTAGGCCAAATACTGTCTCCTTGTTTTCATGTCTGCCCATATCCACCTCCCACCCCATCCTCCCTTTAGCTTTTTGAGGCTGAGGACCTACAGCAACCGGATTTTAGCCTTTCCTCTTTGGTGCTACCCCGGTAGAAAGCTTCATGCCCAGAGGAGCTCAGTGTTCACCTGCTCCATGGGAGTGGGACACAGTGGGATTTTCAGAAAAGCTGCCCCTACTGACTCCGAAGAGGAAGGACCGGGGGATCTGCGTCTCCCTGGAAGGATTTATGTTTTCACAGCAGACTTCCAAAAACATTAGCAGCCGGAGCCTGAGAAGCAAGATGTCTATTTGGGGGTAATAAGGCCAGACAGATGCCTCCTGCACGCAAACAGCCAGTGCCCCTGAGACAAGAGGCTCTAAATAAATAATCAGCAAATCCTAGAGCTGAACACACAGTTGCTATTTGCATCATAAATAAGTGAGGAGGCTTTTATTTACTCATTCTGGGGGCAGAGCACAAAGCGGGGGGAATCCTCAGAGCTCCTACGCCAGAGGTTGTCATCAGCTCAGCACAACCACCCGGCCCCCTCCAGCTCTTTGCTCCCGCGCTGCTGCACAGGAGGCAGGAGGGAGAACGAGCACCAAGTGTCCGTCACTGCGGAACGCTCAGCTCCCTGCTCACCTCCTTCAGCACGGCACAGCTGAGATGGGCAGGACACAGGGGCAGTGCCCAGGGACACAGCTGAGCCACAGCTGTCCTGCTGTCCGGGGAGGGGGAGGTTGACCCAACCGTCACAACGGGAAGGTCTCTAGACCCACCAAATGTTTGTCCATGTTAGAGACATCTCACCCGGTGGTAAAACAGCCTCCTCTCATGGCTCCGTGGCAGCAGGTGTATGATGCACATGTAGGCCCCTCTCGCTACATCATTTTCCATCAGGAAGCCACTGCACAGCTTGAGGAGAAGGCCTTGCTCTGGGCAGCACTTTGAATAAGAGCAGCCCAAGAAAAAAACAGGTTTTTTGATCAAGAAAAGTAGTACCACAGTGGTGGGAAAAAAGCCAGTCCGTGGACCAAAATTCCATTAAATGCTTCAAGAAATCAAAAAACCCTACCAAAAAATACCCAACTGGAAAACTTCAGTTTCACAAGACGATTTCTGCAGAAATACCTGCTCGATACCTCCCTTCTCTCCATGAATTTCAACAGGGAATGTGATGAAACATCAGCTGTTCTTTCTCTGAAGCAAATCCTCTATGGAACACCACTCCTCAGAATCAAATCTGCTCATGGACGAGCAACTTAGAGTGACACTGCCTTGCAAAGCGGGGCAGGGGCTCAGGGGCTGATAAGCAGCACTCAGGGGGTCATTCATCACAAGCCAGGTCAAACCAGAAAGAAGAAAAGTTCCTGTTTCTTCCCCCTAATACCCACACAAAATAGAAAACATTTCATGCCATTTCCAAGGAGAAAAGGCACCTTTTCAGCCACAAAATATATCCCTGGAGATCCAGCAAGCTGGGGTCTGGCTTGGTTTTATTTAGTTAAATAACAAGTGTTATTGATCCGTTTGCTTCAAGCAAACCAGCGAGTGGTGAAAAGCTTTTCTGCTCTTTATGTCCTGAAAGTTGTGATTTTTCCTCTTGGGTTTGGGGATGACAAATGGCTGGAGATCAGGGAGGCTCAGAACATGCACACACCCCCTGGCCCCTCCAAAGGCACCCAGAGCCTGCAGCTTATTGATGAAACCCAACAGGGTCCAGGCAGGTCCCAGCACGAACACCACACTGGCTCCATGCCTTGCTGGTGGCACGAGGAGCCAACACGTGGGCAAGGGAAGCTGTTGTGTAGAGCCAGGAACCCAATTCAAGCCTTGCACCCAAAATCCAAGGTCGCCTTTCCCCCTGAGTCTCTGTCCTGCAGCTCCACGTGAACCTCTGGTGGCAGGAGGTGGCCAGTCCTGAGCAGATGCAACACAACACCGTGTGGGAGCCCAAACCAGACCCTCGAGGAACAATTTCTCTCCAAATTAGTCTGTTATCTAATCCCAACACTGAGCCAGCTCTCCGTTCACACAACCGTTGTATCGGCCACCTGATGGCCGAAGTGCATTTCTGTGCTTGAATGGCTCATTGCAGGATTTGTATGTCCAAACCAGCTGGGAGAAGACGAGGGCTTTGTGCACTGATGCCACTGAGATGTCTCCTCACAGGGTCCCCAGGAGTAAGGTCCATTGCCAGCCGCAAATTTGGTGCTAGAATTTATACCCTTTTCCTCCAGGAATGTGAGCTGCTCCAACACTCATCGGGCTGGCACCAAGCTGCAAACACTGTTCAAAATCAGGGCCAGTAGAAAAAAAACGTGCCATAAAATTTATTTTGCAAAATAAAAGTAATTTTTAGTTTGGTTTGGCTTTTTTTTTTTTTTTAAAGACAGTTATTTCCTCTTCCCTCATCACCGCCACTCAATCCTCCCCCACCCCACTGAAATCATGTCTCATCTTGCAGAGGAAATCTTGATTTTTCATCGGAAAAAAAGAGTCAAACAGCCTGAAGTGAATTATTTTGGCATGAAGCCGATGTGTTTCAGCTCCAACATATTGCCACAACACCTCCAGCAATAAGTACCCCAACAAGGGAACAGCAGCAGTGCAGCTGCCATGAGGACGGGCGGCAGCAGAGCCAAAGAAAACTGGTTTTCCAGTAAAACATCACTTTTTAGCTCAGAAAAAAGGTTAGTTTACCTTCTGGTACATGCACATTAGTGTATGGCCCCTTGCTACAGAAGGAGGGTGGGTTTCATATGGGACCTGGTGGCTTATTTAATTATAGAATTACACAATGGTTCTGGTTGGAAGGGACCTTAAAGCTCATCCAGTGCCACCCCCTGCCGTGGGCAGGGACACCTTCCACTGGCCCAGGTTGTTCCAAGTCCCATCCAGCCTGGCCTTGGACACTTGGAGGGATGGGGCAGCCACAGCTTCCCTGGGCAACCTGTGCCAGGGCCTCCCCACCCTCACAGAGAGGAATTTCTTCCTAATATTCAAAATAAATCTACTGTCCTTCGGCTCAAATTCATTTCCTCTTATGCTGTCCCTCCATCCCTTGTCCAAAGTCCCTCTCCAGGTCTCTTGGAGCCCCTTTAGGCACTGGAAGGAGCTTTAAGTTCTTCCTGGAACCTTCTCTTCTCCAGGCTGGCACTAGGGTTGCTCAGGCAGAAGAAACATTGGCTTGAACTCCTCCAGGGCCCAGGACTTTGCAGCTTTATCATTTGCTATTTTTAACACTGCGGGGTTTGAGCAGCTCCTTAGGTCATAACAAAACCAAGAAAGAGCAGAATCTCACCCAGTGGCACTACCTGTGTCATGGATGGCACAGGGGGGATGCATTTCGACCAAGAAGGTTGAAGTTTTGCAGTCCTACAAACAAGGGTAAAGAAGCTCTGATAATGGAAGTGTCAGGAAACCCACTAACAGCAGAGATTAGCGCCTGTAGCACATCGAGTTGCCTTCAGCCAGCTTTTTATGTGTCATGTCAGCAGCTACAGACAAGCTGTGAATAGTTTCCTATCTCCTCTAGCCTCCTGTCTCTGGGAACTTGACTGGCTTCCCTAGAGCTGTTTTGGATTTACACTGGCTCTGCTGAAACCAGAACTGAACTACCGGAGCAGAGTGAGGCGAGCCAGGCTCCAAAACCAGAGGGGCTGGGTTCTTTACACAACAGGAGCACGGAGGAAATGCACTTTGGATCTCCCTCTTTCCTTGGCAGAAATCCTCATCCCTCTTCCAGCTGGAGCAGAGCTGTGGTGAGTTACAGCAACGGGGCATGGGCTGCTCTGCCCACAGCTCTGTGGGATGATGGAGATGGTGCTGAGAGCACAGACCTGTCCCCTTTCTGATCCCGGTCAGAATGAACTGCCCAGTTTGAGTTTTTTCCAATCTGGATGGAAGGTGAACACAGCACAGATCAGACAAGGAGCGTCCTCTGCAAACAGACACCCTCACAAGCCCCCCAGTCCCCACCAACCTCATTAACACCAGCCTGTGACAGCAGGCATGGTCATCACATCACCAGCTGCCTCTTCCACTCACCTCCCCACCACCACACCACATCCCTGCCCTTGGCTCCAGAGCCCAGCTTTCCCCATCAGAGGCATCATTCCCAAAGCCTCCTCAGAGCATTCCTTAAATCTCTGCTAATGGATGGGATTTTGTCAGAAACATCCCCTTAAAGTCCTCCCCGGTCTCCAAATAATCATCTCTGGTGTTTAGAGCTGCTCTTTTTGCACACAATATCTCTAGAAACACACAAAGACATGAAAGAAATCAGCTTCCCAAGTTTTGTAAACAAAAAAAAATAAATTATGTGATTAATTATTCTTTAAAAGGCTGTTTATAGTTTGGACTCTATAAAATAAAATGCCTGATTTAATACACTATCCAAGAATGTGCTGTTTTTCATTTCAGCACAATCAAGACTTAAATCTGTGTCTCCTTCTCCCTCCTCTGAGCTGGAAATGGTTTTATATTCCATCTTGCTTTAAATTATACACATCAAGTTTATAGTGGGACACAGTCTATTTTGTTGCCAAAACCTGCCTCTGTAAGATCATCCATTAAACTGTATTTATTTTTTATGACAAACAAGAAAAATGACAAAACAGCTACTGAGCATCTGCTAACAAGGACCAAATGCCTCCCCAGGCACAGTTCCTATTGTGCAGGAGCTGTGTTACCTCCCCCACAATGCCCAAGGGAAGACACAGGGCTTTATAAACCCCAGTATCAGCCCCTGGGGCACCACAGCTCTTGCTGTCTGCACTGGGGGATGAGATCTGGGGTCAGGAGCTGTATCCTGGTGGGTTCAAGCAAGGAAACTCAGTTGAAATAAGGTGATGGGAGAGCTCCTGACTGGTGTTCAGCCCCCTCTCTGGGATCAGGGTGTGGGAGAGCAGGACTGGTGGGAGATTACTTACACCTGAGGCTTTGGAGCTGTTTAGTGGGGAGGTGTAAGAGGAACAGGCTCCCCAACCAATTCAATCCTCCTCCCAGCACCTCCAGCCCCTGGGGATGAGACTCCCCTTGGTCTGAGGGGGCCAGAGGGACCCTCAGCTGGAGCAAGCCATGGTTTGAGTCCTGATTCTGTCCCCTGAAAAAGGCTGGACTAAAAAATTACCTCGAGGAGCACATCGAGCTTGCAGATGAGCACTGGGCATGGGAAAATGACCTCCAGTCCCTCAGGCCCCACCAGCCCCTCCAAACTCTTTGAGCAGCACAGACTTTAGGGAAGACCTTCTGCCACCCAAAAAACTCTCCCAGGCTGGGTGAAACCAAACCATGGCCCAGATGTCTCTCAGGATGTAGAACTTCAGCCAGCAGGACCTGCTGGTCTGTAGATAATAAAGACAAGAGAATAGTGTCCAACCCACCTCGGTGCCCTGAAGAGCCTCCAACATGCCCCAAACCCTCAGGGCTTGTTGCCTCCCTTCCACCAGCAGCATCAGCACTGTGCAGCCCAAGAATGTAAATCTGGTGAGAGCCCACCTGAGCAAGGACAGGGCTCTGGGCAACATTATAAAATTTCAGGATTTGGTGCTTTGTCAAAAGTCCAAAGCTTTTTCTAGAGGGTACCAGAGCAGTGCAGGCTGGAAAGACCACCTCAGAGAGTCACTCTTTCCTCCAACACACCACATCAGCCTTTCTCTTAACTCCTCATGCTCCAAAATGGTTTTATTTTCCTCTAAGGTGCCCACCCCCCCCTCCATTGTGACCAGCTTTCCCCTCCGCTGCTGGTTACCAGAGGAGATGTAAAGTGGTCCCTCTCCTGCTGCTCCTCCGCTGTGCCAGCTCCCCTCTGCCCTCCCCGAGCCCCAGCACCCACCTCCCCAGCCCTGCAGCAGCTTTCTGAGCAGGGTAGGCCTGAGGCCAGATCCAGCAGGATATTCCTTCCTCCCTTCCTTCCCCACCCTCAGCTTTTGCATGGCAAAGGAGGGAGATGTGAATGCAAAGGCAGCCTCCCTCAGCGTGCTCCTCCACAGGCCACCGGTGCCGAGGATGAGGCTCTGACCCAGCCACCCCCGACCCCAGGTCTGAACCATCCAGGCATCAGGGTAGATTAATGCACATCCATTCCTAAATTTTATACTTTATCCCTGGGGAATGACAGCAGCAGGAACACCCTCCAGTGACCGGCACAACCGTGGCCCCGGCGGCGTGGGATGTGTTACACACGTGCCAAGCTTCTCAGCTCTGAAGGAAAAAAGCCAGCACTGTAGAGAAAGTGGAAGACCTCTTGGAGAAATCCCTTCAGCCTGGTGTTTCATCTACTCTGCCAGACACCAGAACAGCCCTGGGGTTTTCCTTACGAGCGTTGACTTTGGAGGTTTCCCTTCACTAAATCATTACTTGTTATGGCACCGAGGGACTGTCCCGCCTGGCCCTGCGCCACCACCACGGCGGTGGCCACATTCTGCAATGCTTTGGGTTTCCCCATTAGAGGAAAGCAAGCTGCCCGTGTTTCCTTGGCAGGAAAGCAGGCTATGACATGAGATCTGTGGCTTAAAAATCACCATAAACCCAGTGCTATTTCAGTTTAACCAACAGCTCCACTGCACTGCGGTGGGAATGCAGAAAGGCCTTCCCCTGCCATCCTATTTGTTTATTTTTCCATGCCTGTTGCTAATGAGCACAACAGCAAGTTTTTAACAACTGGGCACGTCAACCCATCCCATTGCAATAAATTCCTTCTCTATTGTAGGAATAGCTAGACACATGAATAATTTAGCCATGGTTTAATCAACATTAAACTAGAGGTTTAATCAAGACCAACTATGACATCTTTCCCTAAAAGAATTACAGACCAAGGCTCTGGCTCTGGTTTTGCAGCACAGGAATAACACACACATCCTCAGTGATGTTTTAAACAAATTAATCATGTATTTCTACAGGCACCAGTGAGGTGAGGACTGGAGTGCGTTAGCCATCCCTTCTACTGCTCCAGCCAAAAGTCTTTCTGCATCCTTTCTGCTGGAACCGCAGAGGTGGGTGAGATGGAAATGAGGGTGTGGAAGCAAAGCTCATGCCAGCCTGCCAGCCCCATCCTGTGCCAGGTTTGCACACGTGCGTGTGTCCCTGTGTCCCACTTAGTGAACATTTGTGCTGAGCTGGGTCCACACCATGGACCTGGAACATCACCCAGCTGCAGCAGGAAGAGCAAGGGAAGAGGAGCTTGGTGCTTCTGTGCTGAGCTTGGTGCAAAGACAGGAATACCACGGAAAGAGCAAGGAAAAGGGACAGAGTAACTCAGCAAGTACACGCAAAGAGCAAAACCACTTGGGCAGAGAGCACTTGACCACACTCAGTGACCACGCTCAGGAGGCAGGAAAATCACAGGGCTGGTGAGATCCCCCAGGCACTGGGAGAGACCTGGTGAGACAAACAACGCAGAAAGGATCATCCATGAACATCTGCTGGTCTCCCGAAAGGACCAGAACGCTTTGGTCCTCTCCTTCTGTGTGGGAACCCTCAGAGCCTGGCAGAGCTCCTGCTGCTGCTCAGCGTGTGCCCACGGGAGCTGGCCCAAGTGGTTTCAGGGGTGGGGCAGGAGATGTTCCTCTGAAGAGCTGCTGGGCAATGGGAAGGATGGTTTGGGTGATCAGTCTCCGCTCCCAGACACATTTTTGGGGCCCCTTCACTAGCAGGGGTCAGTGTTTCTCACCAGGAAATGTTTCCTACCTTAGTCAGGACACCTGGGACAACACCCCTGAAGCTGGAATATTTTTTTGTGTTTCCATTCTCAGAGAAGAACTAAAACTCACCACAGAAAATACTGATGAAAGTAACATCTACCATTGCACCTCCAGCATCTGAGGTGTAAAATGTGAGGCACACACTCCCATTTCCAATGCCATTCACAACAGGGGAAGCATCTGACATCCAGCTCCCCTCAAGCAGCATCAGCCTCTTCAGCATTCACATTTCACAAGAGCTGACGAGAATTTTGAAGGAGAAAAATTCACTAGTTCCAAGATGAAACTCAAGGGCAGGCAGACAAATCCTCCCTCCCTGGACCTTCCAAGACACTTTCTGAAGCCCTTGTGCAGCCCAGATCTCACTCTGCCCATGTCCTCTGATTTATTAACTGTTTTAAAGGACTTCATGGCTCTTTCTGCAGTGGGAGATCACAGGGAACATTCAGCCCGCGCTGCTGGCTCAGAGCTGCACGTTTGTTCCTCTCCAAAATTCACAGCCACACTGATTTTATTCCAAGCAACTAGGGCATCCTGCGGTCCAAATGGTTCATTATCTCTGGCTTTCTTTAAAAGGTCAAGAAATGCTCTGTGCTTGGCAGAGGGACTAGGGCAGGAGTCGGCGAGTCTCAGGATTTGTAACATAACAAGGTTATTAAATTGCAAACCCTCTCCTGAACAGAGGCAACACCAAAAGTTTGCCTGAAGTTTTTAAAGAAAAAAAGAAAAAAAAAAGGATATTTTGAGAAAATTATTTTTTTCATTTTTTCACAAAAAAAAAAAAAAAGGACAAAAAAAGTTGTCCCCAAAANTGAACAGAGGCAACACCAAAAGTTTGCCTGAAGTTTTTAAAGAAAAAAAGAAAAAAAAAAGGATATTTTGAGAAAATTATTTTTTTCATTTTTTCACAAAAAAAAAAAAAAAAGAGAAAAAAAAGTTGGCTCTCAAAGCAAATAACTCTGCTCTCCAAATAACTCCATTTCTCATTCTTTCAGTATTTACTTTCTGACCTGGTGCCTCCAGGCCCTTCCTCCCTCTTCTTCCACTTTATTTTCCCTTACTGCAGCTACTGGAGGAAAGAAGGAAAAGACAATAAAAGAGTAGGAACTTCCTCCCCCAAAAGCTTCCAATTCTACAGCTTTTCAGCTCCCACTGCCTTTTTGTCACATTGAGAAATGCAAAGCTCATAAAGAGGTACAACCATCAGACAGGCAGCAGACCCCAGTGCTGCAAGTGAGCATTTTTGGGTCCATGGGTATTTTGGGCTGGGTTGGCACCCACTGCCTGCAGTAACATCCCACCTGGGCACTGGTAATGGGATCACACAAGCAGGAATGATACTACAGTATTAAGAATCCTAAGTCCCTCTTCACCTCCTCACTACTGAGTCTTGCTGACTGTTTAAGCTGGAAGGGACCAAATGAAGACAAATGCACCAAGCACTCAGTAGTGACGAGTCCCCAAAACAGAAAACCTCCAGGAGTTTGTGGTGCTGTCTCGAAGCACGGATCCTATTGCTGTGAAATCCAACAACCAAACTCCTTGGCTGCACACAGGAATGGTTGTGCCTGTTTGGCTCTGACTTCCATGTGAACTGGGATGCTCAGGAGTTGTTCCCGTACCACACCGAGTCCTCGTTACCCCGTGTACCCCCACAGCTCTCCATGGAGCACTGGACGGTGATCATGAATGCCAGCCCCAAACTCCCAGCCTGGCAACACTCAGCAGAATTCAGACTTTAAGCTCTGCAGAGCTTTATGGAGCCCAAGCTGAGTTTTATTAACTCCAGTAGCTGCCTGGACAAAGCATCCTTTGTAAACCCCATTAAGTTCCTGCTTTCAGCAAACACTTTTCCCTTCCACACTGTAATTATCTGCCAACAAAGCAGAAACCACCAGACTGACAGGATCCACTCCAGGGCTTATAACACCCATTCCTCTGTCACAGGTACACGTGTCAAGGCGGTGCAACCAGCCTATTTTTGGAGTCACAAGAGCAGGAGCAGAGGGAAGGTGAGTGCAGGGGGGGGTTGCAGGCTGGAGGAAGAGGAGCAGGGAAAGAGATGATCTCTGTTCTTGCCCAGAGCCTCTGCTTTGCCTGCTGCTGAAGCAGCTCAAAGTGGCTGCAGGTCCAGAGGTGCTGCTGCAGGCAGGGAAGGAATAGGTGGGTTTGCCAGCCTGGGTTGTACAGCATTAGCCCTGTGCCTGCCTGCAAAGGGCCCCCGTGCCCAGTTGCAATCTCAGCTGGGCAGTTCAACCTCAGGCTTCCAGTTCCCAAAATGAGGAGAGCTGGCGAGGAACAGCAACCGTGGCTGGTGCATCTGGAAGGCAGATGTCTTGCTGAGCCCTGGGGCACACAGGGCTTTGAGGAACAGAGGCTCCTTCAACCAGGCAGTGACACTCCAGAGGATCCCTGAGCCCCACTGCTCCCCCCCACGGCCGAGCTCTCCACATCCACATGAGGCAACCTCACACCAGCGGGAGACAAGTCCCTCCAAACCCATCGAGGCAGGACCTGCCCGAGGCTTCAGCTGTGACTCTGCCCTATTCTGTGTCACCCCCAAAAAGGCCCCTGAACGCCCAGCACTGCTCAGCCCGACCAACCAAACTGTTGCACCTCTCAGGCGCCGCTGTGGGAAGAAAAGGCCTTTCAGAGCAGCGAACGGCGTCGCTTTCCCTCCACGCACCATCTGTCTGCCAGGATGAAGAGCTCCGGGCTGGCACAGGCTTAGTCACTCGGACAAGAATAGGTCCCGCTGTACTTACACTTCCCAGCTCCCAAAATAAAACCCACGGCGAGTCATTGACTCTGCTCAGCCCGTGGCGAGCGCGGAGCTGGCGCGAGGGAACACATGGCTCGGCTGTTCCCTCCTCTGAGCACACACCCAAGAGAGGAACACAGCCCTGCAACACCCCGAGTCAACGCTGCCTTCGAGCAGCCTCACCTGGTCTGGTTATTTTTTCGGAGGGAGAAGGGGAACTGCTGCTTCAGAGCATCTTTGCACACACACCTGACCACTCTGCCACATGCAGACTGATATCACCCCACTCTGAGGGAAAGAAATACAGGACAGATCCCAGTGGATCCCAATACTCAGTGTGTGTGGGCACCCAGAGGTGTCAGCAGATCCCTCCGGGCTTTACCTGTCCATAGGGACTGAAGTCTGGCCATTTGCCCAAATTTCAGCATCTAACTTCCCTTCCTCTCAGCTAGCTCAGGAGAGGAGGCAGGAGAGGTTTAGTTTGTATATCAGGAAAAAGTTTTTTACTCAAAGGGTGGTTGAGCACTGGAACAGGCTCCCCAGGGCAGTAGTTACAGCACCAAGCCTGTCTGAGTTCAAGAAGCATTTGGACAAGACTCTCAGGCACACGGTGGGGTTGTTGGGGTGCCCTGTGCAGGGCCAGGAGTTGGACTCAATGATCTTGATGGGTCCCTTCCAACTCAGCATATTCTGTGATTCTATGACTTGGCATCCCTGTCATAACCCATTTGTCTGTGTGACTCCATTTGCCCTCCTGTTTTTCCCCCTCAGATTCCCTGAGTTCCCCACAGTGCCCAGCACACTCCAGTCCTGGCTGCTCCTGTACCAGAAAGCAGCTGCCTTGGATGGGGATGCAGCTATTCACCCCCATCTTGAAATAAATCTTGAGTTAAACAAATGAGTGCCCTCCCCATTGCACTCATTCATCTCCAGCATGAGTGTCTGTGTTGCCCATCAGCTCAGAGAAGACATTCCCCTGGGAGCAAGGGCTGGGGGAGGCCAGGGAGGCAGCCCAGGGAGGGGCCGACCTTGCTGGGGGTGTCCTGGCCCCTCTAACTTGGGGTCCAACCCGAACAGTGTTTAAATATCATCTTCTTGCTCCCTGTTTCCTTTCTTTTTGTCACCTGCAAATTTAGATTAACAAGGAGGTTTGACAAAGTGCTACTGCATATGTTAATAAACCCATTAGTGTCGGCCCGCCTGACATATAACCTGCAGAGCCTCCAATGTTTACTAATATGATTGTCAAAGCAGAGGAACATTACTTTTTAATGACATTTCATATCACTTCAGTTGAAGTAATATCCTGGGACATGATAATCAGAAAGCCATTTAGCCACAAAACTATGTGCCGAGTCGAGGCTGGCGCGTGAAAGATGCTCATTTTGTCAGAATTAAAACATTTGTGTTTGCTTCATAAGTTGTAAGTGCACTTGTGGAGGGGAAACATGTTGTGAAATATTTATTGGAAGCAGCTCGGTTCAGGTAAATGGGGCTTCAAAATGAAATGTTGGGAAGGGTTATTATTCCAGTCGCTGTCTCTTCTGCATGTGATACATCAATTGACAATTCAAACGTATGAAATGCTTAATAAAGCAACGAGATTTTTAGAACTTCTCTTTCAAAGAACATTTCCGAAGTGGTACAAGTGGCCATGAGCAGCCCAGCTGAATTTATTGCTGCTTTCAGAGTAAAGGAATGGCTGCCAGACACACTGAGATGGGGTTTGATTTTATAGTGCTCCTCACATGCTCCAGGTGATTCCAAAATGCTTTATAAAGCAAAGACAGCAGTGGCACAGTGACTGCAGGCAGCCCTGCTGCCCTTAGTAATGGTTCTGTCCCCTGCCTGCCTGTCCAGGGCCACCTCACAGCTTTGCACTGAGCTCAAAAGGCAGCAGATTGAGGAGCAGAGGATGCTCAGCCAGGGTGGAGAGAACTGAGGAACCCCCTGACACATCCTCCACAGCCTCAGAACTGCACTGGAGTAATTGGATAAAAGAAAGACATTATTCTGGGTGAGATAAAGACACAGAAATTAGTAATAAATTAATAATTTCTCCTTTTTTTTTTTTTTTTTTAAATAAGGAACCAAGGGGATTCCTCTGTCAATCTGGTCAGAACAACCCTTCTGACAGAAAGCAGCAATTCATTTAGCTCAAGTCTCTCGCTGGATGGTGGATAGAGCTGATTAAAGCTGTGCATATACTATTAATAGGAGCAGGATGCCTTTCTGTCATTATTATTAATTATGCTGCTGTGATTACTATCTGTTCATCCATCCACCCATCCTCCCTTCTAGAATCCCAGCACTGGCCAAGTATGTAAGAACACAAATTCTTATTCCCTTTTTTCCCCCAGTTTTCCAGGGAGGGGAGTAAAAAGAAAAGAAAAGAAAAAGAAAAAAAAAGGAAAATAAAAGACAAACACCCTCAATTTACAGGATTTTTTATTAGTATGTGTGAGAGTGTGAGAGAGTCTGTGTGTGAGAAAGCGAGCGTGTGGGTGGTGGGAGATGCGTGGGTGTGACACGCGTGGGAGCACTTGCCTGTGAAAAATGCACAAAGGGAAGGTTAAGCCAAAAAAAAAAAAAGAGACTTTGTGTTTCAAGTCGAACCCACTGGACTACTAAAACACCCCCCTGCCCCAGAGGCGGTCACACAGATGAGTCTGACCCCCTGGAAGCCCCTCTCCCACGCTCATAAGCACATCCCTACCTGGGAGCCAGGTTCTCCTGAGCTCTCGGCCACTGGCCCCAAGACGGTCAGAAATTTTCCTTCACTAAATAATTAGACTGTGATAAGAGGAAACAAATGGGCCCTCGGAGCAGTGAGGGCTGCAATAACAGATGAATTATTAGGCCAAGATGGAAATCTCTTTTGATAAATGACTGGCCCCAAGCAAGGAAGGACTCAGCAAAACACAACGACGTCCTTGTTGTGACACAAGGAAGGGGAAGGAACAACATTATAAGGGCCAACAAAGCTTCTGTGCTGCCACCTTGACCAATTGATTAATCAAGTGCATCCCACGACATCAATATGTTTCCCTCTCTCTTTGCATCAGCTGCAGCATCTAAATGTGGTGGGCAGGACGTTGTGCTCAGCTCAGGACCTGGTTTGAAACCACGGTGAAGGTCCCTGGTACATCCCAGGAAGGAGGGCAGAGCAAAGCTGCTGGCACTTCCCAGGGAGTGGTGTCAAAACCCAATGGATCCACACAGCACTTCGAAGTTTACAGCACTGAGTTACTACAGCAGTCTGGGACCAAAAAAAACGAGAGAGAACCATTTCTTTCCCTTTCTCCCCTTCTGTGAGGAGCCTGGCTCAGCAGGGTGGGCAATGCCTCATCCTCCAAGTGGAAGAGCTGCCATGTATTAACACTGGCCCAGTTCCTGCGATTTTTAAAGCCTAGTTCAGAAGGGGAGGGGGAAAACATCCACTGACATCACTGAAAATAAACCCGACAAAGAGGCACTGGCAAGACACTGAAATCAGCAGGTTTAACACCAAAGTTGCTCCTGGGCTTTGGGGGGGGGTCAGTATGTTTTACACCAAAAAGACACAAAAAAGACCCCGAGTCCTCTGTGGATTAGTACCCAGCCACATGCAGTGACACCGCTGGAGTTTCTGAGTCCCTGCAGCCTGGAATGCAGTTATCCCTGGGGACTGGTTAATTGGGGCCTCTGGTGCCACTATTTTTAGTGGGAGAATTAAGTAGAAACAGTTAGCAGAAATGCATATATATATATATATATATATATATATGTATGTTATGTATGCACATATAAACTTCTAAAAAACTGAAATGGCTTGAGCTGGAATTGCTAAACCTATTTCTCTCTTTGTCCTCCCCCAGAAACCAAAACATACCTCTCCATCTAATGAGATTAGCAAGGTACCACGCTAGATCTTTATTAGTTAAAGCTGACCAGAGTGCAAAACTTGGCCTGGATCGTAATGAGCTGACTGCCAGAGTGAGGAGTGCAGCCAGCAAGCAGATTTATTCCAAATGGGTCTCTGCTCTTTGCCTTAGGGAATGTGCTTTCTTCTCTTTAACTCCCTGAAAACTTGTAGCCAAAGTTCAGCTCTCCTTACGCTCCCCAAAGCCAGTGGTCCCGCCACTTCCCACTCAGTCTGGCCTTGCACAGGCTTAATTCCAGTGCTGTGGTGATTTGCATGAGCACAAGGTACGAGAGAGATGAACTTATTTGCTCTGATGGCTCACAGCAGGATTTAGCACTGAGGACAGCTATACATGGCAAGTCCTGCCTTCTCTGCTTTACTTGACTGGCAGTTTGAAGAGACCAAAACATCAAATATTAATGCTGCTGGATGTTGATATCAGCACTACTTATTTTTACAGCCATCTTCTGCCCTCAGACAAGTTATTTTGGCTCCCAGTGTTTTATTTTCTAAAATGGGGGCAGAGAGGAACAAGCGAGAGAGATAATTTCTAAGAGTGGTGCTGGCCTACCCTTACACATAGTGGCCCATCCAAACTCTTTCAGGAGATCTACACATTCCTTTCCCAGGTCACACCCAGAACCTCTTTTTAAAGGTCTCAGAAGGACCAGCAGATGCCCTGGGGGAAGGAACAGAGGCCAAAGCATGGCCATGTATGAGCGTTCCACTGCAAACGAGTTCCTTGCTTTGGAGCGGGAATGGGAAGCACAGGCAGAACAGATCTGGTTTCCATCAGCCTGTTATTTATAGCACGGGTTTCACACCATGGATTAGACACATCCATGCCTTTTCTTTCGGGGCTCTCTCAGTGCTCTGCAGCACTTGCTCCTC
The DNA here is from genome assembly GCA_013399855.1 of Oxyruncus cristatus. NCBI lineage: Eukaryota > Metazoa > Chordata > Aves > Passeriformes > Cotingidae > Oxyruncus > Oxyruncus cristatus. Next base: position 29,159 of record VXAY01004353.1, read on the forward strand.
ACCTGAGCCATGAATCCGTGTGTTTTACCCTGCCACCAGCAGGCTGTTCGTGTCTCATTTAGCTGTGCGTTCACTAAATGTGCTCCACAGAGCTTGGCTGCTCCTGAAATGAGAGTCTGCAAGCAGAGTACCTCCAAAACATGCTTTTGAGCCTTGGGCTACGGTGGTGAAGACAGACTAGTTTATCAACAGTGCACAAGGGAGAGATCTCCTGGTGCCTTTGATTCATGGGCCTCAGAGGACTAACTACCTCCGTGCAGTTGGATCAATTGAAAACACCTTTGGCACAGAGGAAAATACAGTCCGGTGAAACAGCCAGGTCCTCTGCTCTGCTGCTGCACTCCAACAGCAAAGACTTGACCTGAAGTCCCACCTTGGCCAGCTCACTGGACGCTGCATCAAAGCCCTCCCATGCTACAGCCTTTATCAGACAGCAGAACTCTCTAGCTGGGCCCCAAACAAGCTCCTGCACAGCACGGTTGAGGAGGGAATCTGCAGCCCCTCCACATGCTGATTGCTCATGGAGAGCAGAGGCAGGGTCCCATCTGGTATGCCTGGAGTCATCCAACGCTGTTCTGAGGTTAAACAATGGCTGTTTGGTCTTTGCTGTCGATCAAATGAGAATCGTTGTCCAGAATAAAACTCCTGGCACATGATCAGTCACTGTATATAAACAAAAATTGCACTAAGAAAAGCCAGGATACTGTCAAACAGCTCTAAAATGTCACTGAAACAGGGGCCATCCCCAGCCAAGGCATTCTGAAGGGCCATGAGAAATCTGGAGGTGTTGTTCAGGTTTCCCCCAGGTAGATGTGTGGGTGGAGAACGTGGCTGATGGCTCTCCATGAAAGAACCCTGCCAGCTTCTCCATCCCAGCCCAGAGACTGGGGCAATACCAAAGATACCCAGGACCAAGCAACAGAAGAGGACACAACACTCTGTGCCTGAGGCCACAATAATCAGCATCACCAATCTAACTCTGCTCGATTTTACTGGCAAACCAGGACGTGGGTCTACATCGCCAGCATGGCATCCTCCCCTAAACCCACCCAGCAGCCCAGACCCCCCAGTCATACCAGGGGCTCCATGACCAGAAGAGGTGTTTTATGCCACAGTCACCTTCTGGGCAATGGCAATTTAGTGAGTGTTGACTTACTTAACAGAAAACCACGTAAGCACTTCGAGTGAGCAAGGTGTCCCCAGGAAAGCATGTGACAGGGTTAGTCTGCACTAGTTCAAGCTGAGGGAGACGGGTCTTACATCTTTTTTCTGGACTCTGAGGGCTTGATTCAGGTGCCCAAATGCAGAACACCTGCATCTAGTGCCACTGCAGATGTGACAGATCTGCCAGGTCCACACAGAGGTCTCAGATGGTACAATGGGCTTATCAGGCAAGTGATAAGCCTGAGTAGGAATCCAGGTGGTACCTGAGCAGGAATCCAGGAGGGAACTGCAATTACAGATTGAGGGCCGTGAGGTGGAGGGGAACTACTCACAGTGAGATACTGAAGGTGCTTAATAATTTAGCTTACCAAAAAGAAGAGGAAGAAGTACCTTATTAACAATAAAGAGCACTTACTAGAGCAGAGATCTCTTATAACAAAACTCTCTTTAATCTAACAGACAAAGCCATTTCAACATCCAGTGGCTGGAAGCCAAAATCAGACAAATTCAAGCTGCAAGGAAGGTGCCAGTTTGTAATTGAAAGAGTAATGAGCCATTGGAATTACTCACCCCGGGCTGTGATGGATTCTCCACCATCTGAGTGGATGCTGTTCTGAAAAGCGCCACATTGCAGACGCATATTTCTGTGTTTGGGAAATAATGGGAAAGGCTCTCCAGCCTGCATGAGTTGTTTGTGCTATAAAACACAAACAAAAGAAGCATCAGGCTGCTCAGTCACAGATGGAGAAGGGAGGCAGAGTGAGTGTTAGCAGACAGCCTGTGAGGGTACCAGGAACAGGACCCGTGTCACTCCAGTGCCATCACTGCCCAGCTGCCCTTGCGCTCCCCAGAGCAGCCCACAGCCCCAGAGCAGCCTGGACTTTGCTGGCAGCACCCTCAGCACACCAGGCTCAGAGAGCAAACTCAGAGTCACAAGGCCAGGTGGGAGATGGGGAATGGACCATCTCAGCCGAGCACTCCTGGGAACACCTCCAGCAACGCCTCCAGAGCTGTGCCTTTCATAAAGCCTGAGAAGAGCAGGACATCCTGGGGAAACACGGGTTTGCTGAGCTTCCTGCACTTCCAGTTAGAGCCCTCCCCAGCACCAGTCTGGGGGACTGGGCTCTCTCCCTGCCTTTATCCAACTCACAGAGCCCTGGAGCACACACCCTGCACTATAGGTGTGTGCTCAGCACACAACCTGCTCCCTTTCTTTCTCTTCCCAAGAATTCCCATCTTTTGCGCACGATGTAGGACAAAGTACACACAAGAGGTATATTTTTATCCTATTTCCAGCAGGCAGGAAAAAGAGAAAACCACAGGGGAAGCAGCCACCTGCCAAGACACCTCCATGCTGGACCCCTTGTAGGGGAATGCCTGCTGCCAGTCACGGTGGAGGAGCAATAAACACCCAGCCTTGGATACCCCCTCACTGAGAAAGTCCACATTGCAAGGGTGCGTAATAAAAACTAGCAGGAAGGGCAGAGAGAGGTAAAACCCAGACTGACTTTCTGTTGGCCCCGGGAAGGAGGTAAACCCCAGAACTGGGGGAATAAATGATTTCTTTGCTGCTGCGGTAAGGAGCTCCAGGTCCTCCTGAACAAAAAAGGCACAAAGATCAATTCACCCCACTCAAAATAAAAACAACTTTTAAAGATGCTTAGGCATCAACTAAAATATTTCACCGATTTTTGTCTAGTTTCGTTTGGAGGCTGTGAAAAAGGCTTTTGAGAAATTAAATGTAGAAATTAAATTCTAAGACACCTGCTTTGAAATAACCGGGAGAGGTCTGCCAGCTTGGGAATGACAAAATGAAACCTTTTGAGTTAGAACCATTAGAGATAGTCTGCCTTGGCCGAAAAGAGGCAATAAACTTGTGGACAGTTTTTATAAAACCTCTGCAGAAGCACTGGTGAGATTTCCCATAGAACATGACCGGGAACACGCTGGCTTGGAACAGCCCAAACAGAGAAACTCTGTTCCTCCTGCTTTCCCCAGTCCTTGCCTGCAAACACATCACTACAGTTAACACACAAAACACCATTCACCACAGTCAGAATCCAGGTGCCCAAATTTAGCTCTTACACCGAGGCTGGGATCAAAATGGAACCAAAATCTCAAAGAACGAGGATGAAATATGGAGCCTCTGAAAACTCAAACAGAAAGAAATGTTACTTTTTCTCAGGCAAATGGGAAAATGTTATGAAAGTGTCTTTAGCTTTATTCATTTGAGTTTATTCATTCACCTTTAGTGAAGGTGCTCCAGATTTACACGTGGCCGGGTGGCTCAGGGCAAAATTCAGCCCTTGGTGGTGATAATTTGGGTTCACACCACCACATTCAGCCTCATTCTGTCTCTTATTAAGGACAGTAAGCCTTTGGTTCAAAAGCTGTGTTACCTGAGGTTTATATGGGGCTCTTGAATAACTACAGGGCTCCTAGAAGTGCTCCAAGATCTCAATATAAAGGATCAGGAATAGTTATGGCTCCAAGGAAACAGCTTCTTAATGACTCAGAAGCTACTGGAAATGTGCAGATCTTCACTGAGAAATTACGTAGGTTTGGTTTAGCCAGGTTGCTGTGGACGTGAGAGGAATTGTTACAGCAGGCATCTCATTTTTCAGGAGGTAACCTAACCACAGAGAGACTGAAAGCCATGCAAAGGTACACAGGCTGTCAATACATCTGGAGAAAGAGGGAAAATCAAAGCAGACTTGGCAGTGGCTTGCTCTTCCTGGCATGGTCTACAGAAAAATTCAGCAGGTGACACAGGGATGAATAATTGGATGGGCCTGAGAAGTGGAACACAGAGGCTGAACCTCCCCTGAGCAAGCCTGGATGAACAGACTCCTGAAGGAACCATCAGAATTAGGGCATTTTCCCTGGACTGAATGAAACCCCTGTGCAATCCTCAGCACGGGGCAGCAGACAGGCCCCACCAATTCATGGGCTGAGCAGGTACTTTCCACATCTCACTTTGAAGCTTTGGTGTTTATGCAGTGCAAATGCATCACCCTCAGACAAATTAACTACGTCTGTGCTGTAACATTTCTCTTTTTCAGCCCTGTGGGCCTGGCCCAGCTGGAGGAGCTGTGGTCTTCATTAGCAAAAGAAAGAATGCCATTGGACCTTCTGCACTTTCTTTAGTGCCACCCTGCAAAAAACAGTTGGTTTCTTGAGCACTTGCAAAAAATCGGAGACCCTGGACCTTTTCTGACAAGACTTATTTTGAGTTCTCCGCTAAAAAGAGCAGTGAGACTACGAAGAGCTGCCTCCTGAACAGAAACAATCTGTGATTCAGGCAGACACCAAAAAAACCCAGGAAGAAATAATCACTGATATGTGCATCCTTCCTGCTCCCAAACTGCAGGGTTTGCTGCTTTCTGAAATGACTGCCCAGGTTTGGATCAGTTCAGGGATTCCAGGAGGCTGAACAGACACAGCCACAGATACCCCTTCCCTTGGAGCAGCGGGAACAACACTCTCTGAACCACAGGGAAAGCAGGATGGATGAGAAATTCTTCCCTCACAATGGGAAATACAGCAGTCAGGATACTGAGAGGGTGGTCTGCCTGTTAATTCGGGAGACAGAATTCAAACTGAAAGCTCCATGTGGAGCAAATTAGCAGAAACTAATTCTAATCCGTCCCACGCTGGCACAGAGGCACGTCAGCCCTGCTTAAAATTGCACCTCCCTTCAGATCCAGGCTGCCCCTTGTCCTACACAGAGAGAAAAAAGGATGGGGAGAGGCTGCATCACAATCTGCCTGCAGATGGTCCATATTATTGAACCTCTGTGGAGGATCAGCCACTTGCCCCTGTGCCCCATGATAAATCACAGTCTCCTCCAATGTTCTCAGGGAAGAGCAACACTCTCCCAGTCTCTGATTGGGCTTAAAGTCTGACTGGCTAAGGAGATGTAAATACTGAGCCCCTATCAGCCCGTAATTGTCATCATCATCCTGTTTAGGGAACTGTTCACATCTTTGAGCAGTTACCCCGTGTCTCCTCCACCCCAGGAGAGGGTCTGGAGCCCATTTCCGGCAGCCGGCAGAGCGCTGCTTTTCTTTAGTTGACACAAACAGAGTTTGTCAGCTTGTGCATCCTCCGTTTCTGCCTGGTTTGAAGCTGCTGACGAGTCCTTGGGAGCAGCCCAGCAGCTGGAAACAGAGAGCTCCCAACCCCTCCCCACAAAGGTGCCCATTCAGCAGCCGCTGCCGGTCCCCCCGGTCCTGCCCAACAAGAGCATCCTCTGTGCGGTGGCCTTTGGTCCCGGCCTGAGAGGGGGGAAGTGACACTTCCAGTGGCTCTCGTGGAAAGGCAGAGCCAAAACGTGTGCATTCACTTTCTTCTGCAGACAGAAAACTGAGGAAACACCCAGCCAGGCCAAAATAAATACATTTGGCATCATTCCTGCGTCTGCACCGGCACGTTCGTGGCGCTGGAACTGAAAACAGGCCTGAACCTTATTTACACTAAAGTCTCTTTCCATCACTTTGGCAGTAGGAAGGGGCTTAGTCTTGGTACATATTATATTTTCTTTTCAACATGTGTAAATGAGGATCAAGCTTTTACATGGCCTAAAATAGATGTAAATGACCCTTTATGCTGTCAGAACGGTGTCGAGAGGCCTTCCTGCAATAAAAAAATCAGCCCCATTATGCTTTCATATCATGCTCCATTCATTTAGTTTTAGTATCCCAACCTCGGGCAATTCCTCTTGACCTTGACAATCTGTGCTGAGGTCTCAGGCAGTTGGGACTAAAACCAGGGGCTGATGAAGGTGTGTGAGCTCAGACAAAAACACATCAAGACTTTCAATCTAAACTGGGCTTGAAGACTCACCTGGAAGATCCCTCATCCCCAGTGGGTGCTATATCATCTGAGACAGATTTGTTCTGTCTATCAGGTGCTTTTATGACCATTTTTAAAAAATTGTATATTCCAGTCCTCTTCATATAACCGTGAAAAGGAGAAAAAGAGAGGCAGAGAGAGAACAACAAGACATGCTGGGCTGCCATCAGGATTCTGACGCCTCACAGATGGACTTGCCATGCCTCCTGCTCAGGCCCAGGGGAAGCCACCACCATGAAACCCTGCCCAAGGCCCTGGCTTTGCTCAGTAACCACTTAGCTCTGTGCACATCGAAGGAGACCCCGAAAAGAAAGGAACTGACCTTCCTTGGACCTCTACTGTTTAAATAAGTTTATTTTCCTTGAAAAGATAGTTTCAGGCAGATGAACAACCGGTTGTATGAGCTCCCCAAGTTTTTGGTGCTTAGGGTCAGTAACCTGATCTCCTTCTGTCTGATTAATGCAGAGGAAATCCATTAGCCATCAAGAGCTACCCAAGGAGTGGGGATCATTCCAGAAAACCTGGCAGCCAGGTTTCTGGCAACCAGAAGATTTCTCTGCCTAAGGTAGCCCATGTCCTTAGGCTCAGTCCTGAAGGAAGCATCTCCAGGTACCTCAGGGATGCAAAACTCTACTTTTCCACTTTTTTGTCACTCTGTGCAGCAAATAAATTACTAGAGAACTTAAAAGAATGTGATGTATTTCCACAGTGGTGCCTTTTGCCAGTGAGTAAGCTCTGGAGCCAAGAAGGGGGTGGCTGTTACCTTGATTGATTACTGCCAGTGCTCCTTGCTGCCCAAACTGCCTTCTCCCCTTTCAGCTCCTGCTTCTGGTGTGGACTACTGAAAGAGAAGGGCCTTCTTTCCACCTTCTGGACTATTAAACCCAGATCCCATCTGCCCAACTGCAGCCCTGATCTCTCTTGCTCCACCAAATAATTTCAGTTGATAAACTGCACCGTTGTTTTGGAGCCACCATCGCGCGCAGAGACGCCCTGACAGGTCATCAACACCATTGTCCCTAAGAGCTGGGGCGAGTGATACTCAACCCAACTGCAAGGTAAGTTCCTGGAATATGCTGAGGCCGTGTCAGCCCATCCCAGCTCATCCCATCCCATTCCCAGAGCCACTCTGCGGGCACTGCCTGGCCCAGCACGGCAGCGAGGCCTCTGGATAACCCAGCTGAAGGGCAGAACATTTACAGTAACTATCATTTTCTTTTCCTCTCAGAAGAATCCACGAGGGATTGTCAACACTTTCCTTTCCCCCCCCCCCCCTTTTCCTCCATAAAATAACCTTCTCTCCAGCTTTGCCAGCTCAATGCTACTTCAGGGCTTTTCTCCAGGAGCAGTTGCAGTTGGAAACACCCAGACAAATCTTATCCAAGAGTTTATGAGGCACAGCTCAGAGGCACCCTGAAAACTGCAGCATGCTACCTAGAGTGCTGCAGATTATTATTACTTTTTTAATCTCGGTATAGTTCTGGGTAAGGTTTTAATTGGGCATTGTATTTCAAAGCCAGGGAGCAGGATCTATGCAAAGCACTGGATAGTTTCTGCATTAATTGACCATCAAATCCTTCCCTTTTGCATCTGCATTCTATTATTAGAGAATGTAAAGCAGTTTATAGGGCTTTTAACCTCTTCAAGCAAACACTCCGTGGAAGTTACGCTGCTGCAGGGACCATATTAGCTTTATAGACTTCGTTTCTAATCCAAGGAAGGGGGGAAAATGGAGAAGAGACATAGCAAATGAGTGATTTTTGATGGTATAAATTCAGCTGGTGTAAATCAGCACAAGTCCATTAATTTTGGTAGAGTTATGCTGATTTATGCCAGTTTAAAGACCAGACATTTGATCTGCAATGAGGTCCTCATTCCCAGAAGACTGAAACGGTACCAGACAAATCTTCACAGACCATTTATCAGCCTTCACAACTACATTCTTCCCTGCTGCACGGAAAAGCCCTGAAAAGATGCCAGGGAACCATCTGGCATGCTGGGTCCCATGGCACAGTGTGGGCTCAGGCACCTGGAGGGAAATCACCTCCCAGCAAGACACTTTGATGGCCTCTGGAGCCACCAGCCTGTTCCCAGAGCTCCCACGATGAGGGGTGTCAGAAAAACGCAGAACCATGTTGTGGAGCCTAAACTGAGCTTTGCAGTCTCTGAGTAAAGCTGCTGAGCTCTCCTTTCCTCAGGGTCTCATGGTGGGACTCCCCAGGGAGTCAGCACCACTCCCAGGTCAGGAGAGCCAGGGTGGAGGCAGCCCAAACTGGGTTCCTGTGTGCAAGGGTGCTGTGGAGGCCAAATGTGATCTCCACGGTAGGAAAAGAGGCATTGGGAAGTTCTGTGGTGGCCTGGGCTGACATCCCTCCCATGCAGAGGGCATTGGTGCCAAACCTGTGGATCTCATGGGAGCTGCACCAACTCACCTCGATGGTGAGGATGGGCAGCCACAGCTTCCAGGTAAAAAATACCATGAGTGGTCTGTATCTCATCCTGTTGGAAGGGAAGCCAACATCCACCACATCCACCCAGCCTAAGTTTAGGATGACCAAACTGTCACACCAGAGGTCCAGCTTAGCTCAGTATCCTGACTCCAATCCAACAAGGAGCAGGTGCCGAGGGAAAACATCAGCATAGCACACATGGTACTTCCCCTTCCAAAGAGCTGGATTACCTAACAGAGAATCGTGACACCTTCCGAGCTGAATAACAGTTGCAGGAAAAGCAGGAAGCAAGCCCTGGTCCCATCCTAACAGAAAGAGGAAATAGGTAACAGTGTGTTGTCTCTTTCTGAAGAGTCATCTGAAGGGACAAGGGTGAAATCTGCCCTTACAGAACCAGACAAGACAAGCAGTGTTTGATTTCCTGGCTCTGTGAGCAGGATGAGAAGGAAGACTCACCACCTCGCTTCCCTTCTCTGCCCGTTTCCCTCACACCATTGTTCTACCACCCCACAGCAGGTGGGATCCCTGTTCTGCAGATCCCTGCCCTATTTCTTTGTTCCATAGTAACCCCAAATGCCAGTAGACAGAGCCCAGGACAGTGATTATGAGCATTCAAACAACGGGGTAAGGGCCAGTATCATTATCTTGTTCCTAAGCACTCCACAATGCTTCCAAGTATCTTGTATTTAGTTACTTGGTAAGGTCCTGAACGTCTGACTCTCTGGCATTATGGTTTTATTGCTGCAGAATGAGCCAGAAACTATTCAAAAGCTTTAAAAGGTCTTTTAAAATAGTCAGAATGAATTTACAGTGTTGGCTGCCTGGCAAACTCAACAGGCATTTCAAGTGGAAAGGAACAGTCCTTTATTGCATCTGCTCCTGGCATTTAGGACGCCGGATTGCTCACAATTCCTCAGCTCCAATGCTCAGCATCCTTCAGGCTGCTGGCTGGGCACAGCCAAGGGGCCAGACAGCCTGAGAAGAAAGGGCCTGCATGAAAGAAAAGCCTGGGTTTAGAGTCAGCTGGAAATTTTCATTACAATTTATCAGAGAATGATCATTTTTCACTTGAAGTGTCACAGAAGTGCCTCGGTTTCAAACACCTGCAGGTGAAACACAAGCTAGGCTCCACCAGGAAACATTTCTCAGACTTGCCTGCCCACAGTGTGTCCCACCTGCCTCTCTGTGCGCCACCCCACTGCAGGGATCCAAGTCTGGCACCCTGGATGTTCTAGAAACCAGGGCTTTTGACAACTGCTCTGGAGCTGCCTTCCCAACAGCGCTGGTGTCCTTGAGTAGCACTGCTAAAGGCACAAGGCTGGGACAGACCTTAATCCAAGTGCAACCCTCCCTCCTCCCAAATTTGTGGCTATTGACACCCCATTTCAGCCACTTCTTGACACCCCCATCATTATTTGACCCAGCTGGTGGCAGGGCACTGGCTCAAGCAGCAGGGGAAAGGGGAGGAGCAGCATATGCCTTTTTGATGGCCTGAAATGCCCAGAATAATTTGTTATTTCTTGTTACTGGGACAGATCAGAGCACACAGGAGTGAGGGACTCCTAAGTTTATGTCTGGGGTTAAAAAGCCATTGGACGAACAGCTGGAACAACCACTGCATGTGTGGAGAGATAAATGGGGATTCATCCAGCTCTGGGGATGACAGGAAAGGACTTTTCCGAGTTCTCCTGTTTCTGAGAATGAAGCCCAGAGCCCACACCTCACCATCCCCATGCTCCCACTCCGCTGCCCTGCATCCACCAGTGTTTCCACCCACACCTGCAGGGTCACCCATCCCAAGCTCCAGGCAGGTCCCTTCCCTCTCACTTGCCCGTGCAATACCCCAGTCTTGCCAGCTCAAGGCCCTCCTGCACGATGGGAGCACAGCAAAGTGCAGTTAGCTGGGGAATCCCCCACTCCTGCTGCTCCACTTGGCCCCTTCCTCGGTGAGCAGATGTGAGGCAGAGACTGACCCACAGCCCCTCTGCAAGGGCTGGCTCCAACTTCCCATCTCAGGCTGGTTGTTTCCTGACTTGGTTACCGGTGTTCTGGGGCCTTTATCTCCCCGTTCTGGGCACAAGGAGGCCCATCAAAACTGTATTTCTGCTCCACCAGCTGACAACGGCTGCTTAGGAAAAATATATAAATACCAGAGCCAAGTCCCCCCTCCTTCCTTGGCAGAACTTCTAGAAAATGCAAGTTTCCTCAGGACACTGGAGAAAGGCAATTAGCAAAGAAGAAGACAGTCAGGAAAACACTTCAGAAAGGCTGACTAAAATGTAAAGGTATCATTATTAATGATGGCTATTACAGTCCTAGAAAGCTCAGTGGTTTTTCAGACAGGGCTGAGAAAGGAAAACGAACAAACCCAAGTAAAGTCTGTGAGACTGCAAGAGAAGCATAACGAGCTGTGGAAACCAAACAAGGTCAGTCTCAGAACTATCAAGCTAAATCCTCTTGTTTCAGGACACGAGTGTGGCTTCCCTGGAGTTCAGGGACCGGGGGAGAACCGAGGTTACCTCCCTCTGACCAGGGCAGAGGATATTAAAGCTGAGCTTTCCAAAGACGTTTTGGGAAGTCAGCTCACAGTCAGTGCAATTAAATGAGCCAAGGAATTCCCCCGAGGCTGTGCAAGAATCTCTGCTCTGTTCTGAGATTCCCTCCCCGGAGCCACCAACAGCAGTGTCACCCACCCATCACACCCTACACACCATCAGACCATCAGCCTGGGACGTTTCCCGAGGATTGGGCAGAGGCCATCAAGCCCAGCAGTCATTAATTCTCAGGAAGCACCCACTGCCTCATTGGTAATTACTTAAATAAACTTCCCTTGCATGGTGTCTGAGCCAGGGCCTTTCTTTCTGACACGTCCCGCTGCAGTTCTGCTCGAGGTAAGATAACAGGAGGGCTGTGCCCAGAGCTGGGCTGCACCTGACTAAACACGGGCCCGGATGGCTCGAGCAGGGTTTCAGTGCCTCCCTCTCCTCTCCTCTCCTCTCCCCTCCAGCACAGCCCCTCCCAGCTCCCAGCCAACAGCCCCTGTAAGATTCCCTGCGTATATGCAGCGTTTATCCTTCATGCAAATCTGCCTCATCAATCACTGCATCCCAGCTGCACCACGCAGTCATTTGCTAGGAAAATACTGTTCCAACCCAAGCACCCAGCGCAGCACAGTGGTCTTTAGGAGGGGTAATATCCACGACAGGGGTGACTTGGAAACCTGCCAGGCTCTGAAAATTATTCATCCTGCCTGACCTTAAGTCTTGGATGCTGACTATTGCACATGGAGCTGGCGGGAAGCATCAGTCACGGGCACGTCCATATCCCCTCCCTGCCCCCGGGGCACCAGCGGCACGTGAGAACCCCCAGCTTGAGAACTTCATTTGGGGTTTGGGTTATGAGCAACCCCAAAATCACCACAGTGAGGGTCCCCAGAAACACCAACCCATCGTGGCAGTCAGCACAGAACCAGCCCAGCATTTTGCTTCCTGAGAGTTCACTAAAAGCTGCAGCCTGTGTTTGTCTCACCTGCGTGGTTTTGGAAAAGCTCTTATTCACCTGAGTGATCTATGCTTCTATCAGCTGAGGCCCAAGTCCCAAATCTCCAAGAATTTCTTAAATTTTAAAACTTCTGATCATTTTATCTCTGATACAGAATTCGAGTTTGCTGCAGTTAATTCAACAATACCCCAAGCATCTCTAGTTCTCTTGTACTTCCACAGTATTTAGTGTACTCCCAAACAACTTATTCTTATTTATAGATGTCAGGAACACACTTTGCTCACTGGACCTTTGATCTGCTTCCACGTAGAACTGGGAGACATTGTGGAGTTGCTTTCAAGCCTAGGACTTGTTTTTCAGGGAAGGTAGCATTAAGTTAGCCAACCAAAGATCCATTTAAGTCCAAAGTTTAATAATTTTGCTGTGGCAAGAGAACATTTCAGGATATCAAGGAGCCAAGGGAGAAATATTGTCCTCAGCTGAGAAAACGGACAAGCAGTCAGACACAAAAGCCTTTCTACAGCTCTGACAAAGAAACAATACCCTCAAGCTCCTGTAGAGCTTAGCTTAAACCAAAAGGACAGGAAAAGGAGACAAAATATGGAATTAAGCTATTTCCCCTCTATCACGTCAACTTCAGTAACGGGGTGACACACAATGGCATAAGAAATCTGAACATTCACATGAAAAAGTAAACCAGAAAGACCCAGAGGGTGAGGATTTTCAATTATACACTGGAAGTGGACATTTTAGACCTTTCAAATCACAGCACAGGTATTCAGGACTTTACCCACATTCACCACAGCCATACCAGCTACCAGGCAACAGGAGCCCAGAGCAGCTCTCGGTGGGTCTTAGCTCTGCCCACAAATGTTCATAACCCTGAGGATGGAGAGGTGGTTGAACAGGATCAATAAGGAGCAGAGGCAAATGACAATATGGGACTGAGCAAACACAACCACCTAGCAGTGGTTTACTAGTAAGCAACCCTCCTGCAGCAGCTGAGGGTTGGTGACACATCTCCTCACATGTTCAAGACTGGTTGGACAGGGCTTGGAGCAACCTGGTCTAGTGGAAGGTGTCCCTGTTGATGGCTGGAGGATGGAATGAGGCGATCTTTAAGGTCCCTTCCAACCCAAACCATTCTGTGATTCTATGATTTCTGCTCCCAGTGGATTCAATATTGCACCTCTCAATACCACGGGCCAGTTGATGTCCACCAGACACCACCATCAGTGCCAGCATTCCCCAGAGAGGTCCTGGAGCACTCCTAGGCTCCCTCTTAGGATCACATGCACAAGTCTCTACTCCAGAGGAAGTCCAGGAGTGAGCTGCCTTGTCCAAACAGGCTCTGGGGACAGGGCTCTCTGCCATTCACCAAAATGCTTTGACCCCCTGCCCTCCCAGAACGAAAACCAGCCCCTCAAAACCACCAGCGTGAGGAACAGAAAATTGCAAATGACTTAAAGTGGGGTGGAAAACTCCGAGCTCGACGATCACAAGCTGAGGCCACTAATCTTCTTGTCATGGGAGCAGACTCACCCAGCAGAAGGGAATTCCTGCCTTTGACTGGACTAATTAAAGGCATCGAACTCTGCACCCGCTATGGCTTGATGTGCCTTAATGCGATGTGACACTCGACACAGGCGAGGAACAGACACACACACACACGGTTCTCGTTGCTCAAAGGGGTCTGGCAGCCACGGGGGTGCACCAGCAGCTTCCTCCCTCCCCCCAGGGAGGGGTTGGCAAAGTGGGGGGTAAACACTCATCCCACCCCAGAGCCACTAACGGCTGCAGACAGTCCCACTGCAGGGAGAGGAGTGTGGTCTGAGCCAACACCAAAGGGTTGTTTGAGAAGGTGGGGATGGGGGTGGCATTCAAAGCTTTCCTCACGTGAAATCACAGTGGAAGGTGCTGAGGGAGCAGTTCCCTTTTCTCTCCCATGCAGGCACGGGAACCACCATGGGAGTGAAGGATATTCCCAAGCATGATGGTACAAAACATTGCAAAATTCACAAATTGGAGATGATTCAAGGTGCAAGATGAACACACTGGGTGTTTGGACAGAGTGATGTGAATTCATGGACATCACTTGTGTTGCTCACCTCCTGTCCAGTACTGGCCTACTGAAACCCAGAGACACGTCCCCACACTCAACCACACTCTGCAGAATCCTGAACCAGCCCCGGAAAGAAAACTTGCCTTAGGCACTGACGGGAAGGAGACAAACCTCCTCATACGTCACAGCCAAAAGGCCCCTTCTCCACAGAGCGCTGCAGTTTGGGAGCAGCGTGGTGTGGCACAGGACACTCCTGCAGCACTCCCCGGGCACCACAGGGAGTGGTGCACTCAGTGACAGCTGAGCTGGGACGTCTGAGCCATGGGCTCTGAAGACTCGAGTCGAGACACAGGCTCTGAAAACAATAAAGCTTCCTCAATGGCACTGCAAAAAATCAACTTTCCTCTTCAATTATTGGTTTTTCTGTAAAAGATTAGAGTCCTGTGCCTTTGTAACTTGTACTGCCAACTAAAAGGGTTGGCCTGCTAGGTTGTATGGCAGTGTGTTTACATCCGAAGGCCCCCAAGTTCATTTCCAGTTAATGATCCATAAGAAAGACTGCAGCATTCCTCCTAGGAAGATTGTTTGGAAGCAGCTGATAGACTGCTTAGGTTGGGGCAGAAACAAAGCACTGAAATATTGTCACGAGTTATAAATCAGGCAAAGCCAGTGATGCTCTACAAGGAGAAGTAACATTTGGTGCACACCAGTACCAATATTTGGTCAGTAAAAGCTCCTTCAAAGTAAAAAAAAAAAAATAAATAAAAGTAGACAGTGATTTCAGTACGACTGAAACGCTGAACGTGTTCGAAATTCATATTTAATAAAGCAATTATTGTTTATTATTGAAGTACCAATTGATTATTAAGAACACATTTACTGAGGCTGGACCACAAGGTAACAGATACGCACCCCTGGCATAGCTGCGAAACCTCAGTAAATAGCGATTATTAGAAACAGATTTATTGAGGCCCAGCGATACCCTAAGATGTGTATCGGTTACAGAGCTCCTCAAACCAGGCCACTGTGTTCTTAAGCCACTTTTACTGAGGGTTTACAGCTCAGCAGCAGGGCTCCTTGTCTTCATTTAGGGTCACTAAGCCACATGGAATATCATCCTAATGCTTGTTTGATAGTTAATTAAGGGAGCGTTTGCAGGGACAAGGCTATACTGAGCAAGGAGAACCAGGATAAAACACAACCATGTTCCTACTTCTGAAAACACGGAGCAGAGCTGCTGTTTGACCCGTGGTCGAATCTTTCTATACGTCTGAACCCCTCTGTTGGTTGAGCATGAGGACCATGGGCAATCTGAGGATACAACCACACCACACACCGAGTCACACCTACCCCAGTGCCCAACACCACGAGCGGAGCGTGTCCTCCCGAACTCCATGGGCTTTGACAACTCACACCCAACAAGCCCTCGTGCTCCCCGAGGCCCTTTGCAGACTCTCTCTGAGTGCTGTTGCTGTAAATTGTAAATCCAAGCTGCAATGACACTAAAATTGGGTTAGAGCAAACCCTGCCTGGGAGGAGAGAGTTGGGCATGGTGAGACTGTGAGTACACCGGGCAGAGGGTACCCCAATGTGCTTATTCACACAGAACTAGTCCTGTCCCATCACTCCCTTCATAAATGCCTAAAGCACTCTCCTGGTAAAGCCACCCTTCCTTCCACCCTTCCCTGACAGCCCATGGCACCTGCTTGTCCATCCCACACACGGGGTACCAGCCCCAAGCACAGCCACTGGAGACTCCCCAGTGCCGACCGAGGCTTTCCCACGTCTCAGGATGAATGCAGGAGCCCCTGTCCCTGGAGACACAGGCAGCAGAACAAAGAGGCAGTGTGGAAACCACAGCCAGAGCAAAGGCAGCGATTCTGCCCAGACCATGCACGAATGCTGGGGCAAAGCCCAGGGGAGCACAGGTCTGCTCCTTTTCTTTTGCCATGCCTTAAGACCTCCCGGCCTCCCCTCCAGAGGAGGAGGGGAGAAAGGAGCCCAGATTGCTGAAGAACTCCCTTAGCTCCAGTCTCCTCCGTTCAAACTTATATATTCCACTACAGGTGACATCATGATTGCTGGAGTCTGACAGGTGATGCTGTAAAATGCATGAAACCATAAAAATTTCAACAGCAGCAAGCTCCATTGCCGCTACATCTGACAGCACTTAGCTGCCCAGCTAACACAAATATTATAAAAGCACTCGGGAAAGAAATCCAACCTGCCTGACCTCAGTTTTGGACTAATAAACAGTCCAGCATGACCAGATTTCACCCACATATAATAAACAGACAGCTTTAAAAACAACCAAAGTGGGGTGTTGGTAGGTGTAAAGGACTAAGGCGAGAGATGAGTTAAGAATGGGCAAAGTCACCGCTGAGCACGGAGGGCTCTGCTCAGCCCGATCTGCTTTCGGCCACTCCGGCTCCCTGCCAGGAGATCTGTCTTAGGAACTGCATAACTATCACTGCAAGAGGATGTTCACTGGTGTTACACAGCCAGGCTGGGGTGGGTAATTGCCTAAATCATGTCAGAGCACCTGATGTTCATTTCTGCCCTCTCCACAGGGAAAGAGTGAGTAATCTTGTCTCCGAAAGTTGGACAGTAAGTGAATCCAAGAGAATGATTGCCCTTTCTTTCATCACTCCCAGCACTAAATTTTAAAAGTCCAAGGATCTGCTTTTTATTTCTTTCTGCTGTGAGATTTCTCCGGTCTCCCTGGAGGAAGAGAGCACCCCTTGGCTCCCTGGAAAGTCTCTCTGAAGGAAGTGAAGGAAAATGCCCACATCTCCCAAAACCACTGAGGTGAGTCAGGCAGACGGGGGCTGCTGGCCTCAGTCAGGGCAGGAACCTTTTTCAAACCAGACATGCTGAAAAGGATTGTCAACTTCTCC
This sequence comes from Oxyruncus cristatus, assembly GCA_013399855.1. Taxonomy (NCBI): domain Eukaryota; kingdom Metazoa; phylum Chordata; class Aves; order Passeriformes; family Cotingidae; genus Oxyruncus; species Oxyruncus cristatus. The sequence continues at coordinate 46,087 of VXAY01004353.1, forward strand.
AGGGAGATCTGGTTTCCATGAGCTAATGTGGGATTAGTCAGACAGATGGATGGGAAGAAGGAGCTTGTCACCTTCCAACTGGCCACCCCAAAAGCTTTCTGAGCAGAGGTGGGACCCTCAGGAACCAGCGCTGGCTGTTCTTAGTCACCTCCCAGAGACCCTCTGAACACCCCCAGGCTCCAATTTCCAGCCCACCCTGCACCCAATGCACCAGCCACCCCCACCTCCACTACAGCTGAGCCCAGCGACTGTCCCCCCAAAACCAGTGCCCAGTAAAAATCAGGCCCCCAACCTGGCTGGCACCTGTACCACGAAGTGCACCAGGAGTCTGGTTTGCTGTTAGACAGCAGTGACAGTCTAGTGAGACAGGCAAGCAACAGAAGTTACTATAAATACATATACAGCTCCATTAACCCCCCTTTATTCAAACGACTGGAGAGCTTTCCTGGAGCTCGCTGCTCTCATGGATGCACAGGCAAGAGGGGGAGCGAGCAGAGCAGCGGGGTCCAGGGGGGCTGCCCTGCTCTGGAGCTGTGTTACCAGGCAAAACAATCATCCTCAAAATCACATTCTTATGGTCAGCCTTCTAAGCACAGCTTTTGATATTAGACATATTTAAATGCCATTTGTTCGACCAAAGATAAAACGCTACCGCAAAGTTCTGTACAGTATTTTTAGTCGCAGGATTTTACCAAGCACTTCGGTGGAAAGTGTATGTTCATTTTTTTCACAAAATCATTGCTTTTTTCTCACCATTGCAGATCTCCTTTTTCTGTTGAACTACTCAGTGAGAGATCCTGCAGATTTTTCAAGCAATTTTTAGTTACTGAAAAAATATGCGTAATGAAAAAATTGAAAAGTGCATTCACTCAACCAAGTTTAAATCTTTTTTTTTCTTTACTAAATGGTTCCTTGTTCTGCAGTCAGGTTTATTAGAGCTACCACCAACTGATGGAAATGTGATGGCTACAGAGAGTCATTAAAAGTACCTGTTTAAAAGGCCAACATGGGACAGCAGCTCCTCAGTGAGGATCAGCCTTTACCTTCACCAGGGGACAGGACTGGTTGAAACCAGGTAGGACTTGACCTTTCCTCCTCCAGTTCTTCTGAGTCTCCAGTTCACCAGCCAAGTCCAGCTACCAAAAACCCCAAATCACATATTTTCACAGATACCAACAGACACCAAGATTATTAAAGTATGGTCTTTGCAGTCACCGTCATGCAGAACCAGAAAGATATTTAGGCACCTAATTTCAACTGAAATGAAGTGGATGTCCTGATGCCCATGGAATGTTTCCTCCCTGCATCCCATGCCACACCTCCCTGCTGTTTCTCCACTGCAAAACACGGTGGGAAATGCTAACGGGACTTCCCAGATTCCTGTCACTTCCAGCCCAGGTTGTGTGGGGGCTCAGTGACTCTAATTAACACGAAGCCATTAGTGGGAAACGAGCTGTCCCCACCCAGCACAAGAGAGCAGCTCTGGATTAAGGCTCCCATGTCCTGCTGCTTCCAGCCTCTCTGGATAGTTTCCTGAGCTGGACAGCAGCCTAAAGGCGGCAGGAGCAGCTGCCCGGGCTCCCTAGGGATGGTACCGAGCCGCGGGAGTCCCAGTTAATTCCTCTCGAGCCAGGAGATGGCACTCCACAGCGTGCTCAGTAACGCCTGGGCTTTGACTCCCCCAAACCCTCCCTTTTGTGCCTGAGGAGCCGTTTCTTCCGCCCTGCAGCACCCAGGTGAGCGCTCAGGTGGAGCGGGTCTGTTCAGAGGGAGGTGACAGCCAGCACGACAAGGGGACACAGCCACCAGCCCCGAGCAGGCAGCTGCGAGCAGCGCTGCCCCACACCCGCAGCCACCCCCGCCTGGCTCCCAGCGGCTCCAGTTTGCAACCTCAGGGTCCCTTCAGAGCAATCCCCCTCCTCTTTTTTTATGGAATAGGCAAAAAAAAAAAAAAAGTAATAATAACTGATCATAAAAATTCAAACTCGTTTACCTTTCAGGAGGCAACTCAGCACAGGCTATTACAGGGCAATTTGGTACACCATAAAGTTTCCTATTAGAACAGAAAATAGGGCTGCTTGCATGAGCTGCCAATTGGAAATAAAATAGTCGTGGGGTCGTGATCATTAGCACTGCTTTTTCTATTAGGTTTGCTTTCCATCGGGGTGGGAAGAGCAGGGAGATTTAGATGCAGGTGAAAGGAGATGAGACAGGTCTGGAGCACAGGAGAGATGAGCAGAGGCTCTTGAGGCGTGTGACAGGTCTCTTCCTGCACTTACTGCATTTACAGTGGGCAGTCCCACGGGGTGATGGTGGATGCAGGATGAGTCCCTGGATCACAGTTGAGTCCCTGGACCACAGTGGGGTGTCCAGTCTCCCGAGGTTCATGACACCACAGCAACAGCAGCTGCATGAGCAGCTCAGCAGAGTGGCAGCTCCTTTGGGAATACAGCATATGTCTGCAAAAATAAAAACAAAAATTACTGAAATTGGGATAAAACCGGGCCAGAATGAGAGTGAGCTGGTCAGTACTGCAACCAGACGGTGCTGTAAATAAAGGCCCCAAAATGCTGGTACCCCAATATGTCTCTCAGCACATTCCCCTTCACTGCTGGCAATCTTTGACATTGATCCTCTTATGCTTCTCCATTTACTAGCTATATTGAAGTCCACCATGCAAAGCATCCAGCAAAGCCCAGTCTCCCTTCAGCTGCATTACAATACCCAGAAAAAACTTACCCGGCCTTGTCTGTGTGTGGCACACCAAAACACAGCCCCACATCACACCGGGGAAGGGATGTGACCAAGACCAGAGAGGAGACAGAGCAATGGCAGAGGCAGGAATTACCCTAAAATGGTTTGGGTTGGAAGGGACTTGAAAGATCTTCTCATTCCACTCCCCTGCCACAGACAAGGACACCTTCCACTATCCCAGGTTGCTCCAAGCCCTGTCCAACCTGGCCTTGGACACTTTGAGGGATGGGGCAGCCACAGCTTGTCTGGGCAGCCTGTGCCAGGGCCTCCCCACCCTCATAGGGAAGAATTTCTTTGTAATATCTCACCTGAATCTACTTTCTGTCAATTTGAAGCCATTCCCTCTTCCCCTGTCACAATGGTCTGTGCTCCTGAGATTGTCCTTCCAAGGGCATCCTGAGCTGCCCTGAAGCTACCATCCCACCCATGGGGACAGTGGTACAGGAGGAAGGATGAAGCATTTTGGTTCAGGAAAGCAAAACTCCTGTGAGGGAGTTAAAAAGCCTCTTCCCCCTGTTAGGAGTTTCATTCCGCTGATGCTCGTGCTGCCCTGGCTGAGAGGGAAGGCTCAGCTCACCTCCACACAGAGGCACAGCAGCAGATCCCCATCACATAAACCAGAGACACCATAAAACAAACTGGTCCGTGGAGATCAGAGGGCATCAGCTCAGAGTTGTGTCACACGGGCCACAAAGGAGCTCAGGTCACGAGCCAACAGTAAGCAATAACAACATGATCTGTTTGTTAATATTCATCCCATGGTTCCCATAAAAACCCTCACGCCCTCTCGAGAGCTCTGTCCTGTTGCATTATTCCTCACAATTTATTAAGACAAATTGTTCCTGCACCACAGTTGGAAAGCAACCGAAACCAGCAGCGCTGTCTCCATCTCGTGGGGGAACTGAATCCCAGCCAACGCCAGCTCACTAAAAACATCATGGGTTTGTTACTTCCCCACTTCTCCCCTTGGCTTTTGGGTGGTTTCTCTCAGCTGCTTGCAACCTCCAATTCCCCCTGTGCTGGGGTTGCGATCATCCCTGAATCAACCCACAGCTCCCTGCCCCGCTGCAGGTGCTCCTGCGCTGTGGGAACTGCCACCCACAGCAGGGTAAGACCAGGGGCAGGGGGAAACCACCCAAAACTGCGTGTGGGGAAGCACTTTCAGCAGCAGTAGCAGCATCTGGCTGAGCAGCCCTGCTACAGCCATGCCCACAGGTCTGTTCCAGTCTTGAAAACCCCAAACAGACCTCACACAACCTTCGTGCCTCTTCGGGGAAGAGCCCACTCGTGATCTTACAGCAGGGAGAGGGAACACATGTTGGGGAAGCAGCACAGCTCCTGGAACTCGGGCAGCTGCTGGGCTGGTTTGGCTCTCAGTTGCCTTCACCTCCCAAAGGGAAATAAGTGAACACTGGGTTCCCTGCCCAGGCAGGATGTGTCTCACAGGGGCACTGCCTCCTCCATCCCTCGTGCTCTGGGAGCTGCCACCTCACACGGGCACCCTGACACTGCTCAGACTGGGAAACACAAGCCGAGGTCACATCCAGGCACACGCTGGGAAAAAGGGATTTGCATGGAAGGATTTTTGGCAGTTTCCTGGCAGGATGACGTGGGGATCCATTGACAGGATCCTTGCAGCCCTGCTCTGAGCCGCTGCTCCGACTGGGACGTGTGAAAATCCACCCCATGGCACCAACCCACCTGGCCCAGGAGCTGGAAAGCCCCAGGTTCCCATCATGCCTGGTCTCCCTGGCCTTCGCACACCCCATCAGGTGATTGCAGGAGCAGAGGACTGGGAAGTGTTTTCTAAAACTGCTCATCTTGTGGCCAAGGAGCCGGGCTGTGCCTCTCCTCCTGCACGCACCCATGCAGCTCTGCCAGCCAAAAGCACTTCCAGTCCCAAATCCCAGCTGGATGTGACACTCAGATGGGCTGATCTGTTGATCCCAAAGCCAGAAAGGTCAGCCCCCAGGCTGAGCTCCGAGGTGAGTGTTTGATTACACCAGGTGGGTGAGGGTTTTTCAGGGATCTGTTGGGGATGGAAGTGAAAGCTTTATGGAGTGCTGGTGGGTGCTCCTGACAGCACTGGAGACATCACGGATTTGGCACAGGCTGCAGCAGTGTTATTCCCTCACCATCTGATTTCCAAGCTCCAAAGGCCTTGGGGTGACAGATGAAACTTTGCTACACCACATTTTTGGGTTTATGTTCCATTATATCACAACGAGCTTTGAATCTTGTTCCACCAAGGGGCTGTTCACATTTATTTCTAACGTTTTCCTAGGGATTCTGCTCCCATCAATTCACCCTCACGGATTTGATAGCCCATAGCAGAGTTATTAGCCAACAGCAGGTACTCCATGATGCAACTTTCAATCATAGTCATCTTTTATGACCAGGATTCATTCCTTAAACCTTTTCTTTTCTTTCTGTCTTGCTTCAATTTGGGCTTTTCTTATTAATTAAATGGCAAGTTCCAATAGCCCAAGATTGAATTATAAGGCTTGTTTAGAGCAAGGAGAATGATCAGAGCAAAGGGTGGAAGCTATATATGTAATATATACATATACTTAAGATACAGAACTTTGCTTCCAGACGTTTGGAACAAATTAAATAGAGGATCAAATTAACTAGTGATTGAATTAAGTGGAAAGCATCTCATTACCTAAAAGACGGAAACATGTGTCATTTTATAACAGCTAAAAATAAAGCAAGAATGGGTCGAAATGAAAAGCAGGAACCTGCAAATGTCAGCCAAATTTGGGCTCTGTTGAGCCCTCCAAATGTGAAGGCTGTAAATAAGGTGGGTTTTGCCGCAGAGTGGGAGCTGCTGGGAAACGATGGGCTTGGAAACCAGATGTTGCGAAAAAGGAGCTGCTCCACATCACATTTCATGTGTGTGCAATCCCAGAAAGGTGTGCAGGGACACAGAGGGATCGTCCACGGGGTACAGCTCGGTGGGAGGGCTGGGATGCCCAGCACACCATCTGTGCCCACAGGCACCCCAGCCTTGGGATCTGCTTCTCCACTGAAAATCCCGAGTAACTCCATAACTCCACTGCCAGGGAACGACTTCCAACTGTTCTCGCTGCTCACAGCCCAGTTATTCCATCGGGCTGAATTTCAAGTGTTTCACAAAGAGGAACAAACCTGGGGATACAAATGTATCTTCTTAACCCAAGATTAAGACCTCTCGCTGCTGCCTTAATTCAGCACCTTTATCCAAGGGCTCGCTCTGCTGTTCTCCAGACACTCAATTTCCCTTGAAATAGATGGGAAAAGCAGGGGGAACATTCAGATCCACTCTTTTGTTTCACCATGGGAAGCGAGACCGTTTCACATGTTTCTCCCCTCCTGCGATATTGATGCTCATCTTCCTTCCTGCTCGCCTGGACCTGACGAATTCCAGTCACTTCTCTTCCTGACGCCACATCTCACTCAGTGATGCATCGCATGGAAACTGCGCCGAGCCGCAGGAGATCAGTTTTTCACTCCACCAAACCCCCAGCCCCAAACTCAGGGTGAGGAATCCGGCCTGAGCCCTTTCCTATCTCACGTTGTATTTTTTTTTCCCTTTTGTTCCACTAATACACACATCACGCCGTGACAAATGCAAGTGGAACTTTTCCAAGATAAATAACGTTATCTTTGCAGAACCCCACGGCACCCCATGGCAACTCATTATTTTTCAATTAAATTTACTGTTCATTGGCAGTTGCCCTGCTTTAATTTTCTGCCATTTGTTTACTGAAGAAGGAAATGCATAACACAAAGCCCTATAAAAGTCAGACTAAGTTAATTAAATGTGATACTGGGAAACCCTAACTTTGCCTCCAGAGCAATTTTATCACGAGATCTCCTTAAAAATGTCACTTTTTGCAGGAATTTATTTAGACATATGCAACTACTATTAATTAAATGCGCGGTCCCTCCACAATTCTCCCCGAAAGACACTTAGCTGTGTTTTGTAACCACTGACTGGAGAAACAAGAGTTCACAAGATTCACAAAGCCAGATGAAGACAAGATTTTTCAGTCAGACCAGTATTTTTAGACTCCTTACATGTCTTTTAGTTATTTTGGTTGAATGCAGGATACCCAAGCACCAGTTTGGAAGAGAGGAACCGTATTATTTTCCCTCTGTTGCCAAGGAGATCCAGTTTCAGTCCTCGATAGGACCATGGGTTTGACAGGTTGCAAAATTTTATCAGCCATTTTACCCACTAACAAAACAAGTCTGACCAGGGGCCACCACAAGCTGCCCATCACATGGACCAAGAAATGCCTGCACAAAAGATGTCAAAAGTCAATCAAGACAAACCCCTTGACTGATCGTGATCCTCGACCATGTCAGAAATAATTTTTAAGCAACGGTATTAATTCATGGTCTCAGAGTGAGGTGTCCAACACAAAGTCACCACCCAGACACCTCTGCCAGCCATGGAAACGCACCTTCATTCATGCCCAAAATAGCTGAGACCAATCACAATTTGGAAAAGCCCCTTTTTCCACCACTGTTGGTAGCAACAGCCTATGGAATTTCCTTAGACAGGTCATTTGATTTTAGGCTGAAAGCTGGAGGCAACTTACTTACAAATCTATGAGTAGAATGTAATGTGTCAGAAATGGCATTCCAGTGCTAAAAGATTCCCAGCTTGGAATTTGAAACTCTGGATTTATTTCTAAGCCCATCAATCATTCAGAGGAGGACAGGAAAAGGGCAATCTTTTCTGAGAGACACAAATTAGAAACAACACAAGTAATGATCACAGGACTCTGAAGATGCAGAAAAGTCTCCATTTAGGCACCCAAAAGCTAATTGGAAGAAAGCTGAAGCCAAGGCTTTGATATTTTCCTGAGACAAACTACTCCAAAAGAGAGATGTACAGACTGAACCTCCAAAGGTTTGGCCGAGGTTCTCGTTGCAGGAATGAGCAACCCAAACTCCAGCTCGGTGGGAAGAGGGTTTGTCCCAGGAGGAAAAGCACACAGAGGTCTGGCCAGAGCCCATCACACGCTGCAGAGCATATGCTTGATCTCTGCTACTGATCTCCCTGGAGGCAGAGCAGTGCCTGGGACAGCAGCACCTTGAGTCAGGTGCCAGTGAAAGGCAGCGTGACGGTGTTGAGGTGAGCTTTACATCTTGGGCAAGGTGAGAGAAGCACGGTGTCAGCAGCTAATAAGTTTATAACGGGGTTTCTTCCTCAGGCCAAATTCAGCCCAGATTTACAACTCCCCCACAGCACTCTGAACTTTCCGACACTCCTCCTGAAACGTTTTATTATTGCTCAATTACTGTCATGTTCTCTTAAGGACCTGGAGGGGGGAGGTGGTCTCCATTTGGAGACCAGATGCCATTTCCACAGATCCTCACAAAACCGTGCTGTGCAATAAATAATCCGTTCACCCTTCAGAGACAGGCTTTGAGGATATGATAAGTTTAAAAAAAAAAAAA
>VXAY01004353.1:54381-126384 GCA_013399855.1 Oxyruncus cristatus
AAAGGTGAAAACTGTGACATGTCCTATGTGTAATGGAAACTAAGCAGAAACTAAGATGTTAAATTAGCAGTGGGGCACCTCTGGCTTGCAGCAGGGCCAGACTGTCTGTCTGGTTTGGAGGCAAGAGCAGCAGCAACTCTCCACAGCCTCAGCACAGTCACACTGAGTGTCTGTTGGGTTTGCCTAGAAAGGATTTGGTAGTGGGGGGCTACAGGGGTGGCTTAAGTGAGAAGCTACCAGAAGCTTCCCCTGTGTCCAGCAGAGTCAATGCCAGACCTGCTACTGGCCAAGGCTGAGCCCATCAGTGACAGTGGTAGCACTTCTGGGACAACAGATTTCTGAGGGGGCAAAAAACCCTGCAGAACTGCAGCTGGAGTGAAAATATGGGAGAGAAACAGCCCTGCAGACAGCCAGGGCAGTGAGAAGGAGGGGCAGGAGGTGTGGCTGGAGCACAACACCTGGAGTGGTGCAGGAGGTGACAAAGGGGTGGCAACTGTCCCTGTAGGGAGGAGAAGGGATGTAGTTCATGGAGAGAGTGGAATCCACCGTGTTTGTCCAAGGTCTGGCACCCCTAACTCCAGGCAATCATGTGACAGACATGAAGGACAGGGGAGCCTGTAGCCATTCCAGTTATGTCCCTTGCCTATCATTAGGTCCAAACCAGATCCAAAACTACTTAATGATGTGAAATTGTTAATTCCTCCAAGGAGTGGGAGTTGGGATTCCCCTGCAGCCCACGGTGCAGCCCATGGTGAGGCAGCTGTGCCCCTGCAGCCCATGGGGGTCCTCAGGGAGCAGAGAACCACCTGCAGCCTGGGGAGGACCCCACACCAGAGCAAGGATGCCCAAGGAAAGCTGTGTCCCTGTGGGAAGCCCATGTTGGAGAGGGTTTGCTGGCAGGACTTGTGACCCTGTGGGGGACCCACGCTGGAGCAGCCTATTCCTGAAGGAATGAGAGAATTTGGGACTGAAGTTGAGCTCAGGAAGAAGGAAAGGGTGGGGGTAAGGGGTTTTTGAGTTTTGGGTTTATTTATCATTATCCTACTTTTATTTAATCGATAACAAATTAAATTAATTTCCTCCGAGCCAAGTGTGGTTTGCCCATGACAGCAGTTGCTGAGTGATCTCTCCCTGCCCTCATCCCAGCCCACAAGGCTTTTCTTGTATTTTCTCTCCCCAGCCCAGCTGAGGAGGGGAGTGATGGAGCAGCAACCGGTGTCCAGGCAGGATCACCCCACCACAACACCAAACACCAGGGCTGGCACCAGCAGATGTGCCCAAAGCTGTCCCACAGCACCAACCCACTGCAGCTCGTTGCAGGCCCTCAGGGTGGGCTGGCCCAGGATGGGGACGAAGCACCACACAGGAGGGTGACACTGAGAGCACCAACACACTCACCACCTACACACAAGCGGCTGCTCAGCACCCACGTGAGCTGAGCTTTGGAAAACGCGACACCAAACATCTTCCAGATTGAAAAGCAGGTTTGATCTCTTGATAGTAAAGCCTGGACTTCAGACATTACAGCCCACTCCAGCACTGGAGGTCTTAAATTCAGTGTCCTTAAGCAGAAGATCAGAGGCTCTCTGGGCTCAAACCCCACCCCTGAGCTCAGTCCCTGTCCCAGGATTTGTGAATCAAATGACACCTCTCATGCATTCACTGGGCAGACACTTCCACAGCACATTATCATCCAAAACGTCCTTTCTGCTTTGATACTTGTAACAAGTCTCTGTTTGTACATATGGAAACCACATTATATGTTCCAGATGGAAATTCATACTCGATTTCAGAGAAGGGAGCGAGAGCTATTTCATACGAGATGCATAATTTGTTGTGTGAATATGAAATACGTGACTGCCTCACATGTTATGTTGTGAGCTAATCATAAAAAAATAGAATGGAAAAGGTCCCATCTGTCTCTAAATCCTATAATCCAACTGTTCTCAGCTAACTCCAGCTCTGCCAGTACCTGGTACACATACAGCAAGGAGAGGTTTCTGTGCCAGGGAAATACTGAAAAACAGAGGAGCATCTACAAAGCTGCAGCTGAAGTTCCATCCGAGGCAGTGGGAAAACATCTTGGAGAGAACAGAGACCTCATGACACCTCTTCAGCTGACTGAAGTCATTCCCCAACTCTTCAAATTGTTCTTGACCTGCCTTTTTATCCAGGCTCCCCTATAATCATCTCCTTAACATAATTTCCCCGCAGTTCCCTGAAGAGCCTTAATGGGATCACTGGGAAAGATCCAGCTGCACATTAGAAAGCGTGGGGGCAAAGTGCTGTCCCTGAAAGGCGAGGGGAATATTGCCACTCACAGCAGTGAGGCTGCAAGTTCAGGCTGGAGCTTGCTGGCCACAGCAGCAGCTCTGCCACATGAAGTCAGTAGGTCTGACTCTTCTGCCACGGTCTCATTTATCTGCCACCAAATTCCTGAGCCTGACTTACAGTTCTACTGCAGTATCACCGAAGGAGCTCCTTCCCTGGCACACATGAGACCATTTATGGGGAATCACTCCATAGGAAATAGCAGTATTTGTCTGTTCCTTCCAGTGTGTTACTGCAACTGCTTCAGCTTGCTCACCTCAGAAAATAAAATGGATATGGAACAGCAGCACGAGGTTCCTGGGACTGTAAGGACATTGTCATCTAATGGCCCCAAAAAGAAGCCCCAGCTCTCAGCTGGCAGCTCAGTGCAATTTTTAATGCTTTCAGCCTCCCATATTAACAATTTCAGGTTGTTAGGCGGTTTGGGGTCTCTTTTGTACCTAATGATGGGCAAGGGACATAAATGGGATGGCTACAGGCACTCCTGTCCTTCATGTCTAGCATATGGTTGTCTGGAGTTAGGGGTGCCTTTTGACACACACACTGGATTCCACTCTCTCCATGAACTACATCCCTTCTCCCTCCTATGGGGACCACTTGCCATCCCTTTGTCACCTCCTGCACCGCTCCAGGTGCTGTGCTCCAGCCACAGCAGCATGGCTGTGCTCAACCAGCCACGAGAAGTCGCACCCCTCTCGATGCTGGCTGGGGACAGTGGCAAGGTGGAGATCTGTCCCTCACAGAGGACAGCAGCACTCCAGCCTCACTGGCTCTCCATGCCCAGGATTCACGGATTTCAGTGCCAGACATTGCAGCTCATGTTAAAGGCCTCTTTTCAAACCTCAGAGAAGTTATTTCCAAACAAGAGCCCTTTCATTGCTGTGCCAGCTTTAAGCCATGATGAAGTCCTCAAACATCTGGGCTTAGCCTGTTGCCTTTTAAACCTAAGCGGTCCATCAGCAGCTGCATTCCAGCGGTATGAGTTGTGTCTGTCTCTCCCTAGGCCTGCACTCCATTTCCCCTGCAAATCGGCCCTGATTTACCATCACACCCTTACGTCTCCTTTCCTATCTCCCACGTGAAGTCTGGCAGAAATCATGCGGCTCCTCCTCCTCAGAGCCGGCAAACACACGGAGGGAATTCAAACACGGCTCTCGGGGGAACATGGGAAGCAGGTCTTGCTGTTTAGGTGGGCAAAGCAAAGCTGAAAAAAATAAGAAAAAAAACCCCCAAACTGCCACAACTACCAGGTAATCCCCTGGAGCCCTCACCGAATCAATCTGGGAGGAAAATTCCCTCTTGGCTCCAGGTTTCAAGACTCAGGGCAATTGTTGGGCATCAAAGAGAATGTGATGCCACCAGAAGGTTTGAAATGAGCTGCCTCCCCCTGCCATCCTGCAGGTTCCAGGGCTACAGAAACTAGAAGAGCTTTCTCAAAACTCCAGAAACCAAATTACTCATTACAGGAGAAAACTCTTCCTTCCTGGTATCAAAGGTGAACAGATGCACCCACTGGTCACTGAAGGTATATAAATATGGTACAAAGAAAGAGTGATCTCTTTTGAAACCCCCTGGAGATACCACCAGATTAGGTAGGCTTTCCAATCCCTAAGAGTTCTGCCGCTTTGTCATACGATCCCTTCCATGAATTTATCAGACCTCGTCTTATAACAATCCCCAAGGGTGCCTCAGTCCTTTTAACCCCAGCAAGTCACCAGAATTCCTACTGACAGGGATGTCCACAATATTTCTCAGGTTCTTTCCAGTTTCCAACCCTCATGCTGTGGACCCAGAGTGTCCCCACCAAACAGCAGGCACCTCCCTCATCTCTCTCTTTGTCCAAAGGGAGAGGAAAGGCAGATACCAAAGAAGTGAGACCACAGAAATCCAGATCATTCTCTGGTCATTCCTCTCTCTCTCCACTGCTGAGGGCAATGACACTCAGCCTCAGATGCTATAGATAAGTCCCCAAGTTTAATGGGATGAATCTTTGCCACCCTACAAGTTTAACCCACTTACAGGATTACTCAATGTTGCCTGGATTAAGATAATTTTGCTGGCTTGAATCCTTTTAACAAAGCAGTGGAGATCGCTGTAACTGAACCTCTTCTCCTTGGGGATTTATCACCCCATCACCTTGTCCAGCCTTTATTTTACCAGCACAGCCCTTACACCGCCCCTTTAGAGGGTTCCAAATTAACAGTTCCTTCAAGGTTTGATTCAGACCCTACTGCAGTCAATTAAAGACTTAGGTACACTTCAACAGGGTTTAGATCTGCTCCTTTAGGACCTCTACTAGTTACAAACCATGTCAGTGTTTTTTAATCAAGAGATCACACGCTAATGAATTAAAAACCCTGTGTCTTGGCCAACCAGACCACATGGACATGTTTCTGACAGGATCTGTCTTCAATCAGACCAGTGACTGACAACCATGAATTTTGCCAGCAAATTAGCAGTGAAGTTAATTTACATTTCTTGCAGCTCCCTGAGATCTCTCCAAGCTCACTCACCTCGTGCTTCCTGTGCCTCCCCAGCTGGAAATCCCCCCACACTGGGATGTGTCTGCTCACTGCTGACAGCAAAAATGGTGTCAGAAACCACACAGGACATGTAACATGCAAAGGAAGGGGAAGGGGCTGAAGGCGCAGGACTGGTCCAATGTGTCACACACAGCTTTGGGAAACTGGTCAGCTCTGGTCTTCAGCTTTAGTTCAGATTCTGAGATCCACAAAGTTGCTGCCTTCACTCTGTCCTCCAAGTCTCAGCCAGTGGCCCCAGTGCTCAGGCAGAGCTGTTCAATACCAACACAGGAAAAGCAGCCACGGGAGCATTTGCTGTGGTAAAGGTGGGCTTTACCTCTGGCTCTGTCACCTTTTCTCTTGACTTGGCTGTAAATCCCTCCTGGATCCTTCATAACATGAGAGGCAGGGAAAGAATCCCTTGGGTTCAAACAGAGCAGCCCATTCAAGAGAGTTGTTTGCCTTGGGAGGCAAATGCTGACTTTTACAAACAGCAGACATGTCCTGGGGACTTGGAGTGGCTGCAGCAATGTTTCCTAGCTGGATAGCAAAGAGCCAGGTAAGCACTGACACTGCCCTGACGCAGGATTTGAGGTTCCTCTCCTTCTCCCTGGGGACTAGAAGCCATGATCCTGCTGGAGAAACACATGATTAATCATAGCAGGGGTGCCTCATTAAGATTTATTACAATCCCTTGTGATAGCTCAGGAAAACTGCTTCCGGGAGCCATCCAATAAAGCAGCATTAACAAGACAGCCCCTCCGATGGAACTGTGCTGTCCAAATCCCTTTACACCGACCTGCAGCCCAGAACTGCTACGGCAGCTGCCCCACATTAACAGATCTCTGCAACTTTCAGCAAGAATCAGGCACAGAGCCCTCCCGAGCCCCAGCTATAAAGCTGATGAACTGAGAGAACACCACAAAGAGAAAGAGGGAGAAGACAGCATTACACCACAGCTATTTGATTGTGATTTATGCCCCGCTCCGCCTTGCCTTGTCCCAGTGAAGCCTTTCAGGAGTGAAACACTACACACGACGCTTTTGGCCCTGGGTGTGCAGCTCTGCTGCCCCACACCACTGCAACAGGGGCTGCAGGCAGTCCTGCCACGTGAATCCAATGCTTGCTCCCACCAGGAAAGCGTGTCTGCAACTGTTGGATGCACTGATGGCACCTGCGCGGCCACACAGCTCTGCCCACACACCTGAAGTTTCACCACAGCCTGGAAGAGTTTGCAACATAAACCCCAAGAGTATCCCTGCCCTGGCTGCACTCAGGGCTTCAGCAGCACACTCCAACACCCAGCAGCTGCGGGAGAGAGAAGGTGATACCCGGCACAGACCTGACACCCATCACTTCGCCAGTCTTCAGAACCTGGTTTTCACTGTTTCCTTTCAAAGTGACATTTTTGTTTCCTTGTCTAAAAGCCAATCGTGTTTTAAAGAAAAATGGTTGAACTCACCCAGCAGAAATACCCCCAAAAATCAAGCACCGTATTGGGGTAAAATGAAACAATTCAGTTGTCCCAATACTTTTATGTTTTCCTGGAAAAACCCTTGTAACACGTAACCAGCTCTCCCCATTGAAGGAGTGTACACCAGCCCTCCACATTGCCATTAAAGTGACTTTTAAAAGGTGCAGAGCCCGGAGCAGCTACTTTCAAAGGTGAAATAACTGTTTTTGTGGTGAGGTCAGCAACACCAGGGAAAGCTGCCCAGTGTGTGAAAAGATCCAGGACACCATTTTTCAGTTTGTTTTTCCCACTGGTGCGTAACGTTATCCAGCTCACACACGGCTGAACTAGAGCATCCCTTCCAGGAAGATATCCAGGTTCCAGGTGAAGTATCCAAGCTAGAATTAATTTCCCTCCTGCCCTGGTCAGCTGCTCCATAATTACTGTGTCTTGTTTCCAACCTAAGTTCAACATCCATCCACTGGATCTTCTTCTATCTGTTACACATCTCCTGGTGCAAGGAATTACCTGCTGTGACCACGCTGCCTCCAAACTTCCTTTTGAGCAAGCCAAACAGCCTGAGCTCTTTAAGCCTGTGTCTCACTCCAGATCTGGCTCATCCCATTGCAGCTGAGCTTTCCTCCAGCATGTAACCAAGGAGACAACAAAAGCCACCGTGCCATTGGTAGGGTCATAAACTTTGTGCTTTGCCAAGGAGTGTTACCAGCTGAAACTGCCCCAGATGCAAACATCAGCCTGCTAGAAATTTGGGGTGTGAGAAGGAAGGCGTTGGAATAGGCTGGAAACACTGTCCCTGGAAGTGGTCAAAAAAATGTGTAGATGTGGTGCTACGGGACATGATTTAGTGGTGAATTTGGCAGTGTGGGTTAATAGTTGGACTCGATGATCTCGGAGGGCTTTTCCAGCCTTAAAGATTCTATTGAGGGAAAGCTCAGGCTTCAGAACTCCTCCAAGGCTTTCATGAGCGGTCAGTTGCAAATATTTCCTGATGTCAGTTATCCATCAGCTCAGGAATATCTGGCAATCTCCCCTCCATTAGGGAACACCACAGCCTGTTCTTTGCCGTGGTGCTGTGCAACATCCACGAGAGTTGTGTGTGCTGTTTGTGATGGTTTCACTCAACATGGCACCTGTCCATGGGGAAGACGACAATCCTCCAAACAAATGGCTCATTATTTCAGCACTTGCATGGGAGCGGTACAAGGAAAGGTTTTCATCAACAAAACTCTCTCTGGGTACCACTGACAGCCAGAGCTTCCAGTCAAGGCATGCTGAGGTGAAAGTCCGAGGAATGCCATTCTTTCTTGGGGCCAATTCCCTCGGTGTCAAATCACCAGCCAAGGAAAACACATTAAAATCAATGCCCTTAAAAATGACAAGCTCAGAAAAAACCGCGCTCTGCAAACAGAGGTGGTCAATCCAAAGCTGTTCAGGAGGCCACCTCCAGCTGCCAGGCTCCCTGTCACAATATTCACCCACAGTTTTTCCCAGTGAAATATGGATCCCCTCACTGGAGCCAGCAGGCTGCTGCCCCTTTGCTCAGGCAGCACTGCAGGAGAGTGGCACAGGCTGAGCCTCACCGTGTTTGTTCAGTGCAGAGAAAGGCAAATCTACCCCCTGACTCCCACAGTCACTCTGCAGAGAGCTCATCCCGGCGTGCAGGACCCTCAGTGTTCCCCCACGGGCTGTGCTGGTGGTCTCCCAAACCAGGCTTTGCCGTCTCAGCTCTAATTATGGAGCTCAGGGAAGCAAATAAACAAGAAGCCGAATGATTCTGTAAGTGAATTTAGGGCTTGTGATAACAAAGACAAGCACTGCAGCCAGGCAAGGCATGGGAGAACTGCACTTTCTAGTTTGACCAAGGAAACCCAGCAGGAACCTGCTGGATCAGCCTTGATGCCATGCACAGTCAGAGCAGTGAGTGCCATCCTCTGCAGAGCCCAAGTGATCCTGCAGGACCCCATCCCGCCCTGCCAACACCCCTGCACTCCCCCGGGACAGAAGTACTGATCCTGCCTGAGCCCTCACTGAGCCATCAATAAACCCCAGAGCTAAGGGTTACCACTCAAAATATGGTCAGATTCCTGAGACATGGCCCTCACACCTCAGGCTCCCTGTATCCATCCCCTCAACCCATCTCCCTCCTGACCTACAGCAACCTTCCAGCCGAGGCCTGACCCTCACATGTGACACGTGCAGGATGCAAACTGCAGTGAACCACGGATCAGACAGGACAGGAGCAGCAGGGACAGTCACTGCTTTAACTGGAGACACAGGCTGGACACTAAAAGGAGCTCTGAAGGGTAATGGTGGGTTCTCCACCACATGGTCTCTTCAGATCGAGAATGGAAGAGATGTCTCAGCCAGAAATTAGTTAGTGGGCTCAGTGCTGAGGTTAATGGACAGAACTTTACAGTCTGCTATTCAGCAGGTCAGGCTAGATAAGGCTTTAGATGCTTCCACCACTCGTATGTCCGTGTCTCTGAACAAATGGATGAGGGAATAATAAAGAGTCTCTCCCAGGCCACTCCACTCGTAATTTCAATTATGGGAAGTTGAGGCAAGTTGATAAAGCAGCAGGACTTTTCTCCAGAGCTTGGCAGCCAGGGAAGCCAGCGCTGATCTCTATATTCAACACCCTGTAAGACATCCCAGCACTTTCTGGAATGCATCCATGTCACTGCAAAGATCAAAACTGTCCATCAAGCACACCCTCACTTGGGAGCAGTGGCTTGAGCCCAGGCTGTCCTCAGATGATCCTCAGAGGTCCCGGCATGACCGAAGGAACACTGGCAGTGGAGAGGGGTTATGTTGGTGTGAGCAGATACCTGCTCCTTGAGCCAACAAAGCCCTCTGGGCAGGCAGCAGCAGCTCCATCTGCTCGCCCTGAGCTCCTGCAGCAACAACTGAGGCTGCAGCTGGTGCCTGGTGAAGAATCAACATCCCACCCCACCGTCTGGGCACCGAGAGCTCCTGTTTCAGCAACACTGCTCTGATGCCTGTGAGGTAATTACCAAGAGCTCTTCCCACTGTCCTCTAATGGAAGATGGTCTCATTAATTACATTACACTGAGTCAGCTTAGTGTGCTCAGAGATAATCGAAACACTGTTAGTCCTTCTTCCAAAATAAGCAGCAAACTCGTGTCTAACAGACACTTACACACGGGTCCTTACATAAAAATACGACACCTGGGGTTTAAATATTTTCCACCATGCTTTAAACAATCTGAATATATTTCCTAAGAGAATCAGTCCACCCACTCCTGAACTGCCAGTACCAGCCAAAACACGATGTGCTATTTTAGGCATCCAGCAGAAACAGCAAAATGGACCTTGTTAAGGGGATGGAAGGACCCTGGTAGGCTTTAAAGAAGCTTTGGTATTGACACAGACCTGCAGCACCTTAAAAGCATCAAGAGCCCTTAAGAGCATGACCATATTTCACAGCCTGATCTCTCCTGCCCCCAGCCAAGGTCGCTGTACGGTCCTCGCTCCGTGGAGGAACCTCCTCTGCTGGCTCATCAACTTCCCCTAAATGAGTGTGGCTGTTAATATCGACTAATCTGCATATTGCTCGTGATGTTAATGCCTTTCCCTTCTGAGCCTCGCTCTGTACACAACACATTTACCCCCTAAATGTGCAAGTGAGCCTGTTTAAACAGGGCACAATGTAGGCTGAGCTTAATGTACCACGTCTCCAGGCCCAGGTTCATCTCCTCTAACCTTAAATATACAAAATATCATTTAGGAGAGTTATGCCCAGGGTTATTAGAGAAAGGCGAAAGGGATGACTTACCTTGAAGAGGCATCATTTTCTTTTCTGAATTTAGGGAACCTACAGTAACTACAAATGGGAACCATCCTCATGGTAAGGAAGAGACCATAACTTCTTTAAGGATGGGAAAATGGGCATATTTGGCAAAAGAAAAAAGGTGTTTTGGAATGTTTAAATTTTTCCTTCCTAGGTGCATTTTTTTTCCAAGGAAATCGTCAGCATTTAATTTTTTAAGGAGAGATTTAAATGGTTTCAGAGCTTGCAGCTGAAGCAGAATGAATCAAGCTACACATTTAGGGTCTCCTATTTATTCTGCTGAATAATCCTCCTCTTAGTGTTATCAGAAAGAAATTAAGAAACACTTTTTTAGTTTAACAACCAAAAGTAAAAAAATCAATTATTCAGAGTTGTAGCTCTGAGTTGTTTTGAAAAATCTACCTTTTTGATATGCTTGAGATCATTTAAAGATATTAAGAAATATGGCCACGTGCATCAAATTAAAGAGAGCATCAAAATATCAGATGCAAAATAAAGGCTCTAAAACAAATCTCCATAAACATCAGTGCAAACATTTGACAATTATTTATATTTCAAATACAACAGGTGATTTTTTCAATTAAAATGGAGATGCAATCTTTCTTAAAAGTAATGAAAATGCAAATACTCAGTACTGGATAAATTAGGCTGGGAAACAGCATATAAACAGAAAATAGGTCATGTTGCACTGAGTGAAAGAGGGAGGGAAAAGTGGAAAATTGAAGGCAAAAGGCAAATTCAATTCCAGTTGTTATTTCTCAACAGCATCCTTTAACAAAACCCACCCTTTAAGTTTTCTCTCCAAACACTGAATCAACAAGGAAAAGGGCACTGGGATCTGACCTCCCTTTAATAATACACTGGCAGTTCGTCCTTTGGAGGGAAAAACATTCTGTAAGAGCAAAGACAAATAATCCCAACTACATTAATAAATTTCTTAACTGAGAGAGCTGGAAAAGGAAGTCCCACAAATCAGGACAGACCCACTGTTTTTGTTTTAGTACTTTTTCTTTTAACACCTTTTCTTAAAAAGAAAAAAAAAATAAATAAAAAGCATAACATAATATTTGGAATACCATGGGAGCTGAGTCCCACTGGGCAGCTGGAGAATGGAGCACTATAAAGGCAGAGGGAAGAAAACCCACTCTCCTCCTTTAGTTCTTGTTTTCACCCATCTCAGAGGTCACTGGTTTATTTAATTAACCGAGTGGCCTCTCCCAGGACTGGAGGCTCATCCTGCTCTCGGTTATCCCACGGGAGAAGAGCTGCAATGACATTCCACAGTGGTGAAACCCCAGGGTGTTGGTCCAAGTGCTGGGTTTTCTGGCAGGATGGGACCAAAAACTACGTCATCAAGGTTTTTGGTAATATTTTTGGAGGAGCAAAAATGTCAGGGAGGGAAAAGCACAGGGCATCACTGTCAGATATGTCAGACAGCCCTAATGCAGGGATCATGTTTATCCATGTGAGCAGGGCACACCATTGCTCTGTACCCTGCATGATCAACACAGAAACTCTGAAAGAGGCACCAGTCCTGACTTCCCACTACACCACTAAAAATTCCCAGTACACCACTAAAAATTCCCAGTACACATGAGCAGCTGGACTGTCCTTCAGTCCTTCATCAGCAGAGACACTCCTCAGAGAGGGCTGCTGCCCCCAGCAAAGTCCATCCTGAAATATGCCCAAAGCAAGAGCAAGAGGAGAATCAAACCCTCCAAGTTCAAGGGAAAAGACTGAAACTCTGACATGAACCAGTCCTTCTCTCTGACCCAGGCACAAAACTCCAGGGGACAAAGTCACACCCTGTCCCCAGGAGAGCTGATCTGGCCCTGAGGTGGAGGCTGAAGCACCTTTGGCTTGAAACCCACTCTTCCCTAATCTCATTCATCCTGTACCCTTGCTGTTTGTGTTTTAAAAACAAAAGATCTCCAAACAACCACAATGCAGAAATGAATTCTTACTAAAATTCTTTCCGTGATTACTGTGTAAATAACACTCCAATAAAATGAGTGATACAAATCTCCTTTAATGCCTCATTCACCAGATTTCTGCCCTTGCCTCTCAGACCTCAGCATCAGCAGTGCAGACTTTCGTCTTCTACCCATCAATTGATACTTAAATAATGCATAAAACTGTCTTATTAAATGCATGTTGAATATTTATTTGGAAGCTCATCACAAGTTGAAAGATAACCTTCATTTTCAATTCCCTTTGGGATAATCAGCTAATTGGGTATCAGCTGAAGCTCAGCCTCTTCTGTCTGCTGCCAGTTTTTGCTGGAGCCCCTTCTAACAATGCCTCAGCACCCCCCAAGGGGCTCAGACCCTTGTGCTGCTTCGTCCAACCCAGAGGATGGACAAAAAAGGAAAGATAATACCCGTGGTCACTGCCACCCACTTCCTCAGTATTGTCTGTGCTGATGGATTTGGGTCAGACACAGTCAGGGCAGAGACAACCATTTCCTTGAGATAACTGGTTAAACCAACTCCAGAGCTCTGTGGGACCTCCTGGCAGAAGCACAGTGAGGTCTCGGGCTTGCTTGTTCCTAATATACTTTGCATTAAAGGATGTGGCCATAGATTCAATTCTCAGAGTTAGGGGGGCTGTGACACATCCTGGACTGTGTCTGATCCGACCGGTGGAGCTGTTTCCTGCTCATCCCCATCAGGTATTAGTTAAGGAAGTCAGGTCAGTAATCATGGAGCAAAGGCAGAGAACAACGCCATGTTCTGCTGAAGGATCCTCTCTGCTCTCTGCAGAGCACACTGGCTCAGGGTTGGAGGGCTGCTCCAGACCCCCTGGCTCACGGTTGGAAGGTGGTTGGTAAATTATCATTTATTCCGTGCTGCTGTCCTATTTTATTTTATCTGCAAAGAAACATGACTGTACCAACCAATTAGGGTGAGGGAGGTGTATTATATCAACCTGTTAAAAACAATATGCAGGACTGGTGAGCCCTGACACACCTCAGTTCTGAGAGCTACACTAAAAGCCCACTGATGCACAGGAGCCACCAAACCCTCCCGCGGAAGGGCAGCTGCCAGTCTCTGGCGTGTTCTGCGGTACAAGACCTGACAAATCAGCACATGGAAGAAATTTCCCCCTGCCCACAGCTCGTCGGCTCTTTGGCAGCTGCTGCAAATCGCTGCAGAGGGAGCAAACAGGAGCTCCTGTGTGTAATACCATCTTCCAGGCTTGTCAAATTCGCTTTACGAGGAAATTCAGTCAAACAGCGCTTGGACGGCAAACGCCTACTAATTTTCATACACTCAATTATTGCAAGTTAATGTTGTTTCCCTCCTTCTCCCACTGCTGTTCACACTGAGGAGTGTTCCACCAGCACATGGCAAGGCATCCCGTGGGATACAGGAATCTTGCTGCTTAGCATGAACCGCTCCTACCTTTGCAGTCGGGAAATATTTTCAATCACACCCCTTCTCTCCCTGAACACCTGCATCGGTTTCAGCTGGATACTTCTTACCTGGGATCAGCAAGGAAATGCAGAAAGAGCTCCAGAACTTCCTAGTAGGCTCAGATTTTCACCAGCTCTGGGTTTACCCCCGCACAGAAGGTAATGTGAAAATCCCAGTGCGTGTTCCCCAGAACTTACCAAGTTCTAAAGCCCAGTGTGGATTTTCTAAGAACCAAAAGTAAATTGACAAATTGCTTTGTGATTTAAAACTATTTGACAACCAAGTCCTGTAAGAAAGATCTGATCTGTGGCAGTTTTGTCCAAATTAAGTCTGATTATGACGAATGAGAGGTTTTAAGCACCTCTATGGTTTGGGTTGGAAGGGACCTCGAGAACAGCCAAGGACTCAGCCTGCCCCAAAACCAAACCTCACAGCACATGGTGTGGAGTAGAAAATCAACACACAGAGTAACTGACCATGGACACAGCCAGGAATGAAAAAGGAGACATGAAACAGAGACAAACAGACACTTTCAGGGCTTTCTTTTTGCTTCAGGCAGGTACCTTATGAGGTGAGGAACCACACTGAGGGCTGCTCTCTGCCTGCAGGGCACTGGGGCCCCTTCATTCCCCTGATGGCATCTACACGTAGGAAAAAGAGTCTGGCCCTGGTGAATAAGAGAAGATCGTTTCAGACCTCAGCATGTAAATTCTACTCCACTCTCCACATTTCCTTTCCCAGCAGGATTCCCCATTCCCAATTGAAAGGCAGTTTCTTTTGCCAGTCCACACCTGCCCAGCAGAGTTGGGGTGCCCAGTGATGAGAGGATGGGTCTGTGTGTGTGGGTGAGGCTGTTGGGATCCAAACCAGTGACTCACATGGAGGGAGAGGAGCTGCCTCACTCCACACAGCTTCACTTCCCTGCTCCCAGCCACAGGGACACAGGAACCCAGCGTGATGGATAAAATGTGCCACAGAGCTCAAAGTCCCTTTTTGCCTCTCCACTGAGATGAATAAAGGTTCCCACTGGAACTTTAAACATTTTCACAATCAATCATCCATATATTAACATCTGACATGTGTGGGCAACAGACCAACCATGTTTTTTCTCAGGAGGCTGGGCTGCCTCCCATGAAAAAGCGATGGGGAAACACATCTCCAAAGTACATCCAATACCTGAGTCAGGCTCCTCCATCACATTAATCAGGTCTCTTGCCTCATCCACCACCAGGAAGGGATTCTCTGGGATTCCTGGGACTCAGACTGGAAATGCTGCATGCAATGAAGTCTTCAGTTTCCAGATGTTTTGGATTTTCTGTATAATTGGAAAAAATACAAGGACTCTTTAATATTGAGACCAGTTGGGGATGTTGGATTTGGAGTTGGGGGGAGGTAGGTAGCCAGACTAAAACGCGTGGTGGATCTTCCACTGGTGTTCTACACATGCAGAGAGAGAATTAAAAAATGGGGCAATTGTTGCTATTTAATTTCTCCATTTAATTTTACGTGAGACTTAAGTTTTCTTTTCCTCCTTCTTTTCTCTTTCATTTTGGTTTTTCGAGTCTTCTCCATCTTCCCCTTCCTTCCTGAATAAAGGAGGGAAAACGAGAAAGTAAAACCTCAGCCTTTCCCATACTTTGACTTTTTCTGAACTGCTCTGATGAGCCCTTTCTCCAGGCAGGCCCCAGGTAGCCTCTGACATATTTTAAAAACTCGATGCCTGTAGTAAGGTTCCTAATTCCACACTTCCAGCACCAAAAGCACGAGCTGGTTTTAAATAAAGCTGAGCCTGCAGCAACTCCCAATAAATTTCACACCCCTGCAAAAGTCCTGTTGTCGGGAACTCTTTTATCCTTCCATTTGCAGGTTGCCTTCATTATTCCCTTCCCTTGGGTCACAGAAAGGCTGCTGGTGACATCTCCCATTTACCAGGTGCAGCAATATAAACTCAAGAGTAACTCCACTAAACTTAATGTGCTTAATGTAGATACTCTGGATTTGCATTGCTGCAAATGAGATCAGAATTTGTCCTGGCCACAGGAGCCAGGAGGAGGTCAAATGCTTTCCATAGTGTGCTCCTCCTCAGCACACTAATGCTGTGCAATTTTCAAATGCTTTTCCCCAGACACAGCAGTTCCAGGAACGGCACTAAAAGCACTGAGAGGATACAAGGCAGACCTCACAGCGGAGCAGCCTGGCTGCAGCAAACCTTACCTTGGTGAGTGGAGAGAGGAAGAGATGCAGCAGCATCCAAAAGATTTCAGCCAACCCACCCTTGCTGATGCCACCATCACAGAATCACAGGATGGTTTGGGTTGGAAGGGACCTCAAAGACAATTCAGTTCTACCCACCTGCCATGGGCAGGGACACCTTCCACTAGACCAGGTTGCTCCAAGCCCCTCCAATATTTCCAGGAGTGTGGCATCCATCTCCTCTCTGGGGTCCCCCATTTACTGACCACTTTCCCCCTTCCCAGAAGAAGGAGTGAAGAGCCACGTTGGCCATGAACACCCTCCTCCACCACGGGAGCGTGGTGAAAGGTCAGCAATGGCACACACTCCAGTGGGACACAATGCCCCCCTTCCCAGGATACTGCCACCCCGAGGCAGAGGGACACAGCCCCCTCAGAGCCTTCAGCCACAGCTGCTGCTCTGGTTTCTGCTCCGCTTAACGCGGACAAACGTCCGGCCTGATTTTCGGCTCGGCCGTGTCCTGCCATCTGTTCCTGGTTTTCCTGAGGTTACCTGTGCCGCTCCAGCCTCTGAACACGGGCTGGAGCACATGTGGTTTTAAGCTGGATGTTAATTAGAAACATTTAGTGCGTCAAACCTATGATTAATCCACAGAGTTTCCAGTGAAACGAAGCAGAGTCCCGCGGACCCGCTGCCCATCCCTGCGTCAAGACTTCGGTGGGGTCTTTGCCTCTTTAAAGCAAAGCAAGGTCAGAGGCTTGGTCAGTGCACTGCAGCCTATTTGTATTGGAGGCAGTGAGGGCTGTTTGCTCCATCTTCAAATTTCTGGCCTGAAAACTGTAGACTACATTAAAAATAATAAGAAAAATGTCACAATACTCCTCTGCTTTGCTTTCTTATTAACAAACAAAGCTGCGAGGCATGATTACAGGTGCTCATCATTCCCACTGTAATTATGAGGTATTATTTGTAATACCATTTCTATTTGCCTCTCAGTAATCCACTGAAGAAAATCTGATTTCAGTTCACTTCATTGTTTTGATTTTGGTATCAGAATATAACAGAATTGCTTTGTTTTGACCAGTGGAACAGACCCAGTTTTCATGGGGAAAAAGGATTGCAATGACTGCAAAAAAAAAAAAGAGCAAGAAACAATGAAAGATTTTGGAATTCATCAGACCCAATATTCATTACACGGTTTGTTTTTTAGAAAGAATAAGCACAGACTGTTTAGCAGATGAAAGCTGCCTCTCACCTCTGCTGTCCTGAACCTGAAGGACTCCACCAAAACGTGCAAGGATTTTCTTCAGGTCAGTTTTGGGCCAGCTTTGCTTTGGCAGTGAATCGCAGAGCTCCAGATCTCAGAGGTCCAAACCAAATACGTTTTGAATTTTACCATATCTCTGGCTTATTACATTCCTGATAAAGAGCCCCAAGACACTACTGTCAGTGAGCTATGGAGTGTTTCCCGGGAGCAGCATAAACATCCGATAGCACATCCTTTACCCGGACTATTCACCTCTTACCACTGAACGCTTGACAAGATTCTGATATGGTATCTTAAAAAAATACTGGGTGACCATGAAATGAAAGGCAATCCTATCTACATTTACACAAGGCAGCGACTTAAATTCTGGCCTGTTCTGATCATAAATTTTCTTAATATTAGTTAAAACTTGTTATTTTGATGTGATGTAATCGCCAATGAATATCTGCGATAGAGTATCAAGTTTTAAAGCTGCTGAATGTTTCTCAGCCTCACTTGTTTACACAGCTTTGCCAAACTTTAATGATTTGAGATGAGATTTTACAGGTGAACAATCTGCCTCCAGCAATATTTTCTCTTTAATTTATATCTAAAATGACCTGCCCCTTTCTGGGATGAGGAGAGAAGCAAAAAATAACATTCTTTAGCTAAGTTAAACAGTTCAAGCAATTTTTTCCTTAAAAATTTCTCCCTGCCTTTCCCACTTTGGAGCAGGCACGTTATTGGGGATGTCCCTGTGGTTATCCTTGAAAAAATGTCAGCAATTCACAGGCTTTTGTAAAGTCAGAGTTTGCATAAGCTCAGAAAAACCTACACTTGCAGAAACCTCAACCCATCCGGGGCATGTTCCAGCCTGGAGCACAGGGATGGAGTTGGCCTGCCCCCAGCTGCAATTGCTGCAGTCCAGCCCTGGTCAGGGGGCTGAGGAGGGTGGATGGGTTCTCCTGTTATGAATCATTCTGTCTTAACCCACTGTCCCTCAGCAGAGCATAAAAAATCCTTTGTACCCTGCTAAAACACAAAGGTTTTGGTGGATCAGTCCTGCTCTGAAGGGCACCAAGATCAGGCAAGGCCAAAGTCAGTGCTGCACATCCCCACTCGGACACGCGGAGGGAAGGTCCTCGTGAATAAACCCACATCAAACAGCTCATCCTTGGTGATGCTAATGAGAAAACCCAGGACATGGTCTCCACTGACCTGGAACGAGGACCCACAGCATGGAGCCTGCAGGCTGGGCAGCCAGAAGCACCCAGGCACAGCACGGCCAGGGCCAGGTCTGCAACACCGAGCTGTGATGTCCCTGCTCTGAGTGACCCTCGCAGGGGGGGCAGTAGCTTCAAGCCAGGCAAGGCCAGGTACTTCCCCAAAGTCAGCCCCGCTGACGGCAGCAGGACTTTGGCACTAAACAAGTCAGAGCTCTGGCTCAGAGACGCGGCTCAGCTCAGCCAAAAAGAACAGGCTGACCCATTAAACCTTCAGCAAACAGCACTGCGAGAGCCTTTATGTGCCCTGAACCTTCGGCAACCTTGAGCGAGCATTTGATTCGGGCTGGGTTCTGGAAGCTGGCAAAATTGTGGGGCCTCCTTTCTGCTTTGAGCTGGCTTGTTCCTCTAACTGTGACACACTTTAAAGGACTTCTCATGGTATCCGAGACTGTGGCCACGAAAAATAAAGCAGGCAAGAGGAGCTGATGGACTGCAAACACAAGCTGTTTCCAAGTTGCAAGCATAGGCACTGAAGCAATTTTCTTTTCTTCCTTTGCCTTCCTTCTGCTTTTTCTTTCCCCAATTCCCTCCCTTCTCAACCCAAATCCCTTACTCTCAGTGCTGATAATTGTAATCACTCTAATACCTCGCCATCCGAGCAGCTCAGAAATGTCCATCTTGGGCCAGTCCCTCTCGTGGTGAGGAAGAAGGAATATGAGAAGCACATGGACTCCTCCAGAATTTTAATTTAAAACAAATATGGAGTCAAGTCCGGATTAATCACATTTCCACTGAAGGTTGGCTTCTGTTGGGGGTTTCTGAATCCACGTTGCTCTTTAATCAAAGAAGGAAAATTATGATGGGGGGTGACAGCTGGAAAAGCTGATGGAGATGGGCTGGATTTTCTCCAGGCTCTACTGTTCTGACCCACGACCAGAACTGTGGTTAACAAATCAGAGAGACGATTGCCTCCTTCAGCTGCTGGTCTTTGCAAAACATCCAAGGACCATGGGTGGCCAGCACAGAAATGTGCTGCACAGCAGGTGCCTCTTCCAAGGAGAAACGGCAGAGAAAAAGGCAGGCTGAGAGGTGACAGTGAGAGCAGGGGCTGTGGGGTGTGAAGTAACCTATTTCACAAGCAGCAGAGTGATGAGGGGCCTTGGGGAGAGCTGATAAGCTCATTAATGCTTGAAGTGGGTCAAAACTTTGAAGTCTTCATGGGGCAAGTAAGGATGGGAATTAGAAAG
This sequence comes from Oxyruncus cristatus, assembly GCA_013399855.1. Taxonomy (NCBI): domain Eukaryota; kingdom Metazoa; phylum Chordata; class Aves; order Passeriformes; family Cotingidae; genus Oxyruncus; species Oxyruncus cristatus. Next base: position 73,848 of record VXAY01004353.1, read on the forward strand.
CAGTGACTGCAATCTGAATTTGCGCTGCTCTACACCTCAGGTACACAGGACGTTGGCTTTCCAGTCATGTACCCAATTAGAGATTGTAATTTTTAATTAACTTCCTGCAGCTCTTGAAGGACCACAAATTTCTCTAACAAGACAACCCACTTATTACACAGCCCAGGATGCTTTCAACACTGCAAATGTGCAGGGCTGGCTCCCTTTGCCTGCCTCCACAGTGGTGGCTCTTAGTCCACCAAATGTGCAACAGGTGAGAGAGATCTGACATTGAGAAATGTCAGACGCACAAGGGAATCTGGTCGATGATTTTCCAACTTTCAGACTTGCTTTCTAATTTACTTCACACAGAATTTTTTTTTCAGTGAGTTCTTTGCTCACTCACACCAGATCTTAGGGGAAAAATAACCTATTTTTTCTTTAACCATCAGTAAAACGTTAGTAAGGTATGTTTTATCAATAAAAAGAGGTTTTTATTTAGTATATAAATGCAGGAAAGCAGGCACCAGTGATACCCCACAGCATCCAAGCCCAGAAGTGGGTGCCATACACGGAGCACACTTGCCTCCCCCAGCAGCCACTTCTGCACATCTACTGCCAGCAGCAGTGGGGACCTTGGGCCCTCAGCTGCTGGACATTTGAAAGCAAGAGGCAGCCTGAGTACAAACAATGCTCTAAGCTGAAAATCCGAAGCCTAAGAAAATCTCCAGCCTAGGATGAGAACGAGGTGACCCACTCCGAGAACAAGGTGACCTGGTTTTTTTTCCCCATTTCTGATGGTTCTGATCCTCCGAGTCCCCCATGCAGCCACACTGTGAAATCCATTTGAAACATCAGAGAGAGTTTGTGCATCAAACTAAAATGAATTCTTTCTCCCCACCCAGCCCCCTCCCAGGCCAACAAAAGGCTCCTGCTTTCTCTCCTACAGCATTTCAGTGCCCTTTGACTCGGCGGCTCACGTTCTTCATGGAAATCAAGCATGGATTTGATTCCCTTGGAAAACCCCAATTGAGATGCTCGAGTTTATTTCATTCTATTTTCTTGAGCCCAAATAGAAAAATAGGTTTATGCACATAAATAAAAAAATAATAACCTGCCATTTAAATACTGTTCAGGCAATTAGCTCCGTGCCTCTCTCTGAGCTAGTGCGATCGTCTTTCTTTGTTTGCTCCTATTTATACTGCTCTTTAAAGTTCATTAAAATCACTGCTGCTATCTCACACAGAACAACTGTTCAGAACATCAGTGTCACGCAGTCGAGAAATTTATGCTTTGAAGTTCCCTCCTTTATTCATTTTTATCGGGCTTCTTTTTTTCTCCTTTTTTTGTCCTTTTCTTTTTTTCTCTCTCTTTCTATTTTTTTTTTTTTCCCCCTTAATGACTAAACCAGTTTTATGCTCTTCACAGTTATTCCAAAATCTGTTCCTCCTGACACGGAGCTGATACATCATTCCTCGCTCATAACCCTTTTTCTCATTTTCATCATTTCTCTCCTCGCTTGCTTTGGCTCTCTGCTAAGTCCATCACAGCTTTGTTTTTATATCCTCGTCGCTGTATTTTATAGCCCAGTAAAACCTAGAAAGCTGCCTCAGAAAGCACACGTGCCAGCCCTTTGATGTTTGTGTTTGTGTGGCAGTTTGCTGGAATGTGTCACGGAGACAAAGTGGGAGCCAGCGCTGCCAGACGTGGGGATGTGGGCAGTGGAGCGAGGGCAGGGATGGGCAAAGGGGAACAGGAGAGCAGGCAAATGCTTTCCTTTCCAACCCCACCCAAGATAAATTGCCTTTTTGCCCCAATCCCCCCCAACCACAGTGAATTGCTGCTGCTTTTCCAGTGTGAAAAGCTCCACGGGACAGGAGAGATGACTTCCCCGCGGGACCAGCGCTGTGGAAAGGCTCCTTGCCCATGCTGGGAGCATCTTGGTCACCTGCCCAGTGCCAAAGAGCAAAAGGCAGCATCTCCAGACAGGGAGAATTGCTCAGTGATGACGGACAGGCAGAGCAGAGCCTTGGCAAAGGCACAGTCAGGCCCAGGAGCAGGTGGAGGATGCTTGTAAAGATAATGGGGATTTGGCTGGGAGCAGGCTGGAGAAGGGCAAAAGGCCAGCTTCCCTCTCCTGTATCCCAAGGATCGTGTTTGACAGCTCTGCAGCAAGACACCTTTCCTGTCCAGGAGGTCCTGCCCCTCCCACCTCACCTGCAGGGCCTGGGACAGGCTCTCCAATGGCACCTACACATCTCCACTGTGGCCAAGGACAAGATGTTCAGCTGCCACAAATCCACCCTCACGGAGACTGCGGGAGCCCAGCCCGATCACAAACCTTGCCTTGGCTCGGGGCAGGGTCCCCCTGTGCCACATCTGGGGCAGGAGCTGCTGCCCCAAAACCTTTTGTGCCTAAGCAGACAACTCGGAGGGGGCAGGCAGGAATAGCACTGCAGAGGAGTGCCTGATACAGGGTCCAAAAATAGACCCATTTTAATGACCATTAAAAAGAGGATTATTTTCAGACTGGTGCTGTACCTGCCAGGTAACACTGCCTCTGCTGGGGACCTGCACAAAGCCCAGTTCACAGAGGGGAAGTGTGGATTGAACCTGGATGTGTCCGTCAAGTCCACATCACCGACTGTGGTCTGCTTTAACCAGCAGCCTGCTCTCTTCTGCTGGTCTTCAACAGAGTTTGGAGACTTATAAAGACAAAATAACCTGTATGGTTACCCAGGAACACATTTGTAGGTCATTCTAGTTGCCTACACGTAATTTTTGTTTTGAATAAAACAGCTAAAACCACAATTCAAGCTGAATGCAGGGTATATCGCTGAGTAATCTGTGTACCTATGCCCCTTAGAAAGTGATATTTCCCTCTTACCCAGAAGAACTGGAGTAACTTCCGTGCTGAGAAGGAGCAGAAGACCTCTGTCGGGAGCCAGAGTCGGTTTTCAGCCTGCAGCAATTAACGAGTGCTGTAGACCATCACTTAATATGACACAAAGAGCACTGCCAAATCTCAGGATTATATCTGGAGCTTTACTCTCGAGTCCCCTGTGTCTGCAAACATGTGATTTTAAGAAAAGCCTCGGCTTTAATTTATTTTTTTTTTTTTTTTTTAAAAGCTCTTCAAAATTTCGCGGCTGCAGAGAAAAGCTCGAAAGCATGAACAGTGAAGGCCATCAGAAGCAGAACAAAGAGCTCAGTATCAATGTATTTTTTTTTTTTTAAAACCTTTTTCTACTAAGCTGTCCCTGGAGCTGAAGGCCTGTTTCATGGTATCTTGGCCACCAGCAGTTGGTGGTGCTCAGCCTGTCACAGCGAACAGCGGGCGCCGTGAGCTGTCCCTCAGCAGTTTTAAAAACAGTTCTGGCCCCAGACACGAAGGGTCAGTCAGTGGCTGGGACATGTCATCACCAACACGTCACCACCTCGCACAGAGGAGACGCCTCCCCACCTCTGCCAGGAGTTCTGAAAGAGGAAAACAGGTTTTTCTCTGCTAAAACCTGGGTAACACTCGCTGTGGGGGTTCTCTCGTTTGGCTTAGCCAAACGCCGCAGTTAAATGGCTCCTAGCTCCCAGGTTCAGTCCACAGCTCTTTCAGCGCACCCACCACAAATCAAATGAGAATTTGAAGGGCAAAGCTGCCTTTCTGGGGAGCCGAGGAAGCCCTGCCTTGCTCAGGCAGGCACCAACCAGCGATGCCACGCTCAGCTCTCCCCACGGGTCGCTGTCGTCCAACTCTGCTGGTGACAGCTGGGGAGCAGCAGAGAAATCTAATTTCTCAGCATCAGATTTACTGCTGGAGTGGGCCTCCCTGACAAGGGAAGGCATTGTGCTTATTCAAGCTGATCAAGAACCTGAGAGCAATTTCTATGGAAAAAAGGTCTGCTTTAATAGACAGATATTGAAAGCGAACTCACAAATTGCCCAGGGTTTCAGATGAGCAAAACACAAGACGGATTTGATTTTCAGCTGCTTCCCTTTTCTTCTTCCCCCAAACCCACACTGCTCTCAACAGGGACGTGGTGCCTCAACAGCCCCTAAGCACCCACGAGGCTCTGCCCAGACCTCTGTGCCCCTCATTTTCACACAACAGGGAGAGACAAAAACAACAATCTGGGCTTTGATCCAGCTTTCCCATCCTCCAGGAACAAGTGTCTCCTACACAATGCCCGATATAAACTCAATGCCATCTATTACACGAGGCTACTACAACACGGTGCTGCAGCAAGAAGGCAGCAAGTCACATCCCCAGGTGCCCAGCAGAGTCAGCAGCACCCACCTCAGCAGTGCTGGAGGCCACGGGCACTCAGAAACCCCCAAAGCACATGGAGTGCCCAGCTCAGAGCTTGCCCCCAGAACAGAACACCAAGGGTTAACATCAGAGCACAATAAATGCACTCTCAATATACTCCAGTTTTTACAGAGCTAATTTGTCTGCTTTTTTTCAGACATTCTCCACCAGGGTCTTGAACATGAAGCAGGGGATAGACAAAGACCAAGTGCATGAACAAGGTTGTACGGGACGAAGTAAGCACTGCCACCCAAAAACCCTGGGGAGAAATTCTGGGTTGAAATGCCTAAACCGGGCTTGGAAAGGTTTCTGCCATGGTTATTGTCATCCTGGGTTGGGTCCTAAATGTTTACCCCTCTGGTTGGAAGCCCAGGGTTCCAACTCCCAGACAGAGCAGGTGCTGATGGACGTACGGAGAATTTCCAGACAGCGCTGGAATCCCGGCACAGTGCAGCCCTCCTCTGACTCACTGAGCTGTGCAACACGCAGGGACTGACCCCAGCCCTCCCTCTGCTCATGGTATTACCCCTCACAAGCCTCCCAGAATTGTGTGTGTGTCACCCAAACACACAGACAAAACCCAAACTGATGGCTCTGCCATCAAATGCCCCCGGTTGCAAAAGCTGATGCCAGTTCCCTGTCTCCTCCCACACTCCAGCTGCCAGTCCAGGGTGAGGACTTTTCTGTGTTTCCTCCACACTGATCCTGGCAGTTGCCTGGCTGTGCTCAGAAACTGCAACACAAGGAATCCTTTGGTGGATATTCACAGGCTCTTCCACGTCCTCCAAACTCCTCTGAAGGACTCCCTCGGCAGCACTGCTCTCATACAAGCCCAAACTCTGGCACACAGGGGGTTGCACCCAGTTGCAACACCACACACCAGGATTTTGGAGCTGTCCCGTCTCACAGGCTGGACCAGGCAGGCCACCAGCTCAGGAGCCCTTGGTCAGGAGCCTCCTCGTGAGCTGTGCAGGGGAAAAGGAGTAATGGGAGTTCACGCTGCGATAACATCTCTGAGAATAATCAGGCCCTGAGCTCCTACCACGGTGTTTATAAAGCCACAGCAGGCAGCAGTCCAGACAGAGCCACTCGGGAACAGCGCAGGAATGAGCACACGAGGCCCCTCGCCTGCACAGACGGGACATAAACCAGGAACACGGAATTTATCCCACTCTACACCGGGCTGGACCTGAGCTTCTCCTCCCTCCGGTCGGTGGATTAGCAGCCACTCACAGTGCCTCTCCCAGCAACTCCCAGTTTTGTTTCCAAGAAGTTTATCCTGTTTGTAATTTCTCATACCTGCTAATCTCTCCCCGACGTCCTCGGTTGCTCCAGAGCAGGGGTCAGGCTGAGCCACGTGCCACAAGGCTCAGGAGTCTTTCTTCACCTGGCTGCTGCCTGTCATCCTGCTGCTGCTCGTGGAGGCAAGGACAGTGGATGGGTTTGGATGTTCAGCTCCAGTGCCTCTTTCTATGGGAAGGAAAAGCAGTGGGAATGTTAAGAGTGGGAATTTTAATTGCTTGAGTGCAAGCTCAGATGGTGAGTCAGTGCCAGCTTGTCCAGAGGACTTGCATGTGGCTACAGCCCTGCCTTGGGCATTTCCAAGGGCCCCAACTGCTCATCTTTGCAGCTTGAAAGACCTTTCAAAGTCACTTTTGCAATCTCCTGACTGCTTCCAGAGTCCACACACTTCTCCTTCCCAGCATAAACTTCCAATAACCCTTTTAAACAACAACACCAGAAAGGTGGCACTCAGAACCAACCCCGCAAAAACTGCCAAGTCCGTGCACTCCAGAAACCGCAGGCCGTTTTCTGGGAAGAAGGCAGGATATGGACACAATGGAAGGGGTCACACAGCTGTTGCTGCAAAGAAAGAGGCTCCTGTTTCCAGCACACAAAGGCTTCCTAAGCACAGAAAGGAACACCGTGGCCACACCTTTTTGGTTTGCTGATAACAGTTTCCTTGGCTCCTGAGCCCTCTTTGAACAGATGTGGTACTTCCACAGGAGCTCATCCCACCTCATTCCTCAGGCTGCTCCCCAGGACAGACCCGCCGCGACAGAAATGAGGACACCACACGGCCCTGTGGTTTTTGATGACAAAACCCTGACAAAGAGAATGGATGCAGACATTTTATGGCAGTCTGGAGTAAAGGAGCCTCCAAGTGCTACTCATAAAAGGAACATGAAGAACTGCTTTTCAACACGGTTCTCCTATTTTTCCCCCCTTCCCCTTTTTATGCTCCAAAGGGTGAATGACTTCAGCTCCAGTGGAAAAACAGAGAGGAGCACCCCAGCAATGACTTGCTTATTGCTGCCCCTTTTTTATTGTATTCTCCCCCCTTTAGGACTTGGCCCTGGTTGGTTTCCCAAGCAAGAACTGGGAGAGCCTCCGGTTCATCCATCTCTATTTAAATTACTTTTGTACTGCATTGAATAATTGTGCCTCCATTTTACTCCAGGGCTAAAGGTGACTGACTTAAAGGTGATTATCTTTTGTTAATAGCCCGCATTACTGAGAAGGATCTCGGAATTACCTTTGTAATCCTTCCCCACACTTTAATGTTGCTATTATTATTAATATTGCTCTTTAAAACATACTTTTCTCCTGTCATGTGGAGGTAGCAAGTGCTGCTTCTAAGGAAGAGGGGGAGAAGGTTGCCTGATATTATCAAGCAGGAATAACCCAGGGCATCACACCCCTTTTTTCCTTAAAGGTGGGGAGGTTCAAGTCCAGCCATGAACAAGAGGCATTTGATTCATGGCTGCAGCCAGTCTTCCACAGTCAGGATGGGCACCACAGGTTTGGGAGCATGTAGGATTTGTACAACACGTTTTATCTTTGAAATAAACCCACTTTCACCCTGCTGCTCCCCTTCAAGCCCCATGGCTCGACAGACACTTGCACTGGTAACCTTTCTTTCACCTGCTCCAGGCTGGAATACCGTCCCAAATCCAGTGGATACAAGCCCAACTTCAGAGGCAGCATCAGTGACTTCAGATTTCTGCATCCTTCTGAGGATTCAGAGGAGCTCCTCGACACTGCTAAAGGAAGGTCTTTACCCAAGCCAGCTCACACGGCACTCCTGAAACACGCCGTCGGGAAATCCCAGCACCACCATAAATAATCGCCATTAGGCTTATATTTTTCATGGCCCTGACTTTCTGCAGTGTCTGCTCCAACAAATCATGTTTGTCAAGCTTTCCCCACATTGTCTGCGGAATGCTGAGCCCCAGCACTGCTGAGGAGTGTTCGTGAGCACTCAGAGGAGGGCTCTGCAAGGACTCTGCACCACTGCCACAGCTTCAAGGTATGTCACACACACCTGCACAGTCACTTCCAGTGGCCTCCGTCTGTTCTGTCTTCTCCTCCTTCTGTATTTATATTATTGTTTGCAGTGGAAAACCACCTGAAGGCTTGTGGAGAAGGGCAGCATTTGGTTCAAGCCAGGCTTGCACTTTCCAGCATCATTGGTGCTGCACTCTGGGATGTGGTGTGACAATCCACCAGCGTAGTGCAGTCAAAAGGGAAATGTCCTGCCATTAAACATAAAATGTTACGAAATTTTAATGCTAAATATCATTACCAAACAGTTAAACATGCAGAGGTTGAGGGAAGCAGTACTGAATTCAAGCTGTGAGGTACATAAAGTTCAACCATTAACCCAGCGCTGCCCAGTTCACCACTAAACCATGTCTCTAAGCACCACATTTACACATTTTTTGAACACTTCCAAGGCTGATGATTCCACCACTGCCCTGGGCAGCCTGTTCCAGTGTTTGACCACCCTTTCAGTGAAGAAAGTTTCCCTAATATCGTAATCCTCCCCAGTGCAACTTCAGCCCGTTCCCTCTCCTCCTGTCCCTTATTCCCTGAGAGCAGAGCCCGATCCCCCCTCCAGCTCCCCCCTCCTGTCAGGGAGTTGCAGAGGGTGAAAAGGTCCCCCCTGAGCCTCCTTTTCTCCAGGCTGAGCCTCCCCAGCTCCCTCAGCAGCTCCTGCTGCTCCAGACCCTTCCACACCTTCGTTGCCTTTCTTTGGACATTCTCCACCTTTGCCCAGGTCAGGCTGGGAGATGAGATTGTGTGAGGCTGGTGAAGGCACCTGGAAATTTAGTTGCACTCCCTGCTCTGAGCTGGATCTGGGCTGGAAGCAAAACTCTGGTGTGAGAAATCCAAGAGGCCAACTCCAGGATGGGAAGGTCTCACAACGGGCACACAGTCCTGCCGTCTCCCCTTCAGCCTTTATTTCAGTGCACAAGGCACCAGCCCGAGCTTCTGCCAAAGAAAAAGGCCCCATAAGCAGCACCCTAAAGGGAAAGGAGCAGGGAGCAGCAGGGAAAGCAGAGAGCAAAGGCAGCAGCACTTGGCAACACAAAATCACAGCATTTCTGGAGAGCCCCCGTGTCCCCAGCCCACTGTGGCTCTCCAGGGAAGGGAGAGCCACACTCCAGGCTGGAAGCACCTTCCCGTGCCTGACGAGTTGTGCAGTTATTTAACAACTCATCGTCTGTCACTACTCACAGCTTCACACGTAACCAGAACTTCCTCACTGGCTGAGCACATCACTCTGCCAGCAAATAAGTGCCCGTGGCTGATGGCCTTATTTCCATGCAGAAATTCCACTCTGGGACTGACTACAAAATATTTAAGGTTAATCACTGCACTTGTCAGTTGATTAAATCCACTCAGCGTTTGGCCTCTCATCTTGTCATGCCCGTTTAGATTAAAATCATCAGGCTCGCCCTGCCCATGGCACCTGATCATTCAGCAGGGGCCAGGCTCAGGTGGATAAAGTGCTGGGATATATCTCAGGCCTGAAAATAACCTTTCAAATAGCTTCCACTGCGAAATTTGCATTTTTTTTTTGTGGCTGCAGACAGGCCACAGAGCTCTCCAGGGTGGTTGTTTAGCTGCCCAAAATGGGGATCCAGCAAACACAAAGCCCCGTTTTTCCTTTTGGTTTTTAAGAGGAGTTAAGCAAGTCAAAGGAAATGGTCTGAGGGGCAAGAGGGAAGAAAAAGACATGAGAAAACACATGCAGAAATGTCTCTTTGAGAAAACAGTGCTTGGTTCTGAGAATAAAAATCTTACCAGAGTCAGAATAGTCCTTCCCCAAAGCAGAAATTTTCCAGCGTTCCCATAAAAAATGAAAGCCATAAAAAAAAAAAAAGATTTTCAATTCCAAAACATACACATTTTCAGCTGAAAAGCTTTCGAACGTAAATAGTTCTGTTGAGCCGCGATGTTCTGGCTTTGAGTTAATGATAAAACGTGGGTGCTTTTAGAAAGCAGCAGATATATTCCACAGAAACTTGTATTTAATTAAAATACTTCTTTATTATTATTATTATTATTATTATTTTAATGAAAGAAAAGTTTTGGCAGGAAAGTTACAACAGGCCTAGCTGTGGTTAGGACTTCTGAGTGTGGCCAGGACTGACTTTTCTCCTCTGAATGACATCTGTCCTTCAGCTTCGATGGGACCTTGCCCTGCACCAGAGTTGACACAAGGGGGTCTTGACCCTCAAAAAAACCCAATTAGCCCCAAGTTTGATGCCCAAATATATTATTAGTGACAGCAAATCTTCGAGAAGTTCAGTTCAGCATCTACGTTTTAATGTAAACTTGTGCAAAGCTGCAAGATCTGCAAAACAAAACTGAAAATCCCCCCAAATCTGGGCCCTCAAGAAATGTTCTCTATGACCTTCCCTGAAGCTTGTAGCAAAACCACAATAGCCTTCCCTCAAGGCATTTGGAAACCCCAGCTCCAAGCTGGATTGGAGAAGGGCAGGGCAAGAGGAAATGAAAATCATCTGGGGAAATGTTCTAAGGCTGCTTAAGACCTTGTGGAAACCTCTGTCTGGATTTGGATGAAAGATGGAGACAGGGGCAGCTTCAGGGAATGGAGGAGATTAGAGGCAAAGACACTGTTTGCATTTCAGCAGAAAACTTCAGCAATCTGGAGTTTCAAAATGGCTGAGAAAGGTGAAATTAGAGCAGGCAGTGCCCCACCAGCAGCTGTGATGGTCTGAACTGGTGAAAGCTCTAAAGCACCTGAATTTAAAGGTGAATGAGGAGACCCAGCTCTGTTCCTCAGGCTCAATCAAGACTTTAACCCTCGGCACCATGAACATGTTCCTGTCCGAACTGAACAGCTGAGCAAAATTCAATCTGAACAGGGTGAAAAAGGAGATTTGAGTTTTTTCCCTTTTGAAAGAACTTCTGAAACGACTGCATGCATGAAAATTACATGTAAAGGAGGCCTCACTTACCTAATCAACCCCTTTCCTGGCACCAGAAAGCCAGAGCCTGAGGTCCACATGGTTTTGGGAGCTCTGGTATCTCCTCTCTACAGAACCAAGCATCATTCAGGTTAGAAAAGACCTTTAAGACCACCGAGTATGTCACTGAGTATGGCACCAACACCACCTTCAAGCTTCTACAGCCCCGTGTTGGCTGAAGATAACGTGAATTATGGGCCAAGAGTACAGCAAATATTTTGATTTACAGAGTTGAGCTGTGGCAAAAGTGCCTGTGCAGGTGGGAGGAAGCAGCCTGAAAGGGGAGTTTCCTTTCCCAGCTCCTTCCATCTGGCAGAAGGCTGTGGAATTCATTCAGTGCCAGGCAGAGTGGGCTGGGAAGGACCCCGTGTCACCAGGAACAGCCGTGGCTTTGTATGGCTTGACCTGTTTTAATCCACGGCTGAACCATGAACTCACCGGAGGAACCTCACCAGTTTCAGCACAGTCACTTGCTCATGGGCAGGCAATGGTGAGAACAGCTCTAGACTTTGCTGCACCCCTCAAATTAAACATCCCCACTGCAGGCAGGACAGAGGACCAGCATCGTCACTCACGTCTCCCAGCGACGACGGGAGGCAACGAACCGCCCTCAGAAAAGCTGGTAGACCATCAACCCCCATGGAACAGTGCCAGCTTACACTGGGGCACATCTAACTTTGCTCCTGCACAAGACAGAGTAGAAAAATATTAAAGCCTTGTTCATAAATCACTGTCAGCCTGTGACGAGGGTTGTCCAAGCTGCAGCGAGATTAATTGCTCCAGTCGTGATTCCCTCTCCAATCCCCTCCCTGCCCGCTCCAGAATTTGAGGGATCTGGAAACCATAATCCAACAAACGTGGCTTTTCTTTTCCTTTAACCTGATGGGATTTCAGATGGATCAGCTGCAAAAACATTTCAACCCCCTGCACAATCTTTTAGAAACCTGGGAAAGGGGCACAGGGTTCCCTGGGCAAACAAGTACCTGATTATAGAGGAAAAGATGTCCTGCAGTGCCATCACCAACTAACTGTTATGTTGTGGGTGCCCCTCACAAAACACTCCTGCTGATGATTTTTATATTTTTCTCTGTCTAATCACCATGTGCAGCCTAAAACAGATCAGCCTGAAACACACTGCTGTGGAGCAGCACCAAGAAAGGTTTTCCTCATCAGGGCAGGAACACACCAGGAGAATGGAGAAAATACTGTAGAATTCATCAACAGCAAAATCACCCCACTATGATTATTATTCGACTTTAAATTACGTAAAATACCTCTTCACATTCTGAAAGCACATCCAGTTGTTGCAATGAAAAGGGAAGGGCTGATATTTCCCCTGGGGATAATATCCCAGCTCCTTTCACTGCTCTTCATAAGACAGGTAACCTCCACTGAACTACATCTGCAACTGTCTTAAAACAATCAGTAAGACAGTAGGAAGTGGAGACAACTCAAATGCATCTCAGTAAATGAGGGAGAGAATCTGATCTGGTTCAATGTGAGCCCAGGTGTGTGTGACAAAGCTTTGAGCAGAAACTAAGGTGAGTGCAGTGCCACGGTCACACCTCAGCAAAAAACACATCAGCTCCCAGGGCAGAGCTGCATTGCATGAGCTAAGCTGGGATCCCAAGTGCCTGCAGCCACTCCAAAACAGCTACTCAATGAATTAATGAGCATTATGGAGTGGTCAAGGCCAGGCTGGATGAGGCCTTGAACAACCCAGTCTAGTGGAAGGTGTCCCTGCCCATGGCAGGGGTGTGGAACAAAATAATCTTTAAAGGTCCCTCCAGCCCAAACCATTTTGTGATTCTCTGATGATTTAAGGTCCATTTAGCCTGTCAGCTTTTCAGGGCAGGTGATGTCTCTCCACTACCTGCATGCACGGTGTGAAGCACAGTGTGCCTCTCCTTCTTGGAAACATTACACGGGTAATGCCAGAGCAGAACTTATTATCAGCCTTCCTCAAGATTTCGTTCTCAGATGTCATTGCTTTTTCCAAGCTTTCACCCTTTCCCAAGACAGGAGGTGGCTGCAGGTCAGTGTGGTCCAGCCCTTTCCTTGTTATTGACCTTCACATCCCTTGTGAACACAAAAACTCAGCTCTCTCCACCTTCACACCCACAGAGTCCCTGCCACCCTCCTGCTCTGCAATCCGAGCCCTTTCTGCAGCCCAGCTCAGCCTTTGCTGCTCTCAGTAGGACCCACGCAGGCTCCATTAATCATCTTTTCCCCAAGTCTCCAGTTTTCCTCTCAGCACTTGAACATCCTCAGCCTCCCATGTCACTCCTGGGCTGTGTCCAGCCCAGCCTTGTGCTCACATCCCGACTTCTGTGCACCACAAACATCCCCACACCATTTATGCCATCAAGCAATGCCAGTTACTGAGCTGTAACATGCTGGGCTGCACTGTCTCCCTTTCCCTCTTCAGGCACAATTCTAGGAACTATCTAGATGAGATCACATAGAGAGGAAATGGCACTTCTTGCCTGTTCCCAGGACCAAATGGCAGCGCTGTCACTGAAGTGCTACAGACATTTGAAATGGTTGTACTTTCAGCCGCTCCCTCCCTTCCCAAACCGAAAGAGTAAGAGGGGGACTCTCACTGACTTCATCTATATAATATCTGCTGGACTGCAAACAGGATCATTTTCTGATGAAACCAAAGGTTTGGCAAGAACTGCCAGGATTGGCTTATACCAATATCTCATATCAGCTATGTTGGCATCATTCACTCTCCTCCTGAAAAAGGGAGGAGACAACAACTTCTCTCCACTCAGGAATGAGGCATCAGCTCCTCCAAAGTCCCAGGTTTGTGAATGGTGCTTCACAGGTCCCCACTGTTTTCCACAGTCACGCAAAACTGCAGCAGGCAGGCAGACAAAACACCAAACCCAACAGAAAACGTGATCCTCTCTGGGGAAAATTTAAACTTTTCAGCCAGAAAGAGCAAACTGTGTCCCAGAGTGCTTTGAACTTAATGAGGCATGTTATTTTTAGCTTTTATAGATGAAAATGTCATTAAAAGCAAACATATTTCGGGGGGGGGGCAAGCTAAATTCCCTGCAGTTTGGACTCCTGGAGGCCACCTCTACTTTCAACAGAAGATGATGGGTTATAATATTGATAAAGCTAAACACATTGGGCACATTTTCCTTTCCACACAGAGTACTGCAGCATTGCTTCCAAACAGATAACAATGTCATTTCCTTCCATTTAAAAATCCATTTGTTACTACCATGTAACTGAGGACCTGGCCCTCCCCTGCCAGAACGACCATCTAAGCCTGGCTGAGGAGGCAGCACATGGAATCCTAACACAAGATGTTCAGATGGCTCTGAACCCAGTCAGACACAGTGATGGTCAGTCCAAACCCACACTGACAAACTGAACTGAACAGAAAGCTCTGTACGGGCAAAGAAGTCAGTTCATTTTGGGGTTGGTTTTATTTGTCCTCAGAGCTACTGGCACAGAGAATGAGTAGGAGGGTAACCTGAAATCGATCTTCATAGAAAGCTTCCATCCCACTGGAAACATCCACGAGCAAAGCAGTTTGCAGACAACAGTCATCTGGTGCCTGGGTTTGAATCACAAGAGCACAAAGCTGGGCTCTGACTCCATCTCTGGGCATTTAGGCTCTCTGCACCAACAGCACCTGCAATCCTAAGATGCAGTTCTTCAGTGCCAGCAGAAATCAGGCTTCTTTTAATACAGGACCTAAAGCTGGATTTAGGAATCATTCTGGGAACCATGTGATGTGTAAGTTTTTGCTCAAATCCTCGTCCATCTGTAAATCTTCCACCAGTCTTCAAGTAACATATGTCAAAGTAGTAATTTAATTACTTTATCCATGTGGATCTTGCCACCTCCCTGCTCTCCCCAGCCCCTTGCACTGGTAAATATGGTTTCTCAGAACTCACAAAGTGAGGAATGTGGAATTTTCTCCAGGATAAACACATCCATCTCCAAGGTCAGGGAAATCTGACTCAGTTGTAACATTAACAAAGCCTCTCTTGGACAGATGTGAGGGGGGACATAATCAACATTCTTCCCTAGGTCTAATCTGCTGCTGCACTGGTGCTGATCCCAGAATCCATCTGAGCAACATCACCGCAGTGTGTCCAGAGAGGTGTAGCTGGAGGAGGGAGAGATGCTCCAACTCTGCCTTACAGGCCTCTCACCACAGAGGAAAACACCCACACTGAGACTCCACACGTCCAAAAGCTTCCAGCTCCTGCTTCCCCTTAGCCCCCAGATCACCAGGGTCATGAAGGCATCAGTCAGGGTTTGATTTACTGCAGGAGTAAAAACATCACTGGGAGACCTTTAAACCAAGCACACGTTGGATTCTCACATGTTTGGTGAGGACTCCATGACTAGTTTTCTGTTTGCACCCGGAATCTCCAGGATCCAAACAGGATAAGGCAAATGGGAGGGCTGGAAGGAGCAGCAGTTCCAAAATTGTGTGTTAAACACAGCACCTGCACATGGGTGTGCTTGGAAAGCATGGAAGCCTCAGGATGTTTTTGGCTTTCTTCTGAAAAAGCCATGCAATGTGGTCTTGCTCAATATGAGCTCAGGAAAATGCAATTTCTGACATGGGTGGGCTTCAAACCAGAGCTTTAACACTTCTGACTTTAGTCTCTGCCTCTCTGGACTAGGCCTTGATGACTTTATTCTAAGCACCAGAATAGAGTCCCAAATGGTGCCAACCAGCTTTCTGTGGAGGCTGGTGGAGCTCTGCCAACCTACACTAACTCCGTATTCACAGGGATCCCTGATAGGTAGAATTCAGGTATTTTGAGAGGTCCAGATCATAAAAAGTAGCACTAAATTAGGACTATGGGCAGACAGATTTCAAGAGTCCATTCACGAGCCTTTGCTTTAGAAGAACACGAGCCACAGGCAGAACAAAATCCACACCTACGGCCCCACAGCCTGATTCCAGGAAACCAGAGAGTCAAGTGATACCTACTTTATCAATGTCATAAGGAGATGAAAATCCAGTCAAAGCTTCAAGAGACAAAAACCTTTGATGTTAAGAGAGAAACTGCCCTCAACTTTTACCCACTGTGGATCAGAGGTATCAATTTTGTGAAGGTACCGGGGTGAGTAAGGAGCAAATAGGTTGTCAGTTCAAGCAGTTTCACCTCATCTGGAGGTGAAATGGGCAGTTGTGAAAAGCCCCTTCCTTCCCCAGCATGTTTCCAGGCAGCCAGTAAAGAGCCCCAAAACCCCCAGCCATGCTCCTGCTGTCACTCAGCTCCTTTAGAAACCTCCACAGCCCAGGGAGAGCCAGCGCTGCTCCTCCGGCCATACAAATATGACATGGGAAATTTCAGCCCGTAACTGCTTCGTTAAATAGCATGTAATGGGTTGAAATAGTTCAACTCACTTTTCAGTCCCCTTTCAGTGCAGATTAACTCCCAAATTCTGCCTCTGAGCATCCCAGCACGTCCCCAGCTTTACTCCAGGCAGAGCAAGATCAGCCTTTGCTCTTTGTGCTTTTCCAGAAGGGGGTAAAAAAAAAAGAAAAAAGAAAAAGACATTTAAAGGGTGGCATTCTTTTTAAAAAGGGGTCAACAATAGGTCAACAATAAAAGAAAATAGGTCATGTCATCTTAATTGGGAAATCATGAATTTGGGGCTGTCCCCATCCTGGTAACATAGCAAGGACCTTTGTTCCAAGCATTAGGCAAAAGCCAGCACCTTTAGCCAAAATAACTTTTCAAGCAAACTCTCATTGAATAAATCTTTCACACCGAAGGGAACATTTTTCAGGACTCTGTTTTCTAACACCATTAACTTTAACTGTCAAGCCTGACAAGTATGGAAAACTGTTTTCTTACAAAAGTTAACATAAAAAACATTTTCCACTAAAAGGAGTTTTGCTCGCCACACATTAACTCTCCATTTGGCCATTTAACTCTAATTGCTATTTTTCTCCATTCCACTTTTTTTTTTTTTCCCCTCTCCAAGATCTGGACTTTAAAGAGTCCGAGTAGACATACATCGACCCTTGTTTATAGAAGTTCTGGAACATGGATGTGTTGTAATGAAGTAATTATATTTAAGAGAAAGATCTGGGAATGACCATGACCCGTTAATCACATTCATTCACATGCTCCTGTTCTTTTTCCCTACTGTTTCCAAGTGTCTAGGTGAATTCTTGAAAATACTGAGGAGTTTAAAAACATTTTGGGACTTTCAAAGCTGAACCAGGACATGAATTAACAGCCACGTGGGGTGGAAAGGGAAAGGGAGCGCTAGCCCATTAGGGGACTTGGGGGGATGGCTGGCTCAGCAGCACAACACGTCTCAGGAGGGATTCATCTCTCCTGATTCACCTCCTGAACATTCCATCTGGTCCCAGGTGTGTCCTTAGTCAGTGGAAAGCATCAGCTCCCCCCGTGCCAGTGTGGGTGACAGGGGACAGACCTGTGCTGCACAGAGTGACAGGAGCCCCGGGGTGGGACGTGCTGTGGGAGTCCCTCCTGCCCCCAGTGCCCTGCAGTGACAGGCAGGATCACAGCAGCATTAAGCCTGAAGTCATTTAAGACCTGTAACTTGATTTTTAAATGTCTACAACAGTGGGATTTGTGCTGATTTACCTCCATATGTTTCTAAACTGAGTTAAGTGGCTGTACAAACAGTCCAGAGATATCCCCTAAATGATGTCCTCATCCCAGGAGACACAGCCGTGACAGGAGCCTGTGGAGCCACTTGTCTCCATGGATGTGCCTCTGGTCTCCAAGCAGGGGAAGGAATCAATAAGGAGCTGAGTGAATTAATCTGTAACTGCTATGCTTTAATAAGTTTTTCAGAAAATTCAGTCCCTGGTTCGTTGTTTTTTCCTGAAATCCTCATCTAAGCTGGTAAAAAATAAATAAAACTCCTAATTGACTCCCAGATCAGCCTATTTTTGTGAAGCCCTTTCTAACATTACACTGTGACACACAGGCAGCTGAGCTGAGAGCACACGTCGTGTCAGAGGTTCTTGGACTAATCGATGACAAAACCAGACAAGATCACTGTGATTTTTCCCTTCTGACCTCCTGGATAACCCAAGCCATAAGACTTCCCAGAACTGATTCCCTCTAAAAGTAGAGCAGATATTTTAGGAAAAGAAAAACATGTAAAAATTTCCAATGAAACAGAAAGCTTCATATTTCTCCGTGTGCTGTTGTGAATGGTTAATTGCTCTCACTGCTGAAATGTGGTTTATGTCCAGTCTGAGTTCCTTTACCTTCAGTATCTCTCTGCTGGGTTTTATTGTGTTTGTTTGCTGGACTGAAGTCAGCCTTTTTATTGTATTCATGTTCCTGTCCACCAGAGTGATCAAACCTCCCCATCACCTTCCCCTTTGTCAGACAATGCAGACTGTCTGCAGTGGGTAGATCTGCTTTCCAATCATTTAACAAGCCCTTTCTCTCAGTTCTCTCCAGTTGTTGACGGCAACATCTTCCTTGAACTACCAAAGTTACAACTGGAAACTGCAGGAGGAGCACACCTTCCTCCCTGACTCAAATATTCCTCTTTTTATACACTTAAATCTGACATTTCCCTTCGCTGTCACACTCCCACACGGGGGTCTGTGCTTGGCTGATGGTCCCCACAGCTCCACACATCTTTTTGCTTGTCAGCAGTTCCCAGGACACGGCCCAGCTCTCCACGGATCCTATTAAAGCACGTTGCTTGTTTTCATCCAGGTTACTAATGGGATCTGAATCGCCCTGCACTGATGATCTTTTATTTCAGGTCTCTCTTCTCCAGGTTTTGACCTCTCCACAAAGATAGATCTGTGCTAACCCCAGGACTCCATTAGAAGCATGTCTGCTCACTGATGAATTCCCATTTAAAACTGGAGACTGCAGCAGTTTCTTATCCCTTGCAGTGGTGCCTAATTGGTTCTCTATCACCCCAGTCTTGTATAAAAGGTTATTCATAGCCAAAGGCAACACTTGCACAGGACCATGGAGTGTTCCAGGTTGGAGGTCACCTAGTCCAACCTGCTCCTCAACGCGGGGTCAGCCACGAGATCAGACCAGGATCCTCAGGCCTTTCCAGAAGTTTATCACATCAGTACTATTACATTTATCAACACAACTTGTAATCTTCCTGGAAAAAAAAAAAAAAAAATCTNCTTCCTAAAAAAAAAAAAAAAAAAATCTAATTAGACAAGACCCGTATTCTATAAGCCTGTGTTGATTGACACTACTTACATTAATCCCTTTAATTCTTTACTAATTACATGCCCTATCAGCAATTCCATTATTTTGTCTAGGATTAATGTCAGGCAGGAAAATCCGTAGTTATGTGAGCCACCTTGTTTATCCCTTAAAAAATAATGGCACAAAGCTAAAATTCTTCCACATAGCTGTAACTTGCTGGTATTTATTATCTCTAATTAAGAGCTGCTATACAACACTCATTCAATATAGAAGGTGTTTTATTGTTAAAGGACATGATCACACAATCTCCCTTTTCCCCCTGTAAGAAACAGAAATATTTATTGAACTCTTCAAAGTTCTGTTCAATATTACTAACAACACTATCGTTTTCATGTAGCACTGAGCTATTGTAAACATAATTATATCACTCAAGAAAGAGAGCTGCATTTCTATGGGGATTTCATTTTGAAAGCCATATGTTGGAGCCTTGTGCTGCAAATACTAAAAATGTGCTCGGAATTCCTAAAATTACACTTGAAAATATCCAGACACAAAAACAATCGCATCTAACATAGAAGAAATTCTATATTAGACCTCATTTTTGCAGATCAAGGGGAACTGATGACAGAATGTAAAAATATAGGAGCAGCTTAGGTACAAGAGACTGATTTGATTACATTTGTTATGTGCAAATAGAATAAAGTCCAAACGAGTAATGTATCTACTTGATGATTTCCAATGCCAGCTTAACAAAGCTGAAAATAATTACAAAGCAAAACAATTGGAAGAAAGAATTTGAGCAGGAATCTGTGAATGATAATTGGGAACTGTTCAAGACCATTTTCCTCCCTGTGCAGAGGAACCACAATCCCATGGAAAAGCAAAAAGGCTGAGCTGGCTAAAACCTGCTCTGGCTTGGAGGACAAGCAAAAGCCAATTCATAAAGCAGTAAATAAATGGGAAATTCTTCTCCCTGGAAAACAGAAAATAGTAATGGCAATAAATGTGAGTCAGCAGTAAGGAATTCCACAAAATTGATAAGGGGTGTCATGCACAGATTGAAGGAAAATGAAGATACTGGGGCCAAAAGAGGAAATAAAAGTTTTATCTTCTATGTGCAGGTCAGAGATTGAGAGCAGTAAAAGCTGCAGCAGGCAACACAAGTGGAACCTTCTGCTGCTGCTGGATCAGGTAGTCCCAGCAATCCTCTCCCACGCTGGAGTCACCACTGTCTGTGACACAGACATTGCCTAAAAACACCAAAGGAGGGGCAAGTTGCCTCAGGTGGGGTTTAAGACCATGTGCTGCCTCATCTGGCCACTCTCCTGGGCTGCTGTGGCACGGAGGAGGTGACAATCTGGCAGGAACAGGACAGTAAGCAGAGGCCCAGCTGAAGGAGGAACAAGCCATGAGGATGTTCCAGGCGGGTCACTCATTCTGGCTGTGACACACACCGGGTGCCTCTGTATCAGTGGCAGCAGGACACCGGAGGAAGATCTTGCCCACAGACCTCAAGGCATCTTTTGGAATTGAAAAAAACCCATTGCTGCCTTCAGCTCTTTCCAGCTCCCCTTGGACCTGTGGCTGCACCAGTTCTGGACAGGAACACACAACTCATTACTTCATCATTGTGCTGTGCTCTTTGTCCATCCCCAGAAAGACAAAGGGCCAAAAAGGAGTGCCATGGAGCTGGTCCAAGGCTCCAGAACAACAGCACAGAGAGCAGGAGAGCTGTTGCCAGAACAGTCATTCCAGGCAGCAAACACTTCACAGCAGGCAGCAGGTGAATGCTCCAAAGCCTCCCCAGACCCAGGTCTGGAGGTTCCCCCTACACAAATAGCAAAGTCCACGACGACTCTGAGATCTCAGTACAGAGTGTGTCGGGTTGCAGGGAAGCAGCAAAGGCCTCTTTGAGAATAAAGGCAGTTAGGAATGCCAGGAGTCAGTGAACAGTCCTGGAGAGACCCACAGCCTTCAAAGGTCCAACATAACTGCATGTCTGCACTCAGTGTCTTCCAGCATCACACGTGGGGGCTGAGCCAGCTCCCAGCTAGTGAGGTCAGGAGAAAACTGTGCCTGGGGCAGGCTGTCCCACTCCTGCTGCTCTGCAGTCTCTTCTGTCCTGCTCATGGCACAGAAGACACTAATTTAACCAACCTCCAAATTCTTGTCCTACAGTGGTACCATCCAACAACAAAAAATGAGGATCCATTGACCCACCAGTTGGACTTGATGATCTTAAAAGTCTTTTCCAACCTAAACAATTCCACGATCTTCACGAAGCAAACCCAAATGTTTTGTCAATCTTCTGTCAGACGCTCCCCCAAAGATAAGGGTGCTTCTGAGCAGAGCACCAAGCAGATGACACACAACAAAACAGGCTGCTCGGGTTTGTGTGACTGAGCCTAGAGAGGTCATGCAAAGACTTCACTGTGTGTTCTCCCTCCAGCCCAGGATACACAGGTGGATCTGCTTTAACACAGGGAAACAGGAGAGACACAACCAGCTCTCCCACAAACTCACACCAGCTGCTCTCTGTGGACAGAGCAAAACACTCACAGGGGAGGAGATGCTCCCACAACAAAGACTTCTTTGCAAAGCAGGGTTGTCAAAGAAGGTCCTTAAGGGTTAAATTCCTTCCCTGTCCCCTCCTCTTCTACCCAGCCCCCCCCTCCCCTCTCCAGCAAAGGATCCTTGTGAAAGAATCCATATTCCTGTATTCGATATGCACCAAGAGAGACTCTGGTCTGGCCTTTTTAATAAAGAGCAATTCCTCTGCATTCTCAGGTGTCCCTTAAAATCAAACTCTGATATTTCTGCTGTATTATTACCACGGTCTGTAGATGTCTTCAGGCTCAGGAAAGCCATTTGCTCTGCAGGTACGAGCTGCTCCTGCAGTGCTGAACAGTTTCTCTCTGGTAAGAAAAGCCCCTCTAGAGAAACTGGTACTTGGAGCCAATTAATGGACTTCTTCCACCTTCTGTTTTGCCAGTTTTTCTTGGCAACTGCATCCAGTCTCTGTGGCTGAGGCACCAGTCATTACAATGCGCCATTAAAAAGTGAAACTGGGGAAACAGCCTGTGGAACCTCAGGAAAAAGGAGGTGCCTGAAACGCTGCTGGCCTGACTTTTTTCTAACCTGTGCTCCGCTCTTAATGATGCACTTCATGATTCAGCTTCCCCGGCGCCACTAATTAACTCCAGAGAGCTCAAGAGCTGCGTGGCACTGAGATAAATTCAACTCTAAAGATGAGCAAAATCCCCATAATTACAAGCAGGGGAGAAAGGTGTTCCTGGAACTACAGGGAAATGGGGAGAGAATACCTGGCTCCCCGGAGTGCAACTGCTCAGCAGCTCTTTGGACCACGGGGCCAGCTCTGGTTAAACACATAAAACTGGGACTTCTTTAACAACTACCTGTGATCTGGGATGACAAAGAGCCGTTCTAGAGAGCCCAAAGGGAAGGTTCAAGCTCTTCAGCATCTCTGCCAAAATCCTCCTGGATGTAAAGACTGCATTAGACTCTCCAAATTGCTGCCTCAGAAAATCCCTCCTGCTTCTCTGAGCAGGCAGAATGAAGGAGGGGGAATTTAGGTCCAAATGAAGTTTAAATGCGGGGCTTGGAATCAAGGGACTGTGTCTGGGTTCAGATTCACAGCTTCTTATCTCTTCAGATATGACAGCCTGACCTCCTGCACCATCCAGGTCACGCAATTGCATTTTAAAAAAAAATTCTGTGTGGAGCCCCTTCACTTCTGTTTGAGCCATGGAGCATTTCTGAGGAAGACACGCATTCTTGATTTGAAGAGATCAAACCATGGAGAATCCATCACATACCCTGGTAAACTGTTCCAGAGTTTAATTACTCTCAGTGTTAAAAATTTGTACCTTATTTCCAATTTGAAGTTTTCTGGCTTCGGTTTCCAGCCATTGGACCTTGTCATGCCTTTGAGAACTCAATTAAAGAATGCTAAAGCATCAGATACCATTTCCATCTGTCAGTGCTTAAACACAGAAACCTCAGTAGCTGATCCTCATGAGGTTTTTGGCAGGATCTGAACTACCAGCAGTAACTTTTCTGTCTGCCTTCAGAGCTGACTTGGAAGCCAAGTCAAAATGGTGAATGCAATTAATTTTTAATAATTAGTGATTCTTGAGAGAGCTGGGAAATAAATAGGTCTGATTATAAAAATCCTAATGAATCTTGGGTTTATCAGAATTCACCCTTTTCTCCACTGAAATGTTTTGCTGGAAGAATTCAGTTTCTAAGGATGGCAGTGAAGGCTTTGTTGAAGCCTGTGAGGGTGTCCTGGAGCCCAGACCACCAAGGCATTTGTGGGCAGGACTTGTCATGTGGCTGTGACAGCACAGGGTAAAGGCAAAATGAAGCTGCAGCTGCAACAACCATCCCTGTTGTGACTGCTCTGGGAATGAACCTGAACACACAGAGTCCCAGAATGGTTTGGGTTGGAAGGGATCTTAAAGATCATCTCATTCCACCCCCCTGCACCTTCCACTATCCCAGGTTGCTCCAAGCCCCATCCAGCCTGGGCTTGGACACTTCCAGGGATGGGGCAGCCACAGCTTCTCTGGACAACCTGTGCCAGGGCCTCTCCACACTCTGAGTAAAGTCTTTCTTCCTAACATCTAATCTAAATCTCTCCTCTTTTAGTTTAAAATCATCCTCCTTGTCCTATCACTATCTGCCCAAGTAAAATGTTGCTCCCTCATCCCAAACAACTCTGGAAATTAACCCAAACAAAACTCAAACAGGAGTGTTGCAGGGTTTTCCTCCTCCCACCTCCCTCCTTCCTCTCCCACGAGGAAAATCAAGTTCTTGACAAGCAAAAACAATCTATGTGTTCAAACAAGTATTAAGTGGCATTTCCCCCAGTGGGATGGGACAGGAATCCTCCTCGGCCACTGCCCCGTACCAAATGCAGACACGGTGATATTTTCACTCGTGGGGCTTTTTATCTCTTTAAAGTTCAACAAACAACTTTTAGTCAACAATAACAAGCGTGGAAGGAGAGCTAGACAGGACTCCTGCGTTCAGACTGGCTGAGCCTGAAGGGATGGAGCAGGCAGTGCCTGCTGCCAAGCGAACTTTGGATGGATGGCCGGGAAAGTGGGGACTTGTGATGGAACCAGACTCGCAGTCTCGTTCCTGGAGCTGCTGCCACATCTCCTGCATGCGAGATGTTGCTTCACTGCTGCTCCAACACGCTGCTCACGAGGCAGCTCTCAGGATGAACTGTGCTTCCTGCTGAATGGCACCTGCCTGCTTGAGGCCGTGGTGCCACATTCTGCCACTGAATTAATCTGCCACGTGACAGGCAGGCAGAGTCATTCCAGCGTGCCCGGAGCTCGGTGATTTTGGCTCTCTTGCACAAGGGATATTTCCTCCATTATGATCAGGGGGAAGAAAGGAACCGAGTTTATATGCTAGACAAATATTTATTTGCTGGCCTGTCAGCAAAGGGGGTTTTATTGCTTCAACTTGAACTATTGCTCTCCCCCATTGCTTTTCTTATTTAGCCTGAAAGCACAAGATAGGATCACAAAGCACAGAACTCTCAGGTGAGACTGTATGCAAGACCTTACAGCTGCATGGGCTTGGATAAATATTGCAGCAAATCCTCCAGGTCTGTTCAGTTCAGCTACAGACACTTTTTGTCATGGTAAGCATTCAGAAAATGAAAACAGGTTACAAAGGTCTATTCTCTCCTATAAAACACTAAATGCTCACCTGAGGGAGGCTGATTCCCATGCCTGACATCTGCTTCTATAAAGCCAGATCCAAACTGCTGCAGGGAAGAGACTCAGGCAGGAGCTGAGAGGCATTTTGGAGGATGATAATTCGTTAAGAGTCCTGCTGCAAAACCAGAGACACCTGTAAATGGAAAAGACCTCACAGGTCCTCCCACCTTTCCTCTGGCCACTACAGGATTGATCCCAAACCTTCAGCTGTCCACAGTAGGGAAACCCTCCCTAGAAAAGGCAGTTCTGTGAACCAAGAGAACCCAAATGCCTCCCTTCCCTGGCTGACTCCACCTTTGCCTGCTGCACTCTTGCACTTCTCCCAAAGTCAGGTTTTCCAAGCTCATGGGCAAGAAATCAGGCAGCAGGAGGTCAGGCTCACTTCCCACATTCTTCAGGTCATCTTTCCCCAAGATTCCTGTTACTGAGACTATTTTCAACCCTGTAACCTTGGCCAACTTAATCTTTCTACTATCAGGAGGAAATAGCGATAGTTTTTATTCTATCTACCTGTCTCAGATTTATTGTACCCAGATGGATGACTGTGGGCTGTGTTTTCTATTAAGAAGTATCTTTATTTTATCATATCAGTAAGAGAGGTATGCAGGTCCTGAAGGCTGTTCAGCCCAACCATCTGACACTTCATATTTTTCTCTGCTAAAGAAAAAGGCAGGAGTTACTAAGGCCCTAAATTAGCAAAACTCCTAAGCATAAATGCAGCTTAAAAATACATGCTTAATTTCCATTTAGATCATAGGAAATTACAGCTCAATCCCAGCAGGCACCTACAGTTTTTTATATATACATTTATAGATATATAATTACAGGTTAGCAGAGTAAGTGCACCTCAAAGCACGTGCTTGAACATATTGCTGAATCAAAGCTCCAACACCCCCCACACCAACCCTGCAGCAAAACACGACAGAGTTGTTGGAAACACCATTAGCACCGACCACGTCCCCAGAAAATGCAATTTTAACGCTAGGAAATATCCCGCGTTATCAAACCCAACCAAAACACCAGCAGCTGCTGAACAACAAACCTGCATTTGATCTTTACACGGCAAAAGTGGGAACACAAGCTCATAAACAAGTTAGGAAACACATTTAGCCAACAACCCACAAGTTACTCTCGACAAGCTTACCGATGTCAGCACAGGCGATAAAATTAGCCTGTCGGAGTCTGTGATTTTGGCATGATTATCTGCTAATTACATGCTGTAAGCTGAGAGGGGTGGGCTCAGCAGCTCGCCGGGGGCTGCTGGCTGCCTGTCTTCCCACAAAACTTGCTCACAAGGCATCTAAAAATAACTTTATAGGCAAATCTTCTTCTGAAGGGGGAGGCAGGGCAAAACAAAGGAGCGGAGACAGCTTAACCTCTTCGTGCCCGAATAGCCACACTTGCAGAGAGGTATCCAACACCCACATCAGCAGAATGGGATCCTTTGGCTCCTTTTCATCAAGGAGCCAAGGCCTAAACCCTGCTGTTTTTCCCGTTTCCTCTCAATTCAGCTTTCTCCATCCTCACCTCTGCCCTGTTCCTATGGTACCTCACACGTGGCCATTGCCTCTGTTCCTCAAGCTGGTTGCTTTCAGTCCCACATGGAGCTTTTGGGATGTGCTACAACATACCTGCTACCTGAGAATCACCTGGTGTCCTGCCCAGAGACGACAGGCTGTCCTGTCTCTTCAAGCCCCTCTGTCTGATGGCAGTGCAGCTTCTGTGCAGATAATAATTTACCCAGCAGCCTTCCCGTCTCCAGCCTTCCCTGCCCTGCTTCTACTTCCCCAGCAGCAGCTGCTGATTTCCACCCAACTCTGATTTATGCAGAGGACATATCCATCCCAATCCTTTTCAAAGGATGCAAGTTATCTGTGTCCTGGAGTACGTGTGGGAAAATATGATGATGTTCATTGTCGCCGGCATATGACAAGCGCGGGATCGTTTTCAGTAGCTCTCCTGATGGAGCAAATCTATCAAAAGAGTGGAATGAGCTAAGTGGATGAAACACAAGCAAAATTTTATCCTCTGAGCAATTCTATTAGGTTACAGACCAAAG
Organism: Oxyruncus cristatus; assembly: GCA_013399855.1. Classification (NCBI taxonomy): domain Eukaryota; kingdom Metazoa; phylum Chordata; class Aves; order Passeriformes; family Cotingidae; genus Oxyruncus; species Oxyruncus cristatus. The sequence goes on from VXAY01004353.1 coordinate 100,397, forward strand.
GAGGTTATTGATTCAAGGAGCACAGCGTGAGGGACTAAATACTTATGAGCATCAAAGCCCCAGTGCAGTCAATTAGTGCTCACAGCCAGCCAATGGAGCTTCCCGTTAGGAAAGGATGTGCTGTTCCGACAGCAGTGACTTGGTGGAAAAATACGTTGTTAGTGCTGAGTCTGATAGAGCAAATATAAAGACTACAGACAAGTGATCATACCGGGAATGTTTAAGCTTCTCAAACTCATTGCACTGCTGATGATAAGCGAGCCAGGAAGAAGCACAGAAACTCAAATACGGGCTGTGCACAGCACTGGTTTTTATATGAAGGTTGAACTCACACTTCAAAATGCTAAAGAGGCCAAGTTCACCCACCTCTTGGATAATCAGTCTTGGGTTTTGCTACAAGTTCATCTCCATATTCAATCTGATGAACTTTTACATTTGACTAAAGGCAACCAACAACATTAGCAGCTGTTAGGGTTGAAGTCTCCCTGAGACAGCAGATGGGCAGATCAGTGACATCCACAACCAATACACAGGTAAAAGCAGAGTTACAAGGAGTAGCAAAATGGCAATTTCCAAAAAATGAAGGTAACCTCCTATGAGCAGCAGCATGGAAGCAGTGTTAGAGGCAAACACTGGAGCTAAACCCCATCAGTGTTCCTGAACTTCCCAAATGAATTCATACTGCCCTGCAGACAAGATGTATTTCTTTTAAGGCCTAATTTTTGGAGGTTGGTGAAAAGGAGATGGAAGACATTCACGCATCTTGTTCACCTCTTCTGTCTTTCAGCCAGAATGCTGAGCCAGGTCTATTATGTATCAAACCAAAAAAAACACACTTTCAAGTCTCCTGATGCTTGCCCATCCTTATGATTCCACTTGTAGATAAGGCTAAGCTTGTGTCCCAAAAACCCCCTCAGTTCTGCTGAGGGAAATGCAGAATACTGCTGGAAGAATTGCAGGACCACTTCCCTTTTCCTGCATCAATCCCCTCTCCCTGTATAGCTCCTATGTGGATAGATTAAATTGTTTTTAAAACTAGTTTTTCTTCCAGTAGTGTCACCACTGTTTTCCACTAGAAGCAAATGCACACAAACACAAGTTCCACGAGTTCAAGCTGATCTAACAAATCCCCCCATTCTCTGATCCCATTGTTCCCTGGCAAGGCTGGCTCACAGCAGCTTTCAGGAGTCAGAAGAAGTTGCCCCCTCCCCACGGCGTGGGACCCACCAGGAGCTTGGTTTTCAAAGTGTGTGCCTTGTATTCTTTTTAATTCTCAGATGCTAAAAATGAATTGGGGAACTAGGACAGCTGCTGGAAGCTGTGGTGAGGTGGTAATTTAGCAGGGTTTAGGAAGCCAGGCAGCCTGCCTTTTACTGAAAAGATTGTATTCCTCGGAGACATTTTAAAATAATAGGCCAGGATAGGATACAGTTCTAGTGTTTGCTCATACAAATTGTTTTCCTTCACCCTTTTTTTATTCTGTTGGCTGATGCAAGGGATTAAAAGTATCAGCATGTGGAAATGGTGCAGACAAACTCTCAATTATCCATTTTTACCCAACTTGCAAACCACCAGGTCTTAGTCTGTGAGCTCAGAAACTAAAATCAATGAGTGCTCTGTGACCTGAGCTGATTGCAACACGAAATGTCACCAAAAAGGATTCAGCTTCTACATTTTGTTCTCTGATTGATGTGGGATTGATATTTGGATTATCACTATTGGGTTCTTTCCCAGCCAGCTGATTTGGAGCAGGGGATGGGGGGATGTGTGGACAGTCCAATGTGGACACGTGTGTACAACCACACAAAGACATCCTGCGTCCCCCTGGACATCTTCCCAGCCAGATCCAGGCTCTGGGGCTGTGCAGCTCCGAGCAGGTGAGCAGGGACACAGCCCATGGGGGTCACTCACATTGCTGCACGTAACACAAATCTGCCCCAGGAGCCTGAACAGCAGTTAATGTTCTGTGCGAACATCTTCCAGGAAAAGGAAAACCCTTGGTGCAAAAGGTGGAGCTGCACTTTCACCTCCAACACCCCCAGCCCTGCAGAGCTGCTCCTCCCACCCTGCTGCCTCTGGGGTCCAGCTGACTCCCAGCAGACACCGTTTCTGTGCCATTCCCAGAGGCCAGAGGGGACAAGGCACCACCACCACCACCTCACTGCTGGATGTTTGCTGTTACAGCAGCAGCACTGCAGGATTTGCAGTGGCCATCACCCAGCAGTTCTCCTAAAAAGAGGGGGAAAAAAAAAAAGGCTTAAAAGCCAGGGTTGTAAAGGCTGCGGCCTCTCCTGGGGTACAAAACCCATGAGGTCGTGAATTTTTTGACACCATTCATTTTCTGCCCAGCAGAGAGGTGTAAGCGCTGAATCACGGACACGGCAGATTAGGAAAAAACCTGTTTTGTTGAGAGCGAAATGTTTGATCTGAATGCTTGATCAGAGCCAGCCTGGCTTCAGCTGAAGGTTTGCTACAATCTAGGCAGGATTCCCACACTGTCCCAGAAGCTCTAGGTTTGGAGCAAAGATATCCTGCGATATTCCATGGGCTGGGTGTCCTTACCATCCACAGTAAGACCCACCAAGGACTTCAGCATGTAGACTATGGACTGCACTTGATTTTCTTCACTACATCACTGAACTATCAATATCCCAAGTCCTTCTTCCCTCACAACAAGTGTTTCATTTTGTTAAAGAAGACTCGACCTACTGATGGCTTGGTACCAATTCCACAGAACAGTTTTACATGTACTAATTCATACTTCCATTAATCAATACTTACTCACAGATGAAACGAAGGAGCAGCTTTCTGGGCACATGTGTTCAGTGTCAGTTCATGACTACAAGCTAAATACACCTCCCATGGCTCCGAAAACCTCGAACAAAGAGCTCCTGTTCGCTTGAGATGCGCAGCCAGGGTCAGGTAAAGGTTATGAGTTATCCCTATCTCAAGGTTACTTACACAGAACATAAACTCCAGGATCAAGTTGCAGAGTCTGCAGCAATTGCTCACTCAAAGTCAATCACCTTCAGCAGAGACCAAGCAAAAGCAGAGGCCTTTGGGTCCACCCGGCTTCCAGGAGTGAGCTTTGCTGTTATCAGCTTTCCTTCTCCAGGGAGCCTCCTTAGATGTCAGGGCTCCTACTGCCAGCCCTGTGAACCAGATTAGAAACAGCACCGGTGTTACAATTTCTTGACATATTTTGGAGCAACTTCAAATTCAACAAAGCAGGAAAAGTGAGGTGAGGTCAGAACGAGAGGCGTGAGGGGGCTCTGTGAAGGTCTGACTGCCCAGACGTGGAACAAGCTGCTACTTCACTTGGAGACACATCTCTGCCCAACAGGGCCACAGCTCACAGGACTTCTCATTAAAAAACCAGGGGGGAAGAAATCCAACAGCCCAATTCTCCGTGATTTTCACCTGTATTAAAAAAATACCTGCCCTTAAAAAGTACCTCATAATCAGGAAGGATAAAGGGATAAAAGACACGAACCACTGTTATGCCTTAAATCTGTGCACTCAGTAAGGCAAGTACTCACAAATACGTTTTGCAAACACAAGGTTTCCCCTTAGGAACGTCTCCCAAAATCTTGTTGGCTTTAAAGGGATCTCTTCTGAAGCACAGGCTTGTTTGGATTGCACTGCTCACATTCACAGTCCAAATACCTGATGGACCAACCAGTGTTTGGAAGATGATTATCAGCCACTGAAAAACTTAAAAAAATATCATTCATTTAAAAACTGAACTGCTCACACCTTTGCCAGAGACGAAGTATGGAAGAAGCCCCATTCCCTCCCTGCTGCAGAGTGCTCTTGGCAGCACTGTGTCCTGGCAAATTTCCAGCCTGTCTCCCAGCAGAATTGCAAGGCTCAGGTCTGTATTATCTGCAAGGGGCTTTGAAACTATTCCATCAAGGTTTTATATAAATTCAAAGTATTGTTATTGTGTTAGTGGCACACGGTGCCCAGAGAGGATGTGCATGTCCTGGGAACATTCAAGACCAGGCTGGACGGGACTGAGCAACCTGGTGTAGTTGAGGATGTCCCTGCTCATAGCAAGGGGATTGGAATTAGATGGTCTTTAAGGTCCCTGCCAAGCCAAACTACTCTATGATTCTACAATCCTTTCCCTAAGCTTTCACCCAGACTGTGGGACTCTCCACATCCCCCAAGCCCATGGCAAAGGGAGAAACCTTTTCTCCCCTACTAAATTGCTTTAACTTTCTTGCTTCAGTAAACACTCCTCAGCTTTCATGTGGTTGTAGGAACTGCTCAACAAAGTCCCTGCTGTTCTGGGCAGCCTGGAGTCCCTCAGCTGCCCCTGACCCCCTCCCAGGGCTGGGAACAGAGGGAGGGGAGCAGCTCCTGCTAATGCAGCGTTTCATCCCACATGGAAAACAAAAGCTTGGAGCCTTCACACCCAATGCTCCACCTGCCAAAGGCTTTGTGCCCCCGGCCTGAGCAGCACACCCTGCCAAAGGCTGGAGGAGCCACTGCAGGGATCAGCTGGTGCCTTTTCCTGCCCCATGTGATGCATTTCCCTTTATTCTGTCCCCCTCTTTTTACAGTGGTAGGTGGGAAAACAGAAGAGCAACCTCGCATTGACATCAGAAGACATCAATCATCCACTAAAAACAGCTGAATAATGGAGCAAAAAAGAGAAAGAGAGAGAGAGAAAAGGGTCGGGGCGGGTCCTTGGGTATGGAAATGCCTGTCCTGGTGAAATATACTGTAAATTAGTCTGAGACAGGGGAATTTGGAGCCAGCGGGGTCCCCAAAGCTCACTTAATATCAACTCCAGCAACATTACACTAATGTATTTTTAAATATGATTTACAGGATGCTCTATCTGAGAGCATCAGTGGATGGAGGAAAATGAAGAGCTGGCCTGGCATGAGTAATGTGCTTTGGGGAGGCAGGCGCTGCCTCCCTGCTGCAGGAGGCAAAGCTGGATGGGAGAGAAAGAAAAGCACTTTAAGGGCAGCACAGCTTGAAGGTGGGTGGCCACCCCTGCACTTTGGAAACGACACTCAAAGCACCCAATTACCTCCGCAGATCGGAGCAGGGGGGATTTAGACACACACTTCCCTTCACCAAACACAGTTTGAACCTTTAGAAACCTGCAGACCATGGAGTTTAATGGCTTGGAACCCCCTCACAGCCTAACTTTAGGGGACAAAGTCCCAAACCTCCTTTGGGGTGCATGGGGTTGAACCACAACCACCCCGTGTAGGGAATGCAATTGTCCATGTGCCTCTGTGCTCCCTGAAGAAACAGCCTCTCCACAAGACAAATCCTCCCAAATACATCAAACATCTCTATCAGGATGAATCCGTGCAAAGAGGGAAGACAAAGCCCATCCACAGGGACCCTCTGGTTGTACAGACCCCTTTGGAAATGCCTCTGTGATGGGCTGAACTCCCCTCGTCAGCGTGGAGGAAAATCCCCTCCCAGCAGCACAAGGTGCTCCTTCCTCAGCCTTAGCAGAGATGTTTGCATGGAGAGCAAACAAGATGCTCCTCACAGTAAGATCCAGCCGGGATACAGGACTTGTCAGCAGAGCAGTGCAGAGTGAGGGTGTCCAACCTGCTGGCCCAGCATTCCAAGGGAAAACCGATGGCTCCGGCTGTGGAGGGACAGGCTCAGCAGAGCACTTGAGCATACGCTGAAGTTTCAGCGTGTTAGGAACTGATCCCTGGCCAGCAAAGCACTTATACCTGGGAAGCAAAGGAGATTCCAGCAAGGGAGTGGAATTAAGCATGGATTGGTGACCAGGGGTGTTGGTATTCCATAGACTTCTTTTTTTAATAGTTAATTTTTAACTAAAATGTCCTTCAAAAAGGAAGATAAATACTTGCTCAGCTTAAGGCTGTTTCTAATCTGGGTCGATTAGGAGGGTAACCGGATAAAACAAACACAAATAACTCCTCTGTAACAATCTCCTGCAGCATCATCGTGTGATTCTGACAATGTATTTCAAATTATTAACAACTCATTGCAGCTCTATTCATCATCATCTTCGGTGTCAAGATACTTCAAGAGGCAAGTGAGCTTTTAATGAGCTCTCAGGTTGAAACAGGAAAGGAAAAATATATCCAGTGCATAGCACTTTAACGATCACCTAATTCCTTTCATTGCATCTCCTGTTATGATTTATGAATTAGGCAGAAAGATCAGAGACATGAGAAAAACACTCATGTACACAACACCCAAAATAAGACAAACTTGCATTTCTATATACCGAGCGCATATACCTGGATTTTATATATAACGCCGGCGTTTGTTTTTCCTTGCAAGCCCAGGATGTTCTCCCTGCACGAGTCACTGTGTAATTATGGATTTGTCATATTGATTTAAACTCCCCCAGCCCCTGGGCCCGCCCGCTCGCCTTTGTGTTTCGTACCAGCACAAAGAAAACGGCTCAGAAAGGTGGTTCTTTGGCCCCGGGGTATTAATGAGCCTGTTCCTCCCGGGCTCTGCCTCTCTCCCTCCCTGACCCCGCTCACACCCCCCAGTGAAATGATTTCCATCTGTCGGCAGCGCCAGGGATGGGAGGCACTGGACGTTTCACAAATGCAGGTGACCCCCCTGACCCTCCCGGTGTAAGCACTTAAAACTTGCTCTCACTTTTTATTTATCCTGCAGTCATATCCCGTGAATAAAGGGGAACAATTTCCTCTCCGCGGCACTGGGTGCCCTCGGGGAGGTGGATGCTCCCTGCAGACGCCTGTGCAGGGTTTGGGGAGTGATTGGTGATTTCTCAGTGTCCTTCTGGAGACCCTGCAAAGAGCGTGGAGCTGCAATGCGACACAGCATCGGGCTCCGTGTACCACCACGGCTCGGGAATCCATCACAGGCACGGATAAAGCAGAGAGCCAAAGCCTCAGCTCGACACAGATCTGATATAAAATCATCTCTTTTTAAGGAAAAACAAGGAGATAGAAGCTTCAGGGATATGCTGGAATAGAGGGGATGGATCTTGTATGTGTGCAGGGCAGAGAGTAGATGAGAGGGGCACACGCTCCAGGCAACTCTTGCCCACAAATCTGATCCCCCAGGCCAGGAAATCTGCCCTTGTTTTCTCACAGCTCATGGAGAGCAAAAGGAGGGGAAAGGACACCCCCAGGCTCCCTCTGGAGAAACCTTCCTCAACAAACACCTCTCTGTGGCTCCCAAAAGCCTGCAGTCACGCCAAGTACCCACACGGGCTCCCTGCCCCCTGAGCCACTCACACTCAGCATCACACCCCAGCCTTCTCAGGGGACGGGCTGGAACCTCTTTTCAGGCATTAGCAGGGGCAACAGGAAACATCTCTGGCTTGTTTTGAAGCTCTCCCTCTCCCAGCTGTGCCAGGGGTTAGTGCTCCCATGGTAATGGGAGGGGGACAGGGACCCTGAGCCCACCACCAACCCTGTGAGGTCTCAGAAGTAGCTACTGAGGGAGCACAGCCCCTATGGAGGGAAACACAGCGGGTGGCACAGACAACCTGCCCTACAGCACCTTCCACCCAGCCTTTGAGCCCTCACTTCTGTGTCCTGTCCCTTCCAGGCACTCCTTGCTCACTCCTGGCTCCTTCAACAACCATTCCAGTCGCCCTGGTGCAACCTAGAGCTGGCAAAGGACTACGTGAAATCAAGGAACGCTTTCATTTTGGAGTGCAATCATGAGCACACCCAGCTCTGGGCAGCACATCATTAGCTACTGACTCAAGCACAAGCCTTGGGCAGTGGCCCTTACCTTCCAAGCTGCTCACTTTGGGGCTGAAATCACGGCAACTCCAACCTGCACTTTGGAAACCCTACGGCCACCAAACACTCGGTGTCCAGAGCACAGTCAGCTCTGTCGGCTCAGTCCTTCACGTGCTACAGACCTGGGTATTCAGAGCAAGCACGTGGACACAGCAGCCAAGAAAACCAACCAAACCCATGCCTATCATTTTAGCAAATATTTTGCCATTACCTCTTTAAGAGACCTTATCCCTCCAGCTCCAATATTAATTTCCCCACCAGAAAAACTGCCGGACAGATTCATTAACAAATGCTTCTTCATGTCACCGAAGGACTTGCTGACCACCTGCCACCAGCTGCTGTCAGAGGGGCACAAAACCTTCATGATGACCACAGGGACTGGAGTCTCTCCGAGGCAGATTGTGGTGATTCTCCCACGGGCTGGGTTCTCCCCAGGTGATCTCTGATGTCAGTTTGCAGATGACAAACGACGTTTTCTCTCATCCCAAACATCCAACTCCTTTCTCTACAAGTTGAACCCAATTCTTCCATTACCATGTAAGCCACGTGTATCTGCCTTATGCTTTTCCAATGGCCTGGACACGACAGCAAATGTCCCTTCATCTTTACCTTCCAAATGCCAGCTCCAGCAAAACGGGCTAAAATGGCTTGTTCCTTTCCCACCAACCCCTATAATCGCCCCAAAATTCAGTCCAGCACCTTCAAAAATGCCATTTGACTCTTCTTATCAGGAAGAACCTGCCCACCACTATGAACTGTTGAATCTTCAGGCTTAAAAGTCCACTGCAAAGTGCTTTTGTGGGGGTCATTTTTATCTGTGCCCTGCTGTGGTATTTAGCAATGAGAGACAGAGGGAGAGCTTTCTTACTCCTTCCATTCCTTCTGTTTCACCAGGTGTTTTTTCACAGCTCTCAGATTCTTTCTGCAAATACTCCCCTTCAACTGAAAGTAGTAAAATATCGATAAAAAGACAGATTTTGCTGAGGGTGCAGGAATCAAACAGCACCTGAAACACCCCTGAAGTAATAGGTGCGTCCAGAAGTCCCATCTCGAAGGTCTCTGGGACAGACACTTCAGCTGGATGAAGGACACTGTGCATGTCAGTTTGGACGTGATCCCTGGGAAAGCACCAAGGCAAATCAGATTGTTCAAAGTGATCAGTGATCGAGGCATTGCTCTCAGGTGAAAAATTTGGGAAGATATATCGATGCCTGGAAATCAGCCAGCCAATTCCACGAAAGGAATCTGTTCAAGAGAAGAGGCACGTGAAGGATTGTAACCATCCCAGCAGCCCCCTGATGGTCAAGCATAATTCAAGACATGTGAAGTAAATGATAGAAGCAGAACTAATGCCACCATCAGCTGGTTCCTGAGATGGAAAAGGCACCTATGGGGAAATTAAAACCATCCTTCACGTCACTGACAAAACAGAGTTGCAGCAGCCATTGGTTGTGTTTTTCACAGGCTGCTCAAAATATCCAGTACATCCCTCTGTGCCATCAGATAAAGGAACTCCAGAGCCTCTCACCAGATTCACTGTGACTTTCTTGTAAACAGAACCCAGCCCCATGAGCAGCAGTGAACAAGTGGGTTTGCACTGGGTAGGAGTGACACCCACCTCCTGCCACTGAGCCTCTGCAGCATGTCCAGCGAATGCATCCAACAAGAGCCCTGGCTAAAGTGGAAGCAGCTGGGAATTGCCCTGACAGACACCTATTAACCTACATCATCCACGACAATGACAGCCATAGCTCATTGCTACAACCCCCAGCAATACCAGAGTTAGCGTCCAAAAATAAAGAAGGCTATCGATGAGCATGGTGAAAGCATGGTGAAAACAAGTGTGTGTGCATGTGGGTGCAAGCTGTCAGTGTATTAAAGGAACTGATGAGTTTTGATTATATCAGGCCACAGACACCAGACCAAAGAGGCAGTTCCCAAAAAACCCAGAGATCATTAGGAACAGCTTCCTTGGCTCTGGCCTCCCTCCTGAAAACATGAAAGAACTGTGGAATCTCAAAATATTTAAGGGTTTGATGAAAAGTTTAATTTTTCCCCTAGCAATTTATGGATATGAATCATGGGGAAAGAATGCTGCTGACAGGGAGAAAAAACTGAAGCCTTAGTGATGTGGTTCTGACATATCTTTTAGATTGAAAGGAAGATGAATGCTGATGTTAGAAATATTAGTGGAGAACAAGCAGAGTCTGCTGTCAGAAATCAATAGATACAGACTTATGTACTTTGGTCACATCAGGCACCGAGATGAAAATAAACCTCAAGAAAGTAATTAAGGGAGGGAGGGAAAGTGGAGGATCGGTGTGGAGGAAAAGGAGCAGTGAGAAGGTGGAGGGCACAGCACTGGAATGTCCATGGGAGCTGGGGGGAGCTCAGGGTGGCAGCCAAAGGCCACTGCCACGGTGTCACTCAGACGTGGAGAAAAGGATTGTGCTTTGCTCAGGTACCACAGTGCAGCGATGAGACAACCAGGAAAAAAGACAGTAGGGGCTGGGAGGGGTAGGGAGGCAGAGCAGAGAGGGAAGGGAAGCAAGGGGAGAAGAGGAAAGGTTGCAATATGCTTTGTATCCACTTAGAGCAAGACTTCAGGGCTTGATCACACACCAATTTGTTCTTTAACCCTTTTCAGAGGCCCGCATAACCCTTTCCTTCCCATAGCTTTGCAAGAAAAAAGGGGAGGAAACCAAAATATTTCATTTCCTATTAGTGACCCTTCCCTATGCCTCTCCTCCCCTCCCACCACTGCCACTCACTGATGCCACACACACCAGGTGACCACCAGCAGAGGCTCTGTGTGCTGTAGGACTGAATGGACTGTGTGGGATGCCCAAACCTGGGCTGGCCTTCAGAGAAAACCTTCAAGAGTCTCTACCCCGTGGGAAGTACAGGTCCTCTACAGACAGGGAGCAACAACACACCCCTCATCCCCCAGGAGCTTTGCACTCCAAAAACTGAGGAGAAAAAGCCAGGACAAGTCTTCATCATTGCTGGAGGGAGCAAGTTTTATGTGCCCATGTGTGTCTCTATGTCTGTGTGTGTGTGCAGACCCACCTGGGGCGTAGGACCAGTCTGTGCACACACCTGAGCTCAGATGGAGTGGCACGTGGCACCCAAAGGTCTCACCACTGCAAACCAAAGCCACCTGCTTTTCCTCCCATGCCATCCCCTGCCTGCTGCCTTTGCAGCACCATCACAGGTCTTTCCACCTTCCTTTGAGCCCATCCCTGCTTTTTTCCCAGTTCAGCACTCTCTGCTCTTCTCCCACATCGTCCCTGGCCACGGGGACAGAGCAGACCCTGCGGGGCCACTCAGGGGACGGTGACCTGAGTGGGGCTGTTGCAAAACCACGCCTGCACAAGGGGCAGCAGCTCCTCATAAATTCCCAGAGATGAAATCTCTGACCTGAGCTCTTAAAACCGTGATTTAAAACCATGGTCAGGAGCAGAAGAGGCAGACAGAGGAACCTAATCCATCTGAGGCAAGTGCCACTTTCAGGAGTTGCTGCTTGGGAAGGAAAAGGGGCCCACGGACCCCTACAGCATTCCCAGACCTCTCCAGCTTCCACATCCCTGACAGCACCAGCTTTGTAGGAAGCATCAAGTACCCACTTGCCTAAAATCCACCCTCTTTGGGAGCTCTCAAGCACCAAAATATTTTGACAAGAATCCAAATCCTTCTCATGACAAAGGAAAACAAGAAGCCATTTGCAAGGCTGAGAGGGTCTAATTAGAACGCACACACACCCCCAAACACACAGCTCAGACTGACTGAGCCGGGCCCAGAGTTGGTGTTTCTCAAGCAGGGGATGATTTCTGGAGCTCCTGGGATCTGCCCATGGGAAAAAACGATTACTGAGATAAGAGACTGCATCTGAAACACGATTCTTTACATCAGCTACTCGTACCAGGCAAGTCCGAAGGAGCTGACTGTAAAATTTATGTAGTCAAGATCTATTTTGCTCTTTCCAAATACTTAAGGGTTATCTTTGCAAGCACCAAGAATAGCTCTAATCACTGATAGTTTCTCAAAGGTGCACAGCTGAGCCCTAACAATCCTCCTCTACACAAAACCCAATCAGAACTGTGTCCCTGGGCTGCTGTTCAGTCCTGAATGCTGTTTCACCCATGAAAACCACAAACCACTCAAAAATGGTATTCAAAATCTAATCAAACAGGAGACAATGCCTCAAACTTCACCGGGATTAATTTCCTCTGGTTAGAGTGTGTGCAAATAACACCAGTTTTCCTAAATTAAGAAAATAATTCAAGGTAAGACTGAGCCCTCTCCCAAGCCAGCAGGTCAGGGAGGGGACGCCTCTTTCCACAGGGCCCTTGATCTTTGCTGCTTGACCTCGCTTTTGGCAACCTTGGGAGGTCAGGGAATTTGTTTTGGGAGCCCCACAGCCTATTGATTTCTTCATAAGGGGGAAGCCACTGGCATTGTCATGGTAATGGCAGAGCCCGGAGGCTTGTTAGGTGTTCCACCCCTGCGAGACGGGCAGGGCAAGGACGCGCCTGGCTCCTTTGGAGGCCAACAATCTGCCAATCAGTTCCACCCCATGAAAGCTAAGGTGAACGTGAGGAGACCTCGCCACCTGTATTATAATCTGCAGCTGTATTGAAATTTTCCTGGCAGGGCTGAAGTTTTAATGTTTAATTTACTCGAACTAACGCGTCGCAAAATTCCTATCTACGCTGAAAACTCTAATGAACCTTGGGGTGGACGGTGAGACCTCCAAGCTCTGATCCTTTTCATCGCTGTATTTTAAAACAAGGAGCTCCTTAAGAAGGTTAAGGAAGCAATAATAAAGTTGTTTTTTTTTTTTTAGTGTGCATACATGATCATTCCATACTGATGCACTTCAGCTTTAATAATATTGTATTAAATTTTACTGTAACCTTGCTGACATTTACTGCAAGGGAAAGTGCGTAAGCTTAACAGCCTTATAAAATACAGCCCAGTAATGTACCTATAAAGCATAATATTTCTATACCAATGATGAGCTATGGCAATTGCATCCAATTTAGTGGCTCATTATTAACGAGCGCAATCACCTTCTCAGTCACATGCTCTGAAACACAGCACGGTGTATTGATGCCATTCCACATTTTACAAGGCAGCTGCTCCAATTTTGCTCAGTGGTACAATGATCTGACAGTGGAAATTCTCTTCTCATTACGAATTAGCTGTAAAAGGCACCTGATGATGGAGAGGTAAGTCCTCGTGCACATCACCACAGCTCTGGTTTATTCAAAGGAGGGAAATTAGTTTACACTGGCTGAGATCAGGTCCATTAAAGCTGACGTGACTCCCTCAGAGATAACCTATCACTAAAAAGCTCTTTTGGTATCAGACTGTGGTGGAATTTATGCATCTCCTTTCAACAAAATCACATCTGCATCCACAACCACTTGTTCCTCTCCAGTGAGCTCTCTGTGGCCTGTTTAGTTCCTAACAGAAGCTCCCAGGCTTTCCCAAGCTATTCTGATGGGCCAAAGACCTGCTGGGATCCAGAGACCTGGCAAAGAAATAGCTAAACTGTCCTTACAATCCCAAAAGAGATCTCCCAGGCAAGTCCTTGGATCGTTCCCAAAGGCACCGAGGACAAGCTGATGCTCGAAGTTGTTCTTATTAATGAAAAGAAGGACAAGGATACAAATTTCAGCACAAGCAACGGGCTCAGTTGCCACCTCCAATAAGCATAGCTTGGCTTTTCCTGAACATAACTCGCTCCAATGAGCATAACTTGTTTTCTCCTTAACAACACTTTCAAAGCTGCGCTCAGCGCGATGCTCTCACTGTCAAGCTGCAGATTGGCATCATTCAAAGGCCAAATTCTGGTGTTTCCTGAAGGACACATCTTTAAAATAGTCAGAAGGGGAACTCACTCACACCTGAACACAACCCCGAGCTTTATGACCACGGATTCCACATTCCCTTCAGCTGCACTGAGACAAGGCACAACAAAAAAACCACAGGGCAAGACCCTACAAGATGTGAGGGACGCCCCTGGCACGACCCAAAGTTCAGGATGTCTGAGGACCTCTATCACATGGGAAAATCCCAGTGCAATGAAGTCCTCAGGAGCAGCTGGGGATTTTCTGTGCTGTCAAGGTGACACAGCCTCAAAGCAATTGGTGCTGCTCAGCAGGATGAGACAAACACAGCTGGTACCTGGAGGAGATTAATTCAAAGAGTCATCTTGGCTGGAAGACAGGCAAAGATTTTGCAACACTGTGTATGTGGGGTAAAGAAAATAAGTAGTTCATTTTCTTCGAGCATTAAGCTGTAATGGCTGTCAAGGGGGATTACTGATATTGTTATGCCAGTGTCAGCACATGTTGCAGAACAGCTACATTTTGAATTTTCATACTTGCTTAATTTAATGTTCAGATAATCTGGCAAATGAAACAGGAGCCTCAAAGACTCTTTTCCCCCCTCTCCCTTAAAAAAAAAAAAAATCATTCTATTAAGAATGTTAAATTCTTGGGAGCAATAGCTGGCGTACATGGAGGGCACATACTAATCTCATTTATGCTGAGATTTGCTTTCTGTTAAGCAACAGAAAAACAGCTAATCAAGCATAATTCAATAATACATCATCTGCAGATGCAAAGGCTCAGAAGACTGGCATGGAGCTCTGCCCATTTGCATGAACTGATGATCTGGGCCAGGTGCGTTTAATTGCATGTGGGGTGTGGGTGCACACCTCAATACCCCCTCTGATGGCTCCTCCCCAGCTTTGGGTTCACTGGAATCTGGGACAGCTGCCAGCACATGACTGAATAGGATCTGTGCTTCTCTACATGTGTCATCGGTCTGCGGCAGCCAAGACCACCCCACATCCCTGGGCACAGAGCACTGCCCCAGCTGCCACTGTCCCTGCTGCCCACTGTCACCAGAGGCACAGCCTGTTGCTTGAGGACAATGCCAGGTGGAATCTGGGACCAGCTGGTGACCCTGGCACATCCTCTGCATCCCACACAGAGCATTTCCAGACATCCTCAGAAGAACCTTTTGCTGCTTGGAGAAAACCACAGAAGGGAGAACATGGTCAGTTCTTCCATCCCACTACACTCCTCAGAGCTGTATGGATGAACAGCTTTGTTTTGTGGAGGATTTCAATATGCCTTTTCTCTGTTTCCTTCAGATTCGAGCCAAAATGAAAGGCATTTGAAATTCCCTACCTCAAACAACGGGGAGAAATGTGGTCCAGGGAGAGCTGCTGGGGGCTGGAGACACAGACTCCTGGAGCCCTGGGCTCCCTGTCAGAGACTCTGTGCCAAGGACAGACAAAGAGGTTCCTTCAACCCTCTGAAATCAAAAACATCCTCACTAAACAGACTATTTGGCAAACAGGCAAATTCTGTCCTCTAAATATTTTTTCAGTGTTGCTATTGTGTGACTTCATAGGTCATAATGTCACACAGTTGGGCAAACCCCTCATGTTTCAGACTAACTTAGAAGAACCCAGGTTGCACCTCTTGCCAATGCTTCCTCTGGCTAATATCTCACACACAAGAAAAAAGGCATTTTGGAAGGTTGGAGGCTTTGGGGTGCAAACCCTACCAATAGTAACAGACAGAGCAGCAGAGACAGTGCCATGCATGAGAGCTGTAGGCAGACACGTGGACTGAAACACATACAAACAGGAGAGAGGTCGAGAGACATTTCTCTTTGTTCTCTGTTTTGTTGTTAAGGCTCTAAGCTAATTTCCATGGAATTACTACAGCACGTTTGTAAACACACATGAAACTCAGCCAGCTCTGCAGTCACTGCTGTCTTGGGCTATTAAGTACAATGTTTAGCTCAGCCAGATGCCACCAGGAGTTCGCCAGGCCCATAAAACAAGCTCAATCACATATTTTCGTGAACGAGAACATGAAGCCATTTTGGAAGAGTTTACATATATGTTTGTGTGTTTGTTTCCTTCCACCTGGCAAATTCCCTCCCAAGACAGCGAGGCGAAGCCCAAGGGAGGAAGTTTTTGTGTTCAGTCACCTCTCAGCAACACCCTCCTGAAAGAGGATTGTCATCAGGCCCCCTTAGCCAGAGCACACCCTGCTTCCAATGGCACAGAGGATTAGGGAAGATGCTGCTGCTTTTGATGGCACACAAGGGGGAACAGGACCCTCTGCTCTCTGCTGGCTGCAGACCTCAAGGGTAGCTGGCTCCAGAGCATTTTGGAGGCAGCTCTGCAGATTTTCGTGGGGCTAAAACTACAACATTCAGCCACAGCACTTTTCAAGCGTGTTTCTTTCCTTGAGGAGCTCTGCGGGGGAAGGATAAGACAGAGTCCACCCTCAAACAACCTGCACACAGGCACCTTGCAGACCTGAGCACCTCGGTAAGATGTCTGAAGGGGTACAGCCACCACCTGTGCAGAGCTCGAGGTTGAGGGTCTCAGAAATATCATGGGATGTGCTCCTCTGTCTGGATTTCCTTTGATGCCCTGGACACCTCCAGCCCTGTGCTGCTGCTTTTCCCATCAAACTGAATCCAAGAGCTTGCATCATCAGTTATCCCACATCAAAACAAGGCAGGAGCAGGAAGGCAAAGGACATCACATTATAAAATCTCTTGAACTACTGCCCTATAGAATATTTAATTATGCCCTGATGCAGAAAGTGTTGCGAAGACCAGAAACCTGGAAAATAACAGGAGGCACCCAAGAACAGCTACACCAGGAGCAGCCAGACACGCTGATGGCCAGGGCACAGTCCAGCCCATGCATCAGCTCCAGCAATGGTCACCATCAGCACAGACAGCAAGAAACCCACAGCAGTGAAACAATCACCCTTCCAAGGAAAAAGGTCCTCAGCCCCCAGTGCCTGAGCCTGTCCCTTGCTCTGATGTTTCCCATCCCCTCCACCCACCCCAGCACTGAGGGCAGTGATGTTCATTACCTGCACAACTCCAGCCCAGGATTTTTTTTCTTATATCTGACTTCTAGGAAGCTTTAATTGGTTCCACAAATATTTAATGCAAATATTTTGCAATTCGACCACCCCTGAGTGGCACAAGCCCCTGCTGGAGCCACTGGTACTTGGCGTGGGTGTCCCTGCACCTCATGTCCCACACAAGGTCCTCAGGGGAGGAGATGGCTTTTGCTTGTGCATTGGACCCTGCCTGGTACGACAGAAGGCACCTCAGGTACTATCACAAGACAGAAAACAAGGATATAAGTCCAGTGACAGCAGATGCAAGCAATCCAGACTGATGAGTGGCTTTAAAGTTAACAGAGTCCTAAAGAGAATTCCAGCTTTGTCTCACCCGGAGAGATTTCTCTCTGCTTCGACGGCTACGTTTCCAAAACAGCAGCTCCAACATCAAAGAACAAAAGCAAACAAAAAAAGGTGAAAAACAAAGCTCTTGGCAGATGGGAAGTGTCCAGGTCACACCAACCACCTGCCGCACCCTCCATGCCTCTCCCTCACTGAGTGATCACAGAATCATAGAATAATTAAGGTTAGAAAAGACCTCCAAGATCAAGTCCAACTGTTGACCCAGCACGGTCAGGCCCACCACTAAACTATGTCCCCAAGTGCCACATCCACACATCTTTTAAATCCCTTCAGGGACAGTGGTTCCACCACTGCCCTGTTCCAGTACTTGACCACCCTTACAGTGAAGAATTTTTTCCATAATATCCAATCTAATAAACCTTCCCTGGTGCAACTTCAGGCTGTTTCCTCTTGTCCTGTCCCTCGTTCCCTGGGAGCAGAGCCTGACCCCCAGCTGGCTCCCCGCTCCTGTCAGGGGTTTGAAAAGGGCAAGAAGGTCCCCCCAGAGCCTCCTTTTCTCCAGGCTGAGTTCCCCCAGCTCCCTCAGTTGCTCCTGGTGCTCCAGCCCCTTCCCAGCTCCGTTCCCTTCCCTGCACACGCTCCAGCCCCTCAATGTCTTTCTCAGTCATCTCCCCTTGATCCCACCCTACATGAAGGACACAGTGAAGCACACGGGACACGCCCCACCCCACCCCACCCTGCGAGCACAGACAGGTGGTCAGGGCACAGAGGCTCCTTGTCCCATGGCCAGCACTTCCCTGCCCCATGGCCAGCACTTCCCTATCCTATGGCTAGCACTTCCCTGTCCCATGGCCAGCAATTCCCTGTCCCATGGCCAGCAACTCCCTATCCCATAACCAGCACTTCCCTGCCCCATAACCAGCAATTCCCTATCCCATGGCCAGCACTTCCCTGTCCCATAACCAGCAATTCCCTGTCCCATGACCAGCAATTCCTTGTCCCATAACCAGCACTTCCCTATCCCATGGCCAGCACTTCCCTATCCCATGGCCAGCACTTCCCTGTCCCATGGCCAGCACTTCCTCGTCCCAGGACCAGCCGTTGTGCAGAGGAGCATCAGGATGGGCCTGGCCAGGGCCCAGCACGGCACACACGTGTTCCTCTCACAGACTAACCAGAGGTTTGGTTGCTGGGTCTCGAGTTTACCCACAAGCCTGAGATGCTTGGCCCTGCCCAGAGCCAGAACACATGTTTGTGGGATATACAAACTGCTTGAAATAGAGGCCACAGAGGGCCCATTAGAAATTCAATATTAGCTTTGTAAAATTGCTAATAATTAGCTACAGCTCTTTTTCTCCATCACAGCAGCTGGTGACATGAAAGTGATTAAGTTTCTAATGAATAGATTAGGGTTACTGAATATATTAAATAACAAGGTTTTTAATCAACTGTTTATTGATTCCAGCAAGACAGTTCTGACGGCAAAAAAAACCACTGGGTAGCAGTGGAATTTATTTATGGGCTAGTGTTCTACATCAGAAATAATTAAAAATAGATTATTTTTCACCAAATCTAGAGCTTTTTTCTCTTTGAGGCAGGTCAATATGGATTAAATTAACTGCAAATAATAAATTAAGGGAGAATTGAAAGCTAAATTCAGAGCAGAGAGGTGCTCAGAGCTCAGCAGTCAATCTTTGTTTGCAGTTGGTGGGGCAGAACCAGCCACATATTTATTGTCTGGTTTTAGCCAGGAGAGACAGAAGGTGGACATCTTGGGCCAGGGGTTTCTGAGCCACCATCTCTGTTGTCCAGCCTCATGGGAAGGATCCATAAGGGTCCTATCCCAAAAGCCCTGTGGGGATAGGATGGCGTTAACTCACCAGAAGGCAAACTTTTATTTGCACAAGCTCTTTTATATGGGAAGAACTAAAAGTATTTTACTCCAAGGTGTAGTGCCCAACTACTAACACCACGGGCTCCCCGAGGGCAGCTGGGATCTGCATCCCAGAGCCAGAGCCTGTGCCCAAAGCCACCAGGAGCCACGTGCCTCTGGCTGGGAGTGAGGACGGGAATTCTCAGCCTCTGCCAGGACAGGGCACAAACACAGCTCTCCTCGGAGCAGAGTCCCATTGGGGCACTCACAGTGCAGGAACTCCCCATCCCAGCAACCCTCTGTGCCAGGGGCAGCTGGAGAGTGGAATCCCCAGCCCAGGAGGGGCTGGGTGAGAGCTGTGAGACGGGTCCCTGGAGTGCCCACACCTCTGAGCAGCATTCCTACTGCCCCACAGCCTGAGGGGGGGCTCTCCCTTCCCTGCTCCAGGGGCATCTCCCCATCACTCAACCCATGAACTCATGTCTATATGAATTCCCTCCCCTCCTATTCCCCACCTTACTCAGTTCACTGGGTGCCACTGGGAACTGGGTGGGCTCCCCTAGGACACTCCTATGGAGACAAACAACGTCCCAGAGCCCTGACCCTCCTTTTTGGGTGAAAACAGCACTCCCATCTTGTAGCCTGGTGCCTAGGATGTATGCAAAAAAACACCCCATGGAAAACCAGAGCTTTCTGGCTTGGCTGCATCCCTAACCAGGTGTCAGGGGTTATGTCCTACAAAGCAAAGGATCATCCGAGGGGGTCACTCACAGCTGGAAAGGCCTCTCCGACCAGCAACAACAACTGAAAAGCTGTGAACCTGCCAGTGACCCCAAGGCCCAGCCCTTCCCTGGAAATGGAGCTCAGAAACAACTTCCCCCTGCTCGTGGGAGACCTTGCCAGGGCGGCTCATCCGAGGCCAGCCAGGAGACAAGGCAGCACATGTCACAGGCACATTTCACGTTCTCTTGCAGCCGTTTCCATTTCTGCTCCTGTCGGGTTCGGGCTCCATCCCTTCATGCAATAGGATCCAGGATGTTCTGCAGTTTTAAATACCCACAGTGGAAACCAGCCTGAGGAAAAAGCAGGAATCTTTAGGAGCACTAACTTTTTCCATGGCTCCAAAGTGCCGAGCAACTTTCTGCCAGTATATATAGCTACCTCGGGGTCTATTATTTTATTAAGGGATATTTGAAGTGCTCCATGACATAAGCAAATCCATTATATATATATATATATATATATATATATATACACAGTGCATATGCATATGGAGCCATTTATAGAGCAAATCTTTCTAGCTCTGATAGTTTATAATGTGGAAGACCTTTAGTCTGGCATTGAATCTAAGCCAAAAGCTGCATGTGCTCTTTAAATCAGTGTAACACAGAGAAGACATTTTTCTTTGGAGCCTCGTGGAAGCAGGATTCCATGCAAGGTTTTGCCCTCAAAAAGGCATCTGTCTGCAGCTGTTAGATGGGTTTGGATCAGTGTGAGAGGGACCTGTAAAAAGGTCTTGGTGTGCAGAGGGGTGTTGAGGTAATTAAAGGGAAAAGATAAATCAGATTATTGTGTATGTCCGTGGTGGGCTATAGTTACCACTGCTGCACTTGTGATGTGGGCTGGTATTTGGAGACAGAGCATGAGACAACAGGATGGATCCACATCACTTTCACAAGGACCACAACCAAGACATTTAAGGGCTACAATCCCCTTTTCCCTCCTGCTTTGTCTGTCTGCTAGGTCATCTTTCCCTCAAGAAAGTTACAATACAGAGAAAGTAAAACCCAGACTGCTGACAGTTCCCACCAGCTCTCCTTGTGCTAATGTCACATTTTTAAGATCAGACACCAAGATGTGATCTGCAATATTAATATTGACATATGATACCAACACTGCAATTACACATTTCACCATGAAACCTGACTTGTAACCATGTCTAGGCAATTAGATACAAAGACCTTCTACAACCCAAAGCCATAATTCAATCAAATTTTTCATTCTGCTCTCAGCCTCTCAGCAATTAAATACAGGAGGGGTGACAGCAGACATGTCCCAGCTCACCTGAACATCCCCACAAGTGCCTGCACACTTGGGACGGTCTCACACACTCAGCCCCCCTTGCTCCCCTGTTCTCCTCCCAAGCCTGGTTCTGTGTAAAAATACACGACAACCATAAAGCTCTGAAGGTCTTTTAATTCAGCTCTGGTCACTTGAGTCTGTGTTCGCCTGCTAAAGGCTCATCTCTTACTTTGTGTTTGGTAATGCTGGTTAAATTCAAGGAAAAGTTCCACTGCAGGAGAGACCAACTGCAGTGAGAACTTTATTAGTTTATGTGTGCAAGGTTTTCATGCCATTTGGAGTTTTCCTAGGTTTTTGTAGATCATGCCCTTCTGAGCCAAATACATGGGGAAGGAACAGCTCAATCTTTTGCCCCAAGCCCAGCCAGCTGCCACACAAGCTCTCACCCCTTTTAAGCATCAAAGGCAGCTTTTAGTTTGATTTTCCAGACAAGTGCCACTGAGACATCTGACCCTTGGATGGCAGAGATACCCCACGGAGACACAAGGGGGTCTGATATTTCAAAGCTCACAGCCACATATCAAACCAGAATCAGACCTTTACCACCATCCAACAGGGTCTGCTCCTGGCTGGTTCTCAATTAAAGGGGTGCTGACTCAATTACATATTTTCTTTAACTCACATTGTTGTTTCTTTACCTTACACATTAGCTGCAGTTTGGGTCAGTGTGCCACTCCACTGTCTATGCAGGGATTTCCCTTACTATCCACATACAAACCAGCATCTCCAAAGCCACCCACACACACCTCACTGGGACAAAATTACATTTACTTGCCCCTGAGGCTCTAATTCGGCAAAGACTTCAGGCTTTTACGACTAAAAGTTTCAGCAGGACACCCCGACCATTCCCATCTTGAACACTTTGGGAGGAAGGGAAAAATTCCGGAGCGTGGTCTTGCCAACAGGGATTCCCTGAGGGATCCAGGGACACCCCTGCTTATGCTCCAGTGTCAGGTACACCCAGGATGAGGGAAGCTGGAGAGGTGATGGAGAGCAAGATTTCCACACCACACTCACTCAGAGCTGACCTACAGTTAACACCCAAGTGTGGAGAGCAGAAAAACTCCATCAGAAAAGAGAACAAAAATCCCAGAGGGGGAGGCAGCATCTGCCCTGTGTGCCAGGACTGCTACAGGAAGCAAGTCCCAGTTGGCATTTTAATTCCCAGTTGGCATCAGCAGCCCTGTGAAACAAATGAAGGTGCCTTCAAGGCATCCTTTTCCATCACAGCATCAGCCTGTTTTTTTCTCTCTCAGTCATACAGCTGCTTCCCTCAGCAAACAGCTTCTTGAGCTAAGCAGCCATGTGGGAGAGCCTTCTTTCCAAGGGGTGGCTGGAAAATGAGCAGGAGAGGTAAGTGGAGAGCACACACCCAAGCCTGGAAAGCGTCCCCAACCATGCTGGCAGCTGACTGCACCTTCCTGTCAAGTCCCTGACCTGCTGGGTGTGTGGGGACCACACCACAGGGGATGGTGTGTGTCCTGGCAGGGGGGCACATGAGCTACGGGGTCAGTCTCTGAGGTTGTGGGGTCACTCCTAGGAGCCCCTGAGCATCCAGCTGAGCTCAGCAGGACCGGGTTAGATGTCAAAGATGCACCACAGGAATCATCATGAAAACCCTCTCCAAGTCATTAGCCCCTCTTCCTTTCTTTCACCACTCCCATTTGATGAGTCCCTGGAAAGAGGAAGGTCAGAGATGAAGAAAGCAGTAAATACTTGCAGGGAGACACTGCAGAGAGGTTGCATGGCAGAAAGACCAAATCCATCCTGGGTATTTGCACCATCTGGAGCAGCATTCCCTCAAATACACTCCTTGTGGGGATTACCCCCTCACCTTCAAGCTCAAATTAGAATTTATAATGCTGAAACTACAGGAGAGTATCATGTCAAAGCTCTTCAGAGAAGGCAAGTGTCACTGGGTCGCCCCAGGATAACCTCCCCCTCTGCCTGTTCCTCCTCTCTCAGCAGCAAGGCAAGGCACCAGGGATGCACCCACAGGCACATCCCACCACCAGTCCACCAGGGTGCCCATCCTTGCTCCAAGGAGGGGTACTCGAGGCTGCCCTTATCACCCCTCATCTGCACAAACTCCAGAGAGCCTCTGGGAACTGGAGATTTGTCGGCATTTCTCATCTCACATTCCCTACTGGAAATCCCTCCAGCTGGTGAGATGCTGTAATAGGTCCCGTTTAGTGGGCTAATGAAATCCATATGTAATTGTCAGAAAGATAATTGACACATTAGGACTCAGAGATCTGCATTTGGCCTGTAGCAGTTCACGTCTCACGCCCTGGCACGGATGGCAAAGGGGCAGCTTTTAACAGCACTGGGTCATCTTCCCTCCCCGGATTAAAAGTTCTGTCTCTCTATAAAGCTGGTTCAACACGGGACAAAGGAGCCCACTCATCCCTCCTCCCTTGATGATATCACACTGCTGGTTTGTGTCTTCCCTTCTGGAAGATTTCCAGTAGGAAAATGCTGGAGGAGCACAGGACCAGCATGCTGTACCACCACGTGCAGGTGAGCTGAGGGTGGACAGGCAGCCTGACACACAGCTTCAAGTGATCACTGAGCCCAGCCTGCTCTGCCTGCTGTTTGGTCAGCCCTGGGGAAACAGCACAGAGCTGGATGTCCTACTTCAGCATTTATAAAGGAAGATGGAGGCAGGACACCTTCTTCCTTACCACTCCCACCTGCAACTGAAGCTGGGACTGTCCTAAATACTTTTATCACCTGCAAAATCTATTTCTTCACCTCACACTTTGGTCACAGGGAACTCCATTAGTGACCATTCTCCATAGGAAAAGCTGGTTGTTTATTCCTTAGCCAGAAAAAGCCCACGGAAGGACACGGCTTCATCTCCCACCATAACTTAGAGTAGGAGCCTTTGATGAGAACACTCGACTAAAGCTTCTTGGAAATCCAAGTAGACTCTGCAGTTTGGATTGAGCTTGTTTGCCAAAAATGCAAGTTCTATGCAATCATCTAAAGTACATTTTCCACAAGTTGAGCATGAAGGTCCCTTGGTAGACGGGAAGCCAAACCTACCACATGGATCTTTACATCCAAGGCTCTTGGTCCAGGCCAAGGTATGACTTTAAAGGAGATCCTCTGATTTTCTGTAGATTCGCAATGTGTGAATGCATATCCAGACAACCACAGCACTTCTGGGCTCGGATGCCATCTGGAAACCATTAGAAAGCACAGGCTTGCTCCTGGGATTTCATGCACTTCCCGCCCGACATGGGAACAGCCTGTTCCTCATTGTTCGGCTGCTTCTGTTCCTCGACACATCAGCTATAGACAGGAGAGACAGAGCAAGTGTCTCCACACTGTGAGCTGCCTTTTTCTTCCTGCCCTTTTAAATCACTCCTTTGTCCCCAGTTTCCAGCACAGCAGCTCTCCCCACTGGCATTCCATGAAGTCAATCCCTCCTGCCGGCGCAGGGAGCGCTCCACGCTCAGGCACACACAGCACATCAGGACCAGGGCAGCTTCCAAAGCTCTTGGCCAAGGCCTAAAACCGACTGGAATGGAGAGGGTTTGGTTTTCCAGGCCTTTTTTTTTTTTTTTCTTTTAAACATATTTTGCTAAGCACAGAACAACGCAGGAATAGAACAGAAGATAAACTTCTTTCCTTTTCTAATTAATTTCACAAACTAAACAGGATCTGTAGCTTTCCTGAGCTACCTCAGGGACTCTCTGGAGTGTCTCATATGTTCATATTTCAACCTCCTTTCTGTCTGCATTTTATGCATTCCTCCTCCCAAAATTTTGAACTCCCTCTCCCCTCTCTTCCCTGCTTTTAGAGAGATTTTTACAGGCATTCAAAGGCTTCAGATGAAACACAAAGAACCCAATTCTCCATTGCTATATAATTTTTGCAGTCACTTCCACTACTGAAAAGCAAAATAAAATGTCACTGAGGACATTTCTGATTTATACTCACTTTCTGCCAACTAAATGGGACGGAAAAATGCTACTCAGCTGCATATTCTCAATAATTCTCCTGATCTGATCACGCATCTCAGAGGTGGAGAAGCAGCAGGTAATACATGTTCCAACACCTCTGATAACTATCAGACGACCTCCCAGTCCTGCACTGCAGAAGGAAAGTCTGACAAAGCAGGAACATCTGGATGTAGCCAGAGCAGTTTGGGCATAATTACTGAACAAGGTTATTTACCAGCTAATTGTTTTCCAAGCAGTTTCGTGTTCTTAATGCTGTGTCTAGAGCGAAGGCAGAGCACTCAAAACATCTCTAATGACTGACTCAGGAGTCACCCGGCGGTGTGAGAAGCGACGCTGCTCTCTGAGCTTTCAGCCAAGCAGAAAACACCTCCAAAGAACCTTCTGCAATGGGGTGGATGGGTAATGGGAGACAACAAGTGAGCAAGAGACAGAGGGACGATGAAAGAAAGGCAAATTATGTTTTTAAGAACTCGTAATTGTTCACTAAACTCCCGTGCGTGTTTTCCTGAAGGAGGATTTGACTCATGCCGTAAACAAAGGGGGAAGTGGCTGCTCAGCCCCATGTGTTGCTGTAGCCAATTGGAGGCCAGGATGGGAGCTCAGAAAAATGGAGAATGACTTTTTACAAAGGTAGATAGTGATAGGACAATGGGGAATGGTTTTAAACTAAAAGAGAGAAGAGTTAGATTAAATGTTAGAAGGAAATTCTCCACACAGAGGGTGGATAGGCCCTGGCACAGGTTGCCCAGAGAAGCTGTGGCTGCCCCATCCCTGGAAGTGTCCAAGGCCAGGTTGGACAGGGCTTGGAGCAACCTGGGCTGGTGGAAGGTGTCCCTGCCCATGGCAGGGAGTGGAATGAGATGATCTTTAAGATCCCTTCCAACCCAAACCATTCTGTGATTCTGTGGGGGATGGATGGATGGTGGGGCTGCTGAGCTGCTGGTCCTGGACCAAATACCTCGGACTAGCTAAAACTAGCAACACTTCAACATTTGTTCATTGACAGCCAATGTGTTGCAAAGCAAGGAGGAGACAAAAAAAAAAAAAAAAA
>VXAY01004353.1:126418-146839 GCA_013399855.1 Oxyruncus cristatus
AAAAAAAAAACAAAAAAAAAAACCCCCAACACTGTTTTTATTGCCACTTGAATGTCAGCTGGCACACACTGCCTTGGGATAATGTACCCTAATTATACAGCCAGCCTTCCAAACACACTCTTCAACTCTGCCACATGTGGCATTTACAGTTGTGGTAATAATACAGCAGCCAGCCAAGAAGCAGAGCCTAAGCACACCTCTGACCTGCAAGTGACCCACTAATTAGTGGATGCCCAAGGTTAACGAAAGGAGCTCTTCATCCAGGGAGGCGTGTTAGCAGCGTGAACTCCAACCTCAGTAAACTGGGAAATCTATGCCAGGAGGTGTTTACACATTCATTAGTGGCGTTGGCAAAACAAAACACAGCAGAAAAGCCCCTTCCTGGTAATGTTATGCTCAGGATAAAATGAGAGGTCTCTTTTTTCTGCACGCAACAATTACCACGGAGGTTAAATCCTAACGATGGAATTAGGTGTTGCACTTGGAAACTGCAGGCAATCAGTTCCCAGTTGGCTCTGGATGCTTTGCCAGGGTTTGTCTACCATCACTACCGACTCACAAATCCCTTGTTTTACTCCTTTGGTTGGTAGTAAAATGGTTCTGGATGCTTGAAATTACAAGTGGATTAGCACTTCCTGAGACCTGGAAACATTTGGGTTCAGAGGGCACATCTGGCCCAACGCAAGGGTGAGAGACTTGGACAGCCCCAAGGTCTGCGCTGGGGCAAGCAGAGCTGTGCTGTTTGCCATAGGGTTGGCTGGAGCATCCCCCAGACCCAGGAGGCTGCATTTCCACCCTCGCTCTTCCTCCCCTCCCAGAGGGAGAATTACACCACAGTAATCCCAAAAAGGGGCACGTCTGATTTCTCCAGGGTGCCAATGGGTAGAGGTGGCCCAGACTCAGGGTCAGCCCCAGTCAAACAGCTGCAACTCAAACCACAAACCCAGGAGCTTTGGTGTGAACCAGGTGAGATTCCCCCATGTTCCTGTCAGTGCTCGGATCAGGGCAGAAAGGGAAGGTTGCTGCTGTCTCCAATCAGATACATCAAAGCAGCTCCCAGCTCTGTACTTGTAGTGGCAGATCAATAGCAGGGTTATTACCACAAACTGCTGATCCCAGTTTCCATCACACAGTGACACGGGCATGTCCCGAAATGTGCTCAATCCTCAGTTAAACCTCCTAAGGCATGATCTAGAGCTGACAAGAAACATAACAGGTGAAAATTGCAGAGAAACGGATGGGAGCAGAGGCATCCCAGGGCTGTGCAATCACAGCAGCACACAAGGGTGATGGATGGAGCACGAGCAGTTTGTTATTGAAAGAAAAGGGAAACAGCTATTTTTGTCAAAAGAGCAATTTTGGTGGGAAAGCCCTTTTTTGACAGAACACCAAAAATCTGGAAGCTATTTTTAAATTTTCTTTTTAAAGAAGAATAATCTAAACACTTCCAGCTCAATCAACACAACCCCAGTGGGCTCTAAGGATCCCTCATTTGGGAGAGGGAGTGTCAGCTCTGTTGACAAAACTGATCATCTTTGAGTTCTGCTAATATTTTTCCTATGGAAACGAGACATTTCTTGAGCAGCCCATCACTCCAGAGCTGCCTCAGTGCTCTGGAGTGACATAGCCCAGTGAGGGATCAGTGCCTCATGTCCCAGCCAAAACCTGCATCCTCCATCCCTCCCTCAGCAAAGACACAGAGGAGCCAGAGAGGAGAATTGCACATCACACCTCCCACTCAGGAATCCTCTCTTCTCTGGACAACAGTGACTGCTTAGAGGAGAGAAAAAGGAAAATCTGATTATCCTGGCAAATCTGTGGGCTCTAGCTGTTAATTGATCTCTCTGTTGCTGTCAAAAGGAACAACTTCCCTTATTCCTCCTGCTTTAAGGGGGGTGAAGAGCAGAGCACTGCACTTCAGACAGGTAATTTTCAGCTACGTTTGGGAGCAAGGATTTACTCTGATCCCTACTCCAAGCTGGGGTTCTCAGCAAAGCTGCTCCCTCCACATTACTTGTGGTGAAGGTAATTCCCCTCCAGCCAAAGCCCATATGAGCAGCAGCCCCCAAGACGAGCCCACTCCTGCAGGGAACGCCCCACGAGGGAGTTTCCACATCACCCCCAGCCCACCAAAGCCAAAACAAAGGCAACGGCGGGAATTTGCTGAGCAGCAAAGCAAACAAGTAGCCAGAGGCTGAGAAAAGAGACACCAGAGCAGTGGAGAAGGAGGGGCGAGTGCCAGCACCGAGGGTCGGGGCAGAGAGATCCCGGCGGGGTTTGCCACACTCCTGATGTCAAACAAGGATAACACAGCCGGGTGGTTTTCCCTGGAGAGGTTGGAGTTCAGCGGCCAGTAACTGAGGCTTATTGACTCCACTCCGGCCGAGCAGGCACTGAGCAGCCTCTACAGCAAAAAAACAGAATAAAAAGAGCATTTTCCCACTGTTGGAAGATGAGGGGTTCTTTTGCTCTAATCCCTAAACAAACACATTTAATGCCATTAAGCACTCACTGGCATTCCTGAGCTGTATCATTCTCAGCCTGCCATGTGCAGAGCACAGGCTGAATTTTGGAGCTCCTGTGATGTGTTTTATTCACAACCTGTCCCAGCAGCAAAAACAACTCCCTTGTCACCATTCACTAAGAACAGGAGGAAAGTGGTAAGTTAACTTCAGGGAAATGGATGGTTTGGAAGATTTTATGGCCCAATACCTATAATTAATTCCAAAGAGTCAATGCAAAGCTCAAAACAAAACAGTTCTCTCTCCTTTCTCTTCTTGTTCTACAACCTCTCCTTTATCACAGTTTGCCTCTGTTCTTACTGACAATTAGCCCAGCTCAGAAAGAGCATCTCTTCTCTTGCAGAGCAGTGGGATATGGGAATCCCAAGGAAAAGAAGGATGACAGCTGGGCAGGACATCTCCCAGCTCCTGACACTTCAATACAAAATATTTTCTTCTTCCCATCTTAAAACTAAAGAAGACACACACACAAAACCCCAAAAGCTCTACAAATTTGCACAAGGCAACATCAACCAAACTGAGCAGATGTCGATTTTATTTTTCAACTCACATCAAAACAGTTTGTTTCTTCTCTCTTTTTTTTTCTTTCAATAAGGAGAAAGATTAGCCTGGATTTTGTTTTATTACAAAGTAGTGATAATGCCAAAGCAACACAGCATTTGTATGAGATAAAGTCATCGCCAGGGCTGGGAGTATTTAATTCTGTAACACTCTAAAAGTCTAATTATCCCTTAAAATGATCCCTTTCTCATTAAGGGCTATTTCAAAAACTGGATTTCAAGACTTACATTTCCCAGACATTCCTGACCAGCTCTTCTCCAGGTTACATGGGTAGAGATGATTATGTGGTTGGGAATTCAAATCATTGATATGATGGGTTGGACAGGGGTGGCCCAGCTCCAGCTTGTACTCAGAGCCTGCTACCACCTGATTGCTGCTCCGTGGCCTCAGGGCAAGATGAGCTCTGCAGAGGCTCATCCTTTGCCCATCACTGTGGTAGGTCTTTTCCAGGCTCCAGGTGAACCAGTGATATTCACTGTGATAAATCCTTGCAAAGAAAACAGCTCTGGAAAGGATCTGAAGTCACATTTTTCCAGGCTTAATGCAAGGCCCTTGCACAAAGGGCGTCTCCCACCCCAGCTCTTCCCTGGACACTGTTCTCTGAAGCACGTGGTTGCACTCAGACATTGGTATGGATCCACTGAGCAATTCCAGCTTTCCCATGAAGACAAACAACACACTGCAACATGGCCTCCATGGAAGGAGCAGGAAGGACAGGACCAGCCTGGTTCCTGAAGACTGTGCCCACCTCTCACCCTCCTGCTGCAGACCTTCCTCCTCACGGGACACCACCTCCATCTGCTCAGCTGCCACTCTCCCCTCCCTGCTTCCAACAGCACAACCAGTATAAACAGCAATTCTTCCCTTGTCAGATGTGCTTTGCCCAGGACAGGGCAGGGGGAGAGGGTGGACAAACAACCAGGAAAAATAACCACTGTGGCCAGCACAGCACGAGGGCCAGCCCCCAGCCTTACAAATACCCTACGGGCTAGGGCAGAGACACTTCCTTAAGGAAATCTGATGGATTACGGCTCTGTCCTCTCACCCTGCTCTGCCTCAGGCTCCCACACAGGCACTTGCAGACATGAAGGAGACACCAGCATCTCACTGTCCCCAAATCCTCCAGCCCTGGCAGCTTCAAGCACAGGGGAATCGCTGCAAAGTAAAATAAGCCACCCAGCTCTGACACACAGAGCTGCCACAGCCTGTGGCACCACTGCAACACTCCTGCCCTTTACCTGAGCAAAATAAAACCACAACCATCCCTTCAGAAGAGGAAGAAATTGGCTTTGTAGGACTATAATGATGATGAGGAGTTTAAATGTAACCGCAAATATAAAACTTTAAAACTCTCATAAACAGATTTGAAAGGGAGCCAGAGGCACTGGTGCAAATGTGAGCTGCTCCAGCACCAAGTAATATCAAAGACACCACTAAAAACCTGGGTAAGGAGAAAGAAAGAATCGGCGAAGGATTTTTCCTTCTCGTGCACGTGCAGGAGTAGCTTGAAAACAGGATATTTCATAAGCAGGGCAAGATTGGGTTTATTTTCTTGTTTTATTTGGGTTTTTTTTGCACTCCTGGTTAATTGGTGAGCACAGCCAGAACACAGACACATGGCAAGTGCAGATGTGTCAGGTTCTTCAGATGGCCCCGAGCCAGGTAAACATTTGACCGCAGAGCCCACCTAATTTTAGCGGGGCTGAAAGTCTGGAAAAGTGATTAACTACAGAAAGGCCAGTGTATTGCTTTGTACCTGGGGATTGCTGGAGCAAAGCAAAGGCTCTCAGGCCCTAATTAAGAAACTGCCTTTTCACTCGACGGAAAGCCGGAGCGCCGTGAAACGAAGGAAGCTGGTGCTTTTCCAACAGTGCTCATAAAGCTGTCAATAAGTGGAGAAAGTGGCCTTGATGGTGTGAAAAGCCATCTCCAGGAAAAGAAGAAAAAAAGAAAAAAAAAAAAGGAAAAAAAAATAAAAAAAAAGAAAAAAATTCTTTGCCGTTCAATAAGGCCTAACAAATCATCCAGGAACATATAAATGGCAAATTTCACTGCAAATTAGCAGGGTTTAGGAGATCTAGACGGTTAGCTGGCTAGAAAATATGAAAATTAAGAGCAGGTAATTCAAATTCAGTGAATTTTTTTGGTTGGTTTTTTTTTTTTCATCCTGGGTCTTTCTATTGTTGCTCAAGACAGCGGGGAGTTGTCCTTCTCGTGGAAGCAGAGTGTTCCTTTTTGGGAACGTGGTGCCAACAGCAAACACGCGAGGCGTGGCACGTTGGAGGTGCAGGTGAGAGTGGGCACGTTACCACCCAAAGGACCCCACCCTGGTGACCATCCTCCATCAGGATGTGGGTTTGCAGGGCTTCCTACAGGTCCCCAGCCCAGCACAGACCTGCTTTCCAGATGTAGCTCTTGCAGCTGTGAGAAAAGTCCATCACCTTATCTTTACAGACTCCAGAGCTTCCAGAGGACTAAAATGGCTACTTCTCTTCATAAAATTAATGGCGTGGGTTTTATGGGTTCCAGCTACAGCTGGGGGAGCCTGATCCTGCTTAGAAGGGGCTGTTAATACAATTACCAGGCTGGTTTTCCACCGTAAATTCTCCGTTGTTTTCTTTGCACTGTTTAGGAGTTTCATTTAGACGTGCCCTGGAAATCAGGTCGGGTTGTTACCGCAGCTGTACCGAAGGCTGTGCTGGCACTTGCTTTATAAAAAACATATTTTCAAGGTTAATAAAAGCAATAAAAGTTTTCCCTTCTCGCCGAAACTTGGCGTTGCCACTTCAGCAGAGCCCCGGAGAACGTTTTTTGGGGGCGGGGGGGAAATTTTGGAGAAAATAGGTACAAACCCCATGCAGGTTTCACCCCCAGATGGGATTTGGGGGTTGTAATTGAGGTCTGGGGGCAGTTCTGCAGCATCCACAGCCCAGCCCAAATGACCCTCCTAACTACAGGCAAGCTCAAAAGGGACTTTAACCACTCGTCCTCCATTAGGAAGTGGTACCACATTAACTTAATTGCAGGCTGATAAACCTCCTTATGTGAACACAGTTATAAATGTTTATTTTGAGGTATTTTCTACCTTTTTTTCTACCACTATTTCCCTACAGGAAAAATAAACTTTGCCAGTGTAAGTCCCTACACTATTATAATTATTCCAACACAATTCTGAATGTGCAGTTATTTAAAAGAAAAAAAAAAAAATCACAGTTTTAACCAGTGTGACCACATTAAGTATTAAATATTAGCCAGATTTAATCAAATGAGCAATGAAGGGGGAGAGAGGAAGCACAGCGCAATTTAAGCATATTTATTTACCACTAAAAAAACAATCAGGAAACAATTTTCCCCTCCCAGAAGAGTTTGAGATTCCCAGGCAAAATCAGATGAAAAGTTAATCTCAAGAATATTCAGGTGCTGAAAGACAGGAAGGAAAGGGGAAACTTCGCATAAAAAATGGGGGGATGTTTTGTTTTGTTTTTATCTTTATGTCGCTTGTTTGTTTGTCCTTAGGCAAAGTGCAACTTTCAGCCAAAACAGGATTTTTTTTTAAATCTATTTCAGAAGATGTTGACTTAAGCCACTTAGCAAACACGAGAGGAGAAGAAGAAATGGCCTTGCAAGGATAAATCCTGGTGAAAAGCTGGGAGACTGGGGATGGTCAGATCTTGCAGGGGAGCAAGTCCGACGCGGAGCCCTGGAGAGATCCGTGCCATTAAAAATGCGTGTTCATAAATGACCCAGAAAAGGGCGTGAGCAGGAGTTTGCTGACAAGACTAATTCTGAGAGCATCGTGATGAACGACAGAACAATTTCATGATACAGTGTCAGGTAGTAATTAAATGGCAGATGAAATTCAATGCAGATAAAGGGAAAGGGGCTCACCTGGGAAAAAGTACAGTCTAAACTCCCTGTGTTTAGGAGGGGCTCTAAGCTGACCACAACCACACAGGAGCCACGCCTTGGGCCGTGACAGATGGATCTGTGGAACATCAGCTCCTTGCTCAGCAGCAATTAAAAAAGAAGATTCATCACTGGAAATTATTAGGGGTAAAGAACAAACCAGGGAATACCATTACACCACTGTGCAAGTCTGGGCTTCACCTGCAGCTTCATCGCCACGTCCAGGTGTTGTTCCCCCATCTCAGAAAGGATATTGTGGAACTGCAACCCCTCACACCACTACCTTCCTGTTTAGTTTGTTTGCATAACCACTTATGCAGCAGGTCAGAATTTCCCAAATTTCTCTGACTTCTTAAACTTCAGGCCAAAGATCAGCATAACAGATCTATTACCACCAAGGCTGTGTCAGTTCTCATTGCAGCACATCCTGTCCGGGACACCCAGGGGTGCTGAAGAACAGCTGGACAGCCAGAGCTCAGAACTGGCTTTGAGGGGCCACTGCTGAGCAAGACATCAGAAAACGAGACCCAAGGGCTCCGTATGGCAACAAGCAACAGCCATCTCTGGTCCTTCCCTTTCTTTCAATATTTTTTTTCCCTAGTGTGATTTTCCTTCTCATTTACCTCAATCAATCTCCTCTCATTTCCAGGCCAAAGCCAATTCTGCAGGGATTCATTGCAGTTGTTGTTTTCACGGGACAGCAGCCACACCAAGTGCTAAATTAATTAGCCATCACCTTCCACTTCCTCTGCTTAGGGCAGATTGGAACAATTGTTCCTTTCTAAAGCCCATCTTCACCCCTGCCACTGCCAACCTGCTCAGGGGAGGCCCAGCCAGTCTGGCAGGAAGAATGAACCCTGAAAAGCCTTTGCCATGGTATTTTTAGGATCAAGACCCTTACATCAAGGGTATGCTGTCACTGTGTGTCCACTGATTAATTTATAAGGTTTGGGGTCTCAATTAGAGTATGAGAGCCTCTGACAGCACTGAATGGGGAATGAGGTGGGTATGATCTCCAAGGCTTGTGTTCCTGTAGATTGTGGTTTAACTGCATAACTAGTAGAACAGAAGATTTCTATCCCTGTTCCAGGGGGTTTTTTCTCCCTTAGAAATGAGAAGGAGAAGTGTCTGGTTTGCACAGGCAGTTCCACAATGGAAAGGAGAGCCCCTGTGTGCCAGCCCTGAGGCTGGACAGTGGGCTCTGCTGAAACAGCAGCAACAGGACCTCTGAACACTCCCTGAATGAACTTTTTCCCTGTATGAAAACCTGGCACCATCAAAACCTGGAGCTTCAGTGTGCCCAAAATCCTTCTCCAATGCATTCTCCATTTGGCTGTGCTGGCTTCCTGCACTGGAATAAGTTTAGCCCTGGGACAAGTTCTGATATCACTCACATCTCATCACCCTGACGACGTTAATTTGGGCACCCTGTTACCACATCTGTCAGCTTTTTGCGATAAACGTATTTCTGATCCCTGCAGCTCCCCTTTATCCACTGCCAAGAAAACGCCTCCAGCAACGTCTCCAGCAAGTCTGGTCCGTGTTTTTTTTGGTTTTACTTAGTAGCTGTTAACTAGAGCAGGGGATAGTTTGGGACTAAAAGAGACCAGAGGGGCATTGCAGACTCACCCCTGAGTATCAGAGTCACCACCTTGGACACAACTATGAGTTTTACAGCTTGTTTTTAGAGCAGACATCTCATCCCTGAAGTGTCTGACACTGACTGTGCTACCTTCCCAGCACTCCTGGCAAGAGCCCCAGGTACCTGCAGCCTGGACAAACAGAAGACATGAAGATGCATTTCTGTGTTCCCAGAGGCAGCAGCAGCATCAAATGTCCTCTGTCCCCATGGGGAGCAGAGTACGAGGCAGCCTCGTACACCAACATCTTTCTGCTTCCTCATGGGGAAGGTTCAGGGCACATCAGGGCATTCCTCAGCAGACCTGAAAGCAGATCTTCCAGGGCTGCTCTGTCTCCCAGGAATAGATTCCTGACCTGACCTCACCTTATGTGGAGACCACCGCTGTGAAATAAAATATGACTTTTGAAGTTGTGTTTTTATGATCTATGAAATCACCCAGACCTCTTGGGTAAATAAATTCTGGCTATGAAGCTGACCTCTTAGCTTTTAGCAGATCAGTAAAGCCTTAAGGTTTTTCATTAAGCTTCAATAACACCTAAAAAGCCCTGTTTTCTAGTCTTTCTTAAAAATCCCAAGGAGGTAAATTCTCATGGTAAATTTTGCTTCAAATACCAACTGGAGATACAAGTTCAATAAGTGTAATATCATAACTGCAGAGTGCCAGAGGCAAACAGTGCTATTCAAGCAAGGCTCCTGTAATGTTATTTCACTGTGCTGCTTATGTTGCTTCTTAAATACTTAAATACTTCTTAAAGGTTGGTTTCACAGCTCCAACTGACTTCAGTCACCAAGGAAGTGAGGAAGAGCCTTGGCCCAGAGGAAAGCACCAGATTTCATTCCTAAATGTCCTCTGTTGTCAGTCACCAAAGCCCTGCTGGCATGACCAGAGCCCAACAGGGCTGAGGGCCACAAACAGAACCAATAATGGATTAACAACATGGAGAGGAAGGACAAGGGTGAAAATGAGATGCTGAGGAAGTCATCCAAAGCAGAATGCCTTCAGTCAAAAGGAAAAGCAATATATCAATCCTCTCACTTGCTACAGGCAATATTCCAGCACACTGGAAGTTGAAAAATTGAAATCCAGAGAAACATACAATTAAGCTTCATAATTGACTAATGAAAGAAGTTCTTATGGCTACAGACTCAGCAGGAATCAAGACAATATTTGATATTACTTATTAATATTTTTTTTAAACACACAAAAATACTAAAGGAGACATCAAACCCACCTAGATTTAATTTCTCAGTAAGCTTGAGGCACAGTCCTGCCCCAGAGACACGACACAAAACTGTACAGGTCTGACTGGTCCAACCTCACCAATTGGTGCCATGAGGTTTTCAAGAAAGGCTTGAGCATAGTGAGAAGTCTAGTGACAGGCAAGACCAGAAGGAGCATTCCATGATCAAGGGACAAAAACTCCAGACATACTCTCCACACCAATTTCCTCCACCTTTCTATCTCAAGAAAATGGATAACTTTGCTTGGACAGAAAAAATCCAGCAGCTGCCAAATATAACCCAGCATATCTGTCTGCTCCAAAAAGAATGTGGTTAAATAACTCACGGGTACAAATCATGACTGCCCTGAAGTCAAGGCCAATTTGCTGCTGCCAGAATGAATGGAGCTGTATTTTGGTGTGGGTGAGTCACAGCAGGTGCTGTCCCTGTGCTCCTCAAGCACTTTGCCTTTCAAACCCATTGACATGAACCAAAAAAAACCTCCTGTGACTCCCTTTGTGCTTTAATCAGCCCCCACATCTGCCCCTCTGATGGAAGGGGATGAGGGGCAAATCCTTTCCCCTCCCTGCACGAGCACTTGGTTCACATTAACTATAAAACCCATGTAAGATTACAAAGGGGTGATTCATAGGGAAAGGCAGGGAAGGAGGAACAGCAGCAAAGCCTTTACTGGGAGACTGGGGGCGAGGAGGTCTCAGGATTGCCTGGAAGGCACCCAGACCTTGCGGGATGCATCCATCTCTGAGCATGACGTAACCAAGCACGCCCCTGTGCCAGCTGGTTTGTGTAAAGTCTCTGCTATGGCCCTCCAGCCATTCCTCCAGCCCCTGGTATGACACTTCCCCAGCTGGCTGAGCTCACTTCCCCTTGTAAGCAGGAGTTTTGATGAAGTGGAGCGATGGCAACCACATGGCCTTATCCACCCTCACCCAAGTCATCTGCTCCAGGTTTGTGCTCAGGGGATGCAGGATTTCACACATCAGCTCATAAGGAGCCAGCAGTAAAATATTAGTTACCCAGGGTGGATGCACCTTGCTGCCTGCATCATTTTGTTTAATTTTTAATTTTTTTTTTTTTCTTTTTTTCCGAAGGTCTTCAAAGTCAATTTTCCTTCTGTTTTCATTTGTTGACTCAGCTGCACTGACAGCCCGAGGCGATGGCTCTGGCCTGGCAGAGCCCTCATTCATGCAGTTCAGTGGCTGGTAACAGCTGGCATTGCTGCAGGTCTTCGGGTCTTCGGCATAAAGGCTTAAAAGAGACAAAAAATCTCCCCCGGACTGCAGGCTAAAAACATCTCAGCCATGTAACATTGCCATGCTCGGGATTTCCTCTTTTCCTCCGCCCATCTGATCTTCAAGTCATCAAAGAAGGAAGATCAGGAGCCTAACCAGAGATAGTAACGTGGAATTGAAGTTAAAGAACTAATTGTTATTAGTTTATCTACCTGATCTTGGACATCATTCTAACCTTACCTTATTGTCCCTTTCTATCTTTAAGACATACCCTCCCCCCCAAATAAAACTTGACTGACATTTGACTGAAGGTATTGTGTGGAGCTATTTTCAGCGGAGTCCTTACTTGTAAACTATTCCCATCCTGACCCATTGTCACAGCCCTAATTTGAGAAGGGCTTGAAATTCCAGGTGTACTTTCTGCACCGAGATGTTCCTGCTAATCACCTCACAAATAACTCAGCCATAACTGTGCCTCAGGAACCAAAAATGGTAGGCTGGAAACAAGGAGAGACATCGTGAAAGGTATCTGAAATGCCCTCATCAACTCTCTTCCCAGGGCCTGATGAGATCCTTCACAGAAACTTCGGCAAATGACACTTTCCAAAGTGTGCGACGTTAATACATGGCTGGGGTGACTCTCCCCGAGCCACTTCTGCTCTGAGGCTTTTCCCTGTGTGCAAAGAGCTCTGCAGGTGGGACACCCATGATTTATGTGTACAGACTTATTGGTTAATACCCCCCTGTAGTCTTCCAGGAGTTACATTCTACCAGGTTAAGTTTTAGCACACCCAGTGAGTTCCTGCAGGCCAAGGTGGGACCGTGTTAGCCTTATTCAAACAGCCTGATTCCCAGTCTTCATAGTTGCTGTCTCATATTTTTCTACATTTTTCCACATTTTTCCCTTGCAGTTTTATAACTTTCCATGTCAACAGTTTCCCTCTTGAATCCTGAAGTCATTATCTCAACAATGACTCCCTGTTTTTTCCCTTTTCCTACCTCGCGCGCCTTTAGCCGATGGACTTTCTCACAGCTCAGAAACAACTTTCTCAGCAAAACAGAGCCAAGGTCACACAGCTGTGCTCCTCCAAACCAGGCCTTGGGTCTGGGAGAGCTCAGCTCCTGGGCTGCAGGTTACACTGGGTCATCTTGGCAACCCGGGGCTTGTTTTCCTGCCTTACAAAGATGACTCCCAAGGCAGAGATCTTCCCTGGTCATTTCGACACTCAGTTTGGAGCGTGAACACCCAGGACAGAGCCCAGAAACCAGGCCAAGGCCAGGCTAAATCCCACAGCAGGGTGTGTGTCCCAGAACACGAGGGAGAGCCTGACAGAGCCCCAGTCACCAGATCGCTGCAGGGGACGGGTTGCACCAGCACACACCACATCCCACCACTGCTCCCATCACTAGTGAGACATCACCAAAAATAAAGTCACCCCTGTGTCCTCGAGGCTTTAATGTGTTGAGTGGGGAAGGATGTGTTGCTGCCATCGATGAGCAGCAGCCACTGTACACGCATGAGATCAGCAGCTGCTGCCTGGACGCATTTCTTTGAAGGAAAAGGGCAAAAAAGAAGAGGGGTGAGCTCTCACAGAGCTCTGTCCTGCAAAACAGCAGCTGGGAGCTCACCCCCAGGAGTGCTGTGAGGAGCCTCCCTGCACCCTGAAGGCCATTGTGGCGTCTGCATAGGAAATTACTGCTCTAGCTGAGGGCCAGGGGATACCCACCCCAAAACTGGATGGGTGTGAGCCAGGAATGAGCATCATTTTTACACCCAGTCAAGTGGAAAGTTCTGGAAAAAGCAAAGGGAGAGTGGATTCCTGGGAAAACACTGATGGAAGTGAAATGGGTTTGGGAAACTCTAACACTTCTGTCAAATAGGAACGTTTACCAAAAACATGTTGATGCTTCCCATACATTAAAAAAAAAAAAAAAAAAAAAAAAAAATATTTTGCAATAGCAAGCTAACATGTCTCAGCAAACTTTGCTTCAATGCAACCCACCTTCTACTGAGAAGTTTTAATGGACAGCCCTGTGTAAAAGATAGTTTATAAGAGCAGGGGTGGATGAAACTAACTTTTCTTCTTCTGAGCATCAATAGACCCAGGACAAGTTAAACTCCATCACCATTTCTCACTCCATCTCCTAGATTAGTCAAACAATTAACTGCGAGCAGCAGCCATTGTGTCCTCAATCTTCACCTGTGAACTAGTCCACGGGTTTTTGTGAGCCAGCCCATGACTTCATTCCTCAAAGCTGCTCACCCCAGAGCTGGAATGAATTGTTTTCATCCAACGGGCCATTCCCTCCAGCATGGTCACTCTTCATTACCCAGTTGCGAGACATGGTCACACAACACCATTTGTGTGACAGACAGGTCACTCAGTAACATTTCTACTGCCTCAGTGGATGCTAAACTTCCTGAAGGAGGAAAGGAAGAAACAATCCTTCTGTTCATGCACAAGTACTCAGTCCTTTCAGAGAAGGAGAAGAAAGAACTTCATAACAGGGCACACGAGTAGGAAAGGATTCTTATGGCTGCTTGAATGGCCACAGATAATCAGGAGGATCAGCCCTAGGCAAGACAACTGATGCCACTACTGAAAGAGAGAGAGATGGAGTCTTGGCCTTTGCCTTGTCACAATGAGAAATTCACCTAAAGACAGCTAAAAACGTCTAAAGAGCCCAGGGTATCCTGTATAAAATATCAAGATGAATGGACTCCAGCACTACAACAACATCCCACAAAGGCAGCTCAGATTGTCACTAAGAACAGCTTATTATCCAAGCTGCTAAACCATTACAGTGTGTTTAACCAGCGGAGTCATTTGTATTTCCCTGCTGCAACCCACAGAGAATCCTCTGGGCTCATCCCATTGCTGGGATTCCCATGGCTCCCAGCAGAGTAGGTATCTCCTACTGCACGTGCTATCCTTGGAAAGGTTCATCTCCAGCAGGCAGTGAATTCTTCCAGGTGGATGGGGATACACCTGGCAGGTACTGCAAGCTGTATCCACATCCACCCAGAAGCTTGACATTAAAATACCACTGCTACAGTCCTCCAGCAGAGCTGGAAGGAAGCTGGGCCACAGAAAAGCAAGTTGCTAATACACCTGCTCCAGATGAGTGTGTCAAGATTTAAATAGGCACCAAATTTGCATAATACCCTCAAGATAAGCAGCACTACAGCAAAGCCCTGCAATGCATGAAGGATTTATTTCGTGTCTTATACGATTCTGTATTCCAGAAGAGGCCATTCATCATTGTGCCAATACTTCAGAGATTTCACTGAAAGCTCCAACAGCTCTAGATTATCGAGGAATTATATATTTTTCCCTACTGAATAATCATTCCCAGAAGCCTGCTAGGGAAAAAAAAAAAAAATCCCATTTTCATCATGTAGGCTAATGACACTGCAAGAGATGACATTCACTTTTAATGACTACCCAAAGACATTGAAACCTCTTTTTTTGACCAGTTGAATGGGTCTGTTCATTACTGCTTAATTCCCAGCTCGATTTAGATATGCACTCAACATCTTACAGACAGATCTTCATCGATGCCCTGGCTACAAAGGACCTCTACAAGATGAAAAAATTCCAAGAGTTATTCCACTATCTCTGTAATGAGAGATTCCTCCCGATTCAGGGGCCATAAGAATGGATACTCCTGTTCTTGTGGGCTGTACACTCAGCCTCCTTCACACAGTTCTATCCACTCTGCCAGGACGCCACATCCTGGCAAAACCACATTAATCCCACATTAAGCCTAAACAGAGGGGTCTCTAAAAACTCACTGCTGCCTTCCTGGGCACTCCTCAGACTGCCTGGCAAGGACAGGAACATGTCAAGCAGTTGGAAGCTGGACCAGTGGCAATGAATTTAACCCAAGAATGACTATTCTGTTCACCAGTACAACGTCAGAGGAATCTGGGAAAGCCAAAACCAGCTCAAAGCTTGTGGACAGGCGGGATATTAAGAGAGGTATAAACTTGTATCCCAGTGGTTCGAGGGCTTAACTCTGTTAAGCTCCTCTTGAGGCTGCCAGGCTCAGATATATGGTGATGAGGCTATAAAACTTTCCGGCTGAGACTGATGCATTGATCAGTCCAGAAGCTACATGAAATTTGTCCCATCTGGAGAGAATTCTGCATGTGATATCTTGCTGTCAGTGTTCTGTGATAGCCTTTAAACCTCCAGCCCCTGCTTTGATACACATGTGGTTTAACTCAATCGGTTCTCCTTAACTAGGAAAGTGATTTTCAGGGTGCAAGGATCATGTCTGGCAGCGATGTCTAGAGTGAGAAAACCTTTGGATAAAGGGAGAGAGGTTACTGTATATCAAAAAACCTGTACCATCACTGCTGGGATCAATGGAAGTTATTGCTGTGTTATTCATTTGCTCTGAATCTTCTGCTGCTTCTGCAAAGAGGCTCTTGGAAAAGGCTATTAAAGAGAGCATGTTTATGCTTCGAATGGATGCAGTCATGGATCATGGATAGAAAGCGTGCACAAATCTCAATCCTATGATCACTTACTTGCAATACCTGTTAACATCTGAAAACACCTTCAAAGACCAGGAAATAAATACCACAGTCACTAACAAGAGGAAGCCAGTGCAGGGAGTGGAGTCACCTCAGGGGCTTCCTTGCTCGGCTCCTTCTAGAAACAACCTTGTTAATGCAGACCTTCTGTCCTTGATGCCACACCACGGCCTGTCCCTGCCACCCAGCCCAATGCTTCCTGAGCCCAGTGACCTGCATCAGCCAGGCCCAACAGCAGTGCAGAGCTTTCAGCATCACAGGCATGAAGATACGTGAGCATAACCCAAATCTTTATCAGGCACCAAGGAATCCCAATGAAAGGCAAACAGTTGGAATGCTCCCAACTGTGGGAAACGTTTCCTGCAGTGGGCACCAAAGAACCCAGTCCCAAAACACAGCGCCTGGTTCTCCAAAACTATTCACAAGTCTGAGTCGAATTCATTGAGCTGTTCCCTCCCCCTCTCAAAACAGCAGTCCACCAACAGCAGAATTTTGCACAGTCACCTTCCACGTGGAACCTGCCTGGTTTTGTCATGAGATGCCTCTGAAAACACATGGAGATGGAGCAAATGGACCCAAACCACAGCAGCCCCACAGCCAGGCACGGGGCAGATTCCAGCTCTACAATCCCCCCCCATCCCTCATCCCAAACTGGATGACTTCATCCCCTCTCTGCTGCACAGATCCCAGCTGGGCTAGTTAGAAGGACAGCTGTGCACTGGTTTACAGCAGGAAGACTCTTTGGTAGAGCAACAACTCGAGTATAACCATTTTTTAAATGAAAACTGATCCAAACCTGACAGGCATGCCAACAGAGACTGAGATCCCAGAGGAGAGGGCTTGCTTGGGAGATTTCTGGAATTTCCTGCTTTTGGACCAATTAGAAATAACACAAGATCATAACAATACATTCTGGTGACAGTGGACCATGTCACTCATCGTTTTGGCCAGAAACTTGGAATTCTAGATGAAATAATGGGAAGAAGAAACTTTTTTTTCACAAGGTTTCCTCAAAGACTCTACAGGGAGATAGGAGTGTTGTTCTTCCATCTGTATTCTCTCACCCATCCCATCTTTATAGACGCTCACCTGGCAAGTTACAGCAGTTTCTGGAACACGTTCTCAGGAATTTGAGTAAAGGATATTATGGTTATAAACGAGAACATCCACACTGCCTGGCAGACAGTGCATTCACTGTGTTCAAAAGAGAATAAATCACACACATTTCAGAGAGCCTCAGAAAAAAAGGGAAACTCCAAGGGGACATTGATCCATCTGGATTAGGTAATTCACACTTAAAATTTCTGGGCACCTTGTAATCTTTCATACATCAATGCCATCAACAGCCCTTGGGAGATGAGGAAGAACTGTTATCCCACTATTCTGATGGGAGAACCAAGAGATCAAGGACACAGGCT
The DNA here is from genome assembly GCA_013399855.1 of Oxyruncus cristatus. Classification (NCBI taxonomy): domain Eukaryota; kingdom Metazoa; phylum Chordata; class Aves; order Passeriformes; family Cotingidae; genus Oxyruncus; species Oxyruncus cristatus. The sequence continues at coordinate 143,485 of VXAY01004353.1, forward strand.
CAACACAAAGCAAGATCTTGACTGTTGGCTTTATAAACTCTCAGTGGATACCTTCACACTGGGCAAGGCTTCCTCTGAGTTCTGTTGAAACCTAAGGAGCACTAAATCTGTCATTGCCTCGGTTTCTGAGCTGGGAGAGGTGGTTTGTGCTGACTAAGCTGCCCTTCCCCACCCATTCAACACAGTTTCCAACTCTGACAACACTGTGGTTCCTATTGCTCCACAATCCAAGCAAGGACTCAGGTAAGGCTCTTCTTACAACTAGGAAAGCAATGAAAAACTGAAGCTGGAAGGGACCCCTCAAGGTATCCAGCTGAATCCCAAGCAGGGCTGTCTCCAAAGCCAGACCAGGTTGCTCAGAGCCCTGCCCAGTCAAGTATTGAAAACCTTCAAAGGACATTTCACAGCCTCCAAGCCCCTGTGGCATTGCTGCATCACCCTTCTTGAGCTGAACTTACTATTTAGCTCTGTCATGATGCTTCTAACCACTCTGGTGGCCAACCCCACCCTCTCCCTCTCCCTCTCCCATCCACACCAGTCAGCCTGTACCCACCTGCTGACTGCAAACCTCCTGGGTGCCCTTTCCCTTTGGGATGGAGCAGCTCTCCTCCCCACCAGCCCTGTCCACTCACCCATTTTACACAGCAGGACCAGCAGGTCGAGAGAGGCAGTTCTGCCCCTCTGTTGCCCTCTGGTCAGACCCCACCTGAAAGAGTGTCCAACTTTGGGTTCCCTCAGCACTGGAAAGACATGGACTGTTTGTTCAGCCTGGAAAAAAGAAGACTCTAGGAAGACCTTCTTGCAGCCTTTCCATACACAAAGGAGGCTCACAAGAAAGATGGGGACAGACTTTTTAGCAGAACCTTTGTGAGAGGATAAGGGGCCATGGGTTTAAACTAAAAAAGGGCTGATTTAGTCTTAAGGCATAAGGAAGAAATTTTTTATGACCAGGGTGGTGAAAAAGGTTGCCCAGAGAGGTGGTGGCTGCCCCATCCCTGGAAACACTCAAGGCCAAGGTGCACAGGGCTCTGAGCAACCTGGTCTAGTGGAAGGTGTCCCTGCTCATGGCACGGGGTTTGGACTACATGACCTTTTAAGTCCCTTTCAGCCCAAACCACGCTGTGATTCTGTGACGTGGCCTCATGGCTGGAAAAGGGGATGATGCCCACAGGAAAGGTAGGTAAGAACTGGCTGAGGGCAGCCAACATTTATACAGCCCACTCCCTGCCTGCATCCCAGGGGTCCTCAGGAAAGCAGGAGGCTGGGAATGGGCTCCAGGCCAGATGAATTGTCCTGGCAGGCCAGATGCTGCTCATGAGCCAGACACTGGGCAGCCCAGCTTGAGACCATTAAACAGCAAAATCTCATCGCTGTTTATGGCCCAATCCAGGTTCACACACAAGCCCTGCATCCCAATCTCCTGACCCAAAAATGTAGGCAGCAGGTTTTGAAAATCTGGACCCAAGCCCAGGAGAGAATTTTCCAGCTCTGGCCACCTTCTTTCACTGGTGCTTTTGCATTTCTGATGTCAATATCATTTTAGGTAATAATATGTTTCAAGTCAATTCACTGTCTGGCCTTCATGCACATACAAAGTCTGACAGGCAAATAAAGAAAGGGAACATATATTTGATAGATTTAAAAGCTGTTTCCATTTGGATTTCGTTTTAATAGAAACATTCTGTTGATCTTTGGTTTTGTGGAAGTTGAAGGTGCTGGATTTTTTAAATAGAACATAATTCAGGGGCCAAATTCGCCTTAATGGGGTCCTGTCAATCCCTTCAAATATTGCACTGGAAAACCGCAATTAAAAAAATATTTCAATACAATAGGACAGGCACTAAGTGGAAAGGAAAGACTGTGGAAATGGCCTCCAGCTCATTGCCTGGGTTTTTGCAAATTCTGCATGATAGAAAAACGCATTTAAAGGACAGAGTAAAGGAAAATAGAGAAGTTTCATAGGCAGAGGCCATAAGTATCATCAATAACCCAGAAGAAATTGCCATGCAGGACTCAAGAAGAGCAATACCTACCTGGACTGAAAGTTAGAACCCATGAGGACACAGGGACCAAAACAACACAGGACACACAACCTACCCCTGATGGGTAAGTGCAAAAATATTTGCAGGCACATTTTTGCTCACACAATTCGACATTTTGAAATAAGTCTGTAATAACAGAGTAACACACCTGCTGTGTCAGCAGCACTGCAGCAAAAGCCTCTCTGACAAAAAAAAAAAACAAAAAATCCCCAAGGACTAGAATATCACTTCTAATGTCCAAGGGCTTATAAAACATCAGTAATGGTGGAGAAGTGGGTTTACAGGCAGAGAAAATTGCTGGATTCGTTGCTCCACAAGCATTCACCACAATTCTTACTGAAAAACTTTATTTTGATAGGTCCATGTTGATAAAAGCATTTGGCACAGAGCAAAATGCCAGGGAGGTTGTTTCCCTTTCCTCTGCTCCCTCTTTCGAATGGCTGATGAGAAGATTTGCTGCCCCAGGAGACCAAAATCCCTCAGCAATTATGTCCCATAGAAAAGCACTTGAGAAGGTCTCTTGGCACTTATCTACACACACATTTTAAACCCTGTGTTAGCTGCACGTTGGATAAATACATAAATTAGCAGCAACAAGGTTTCCAGGAGCCCGAATCCAGCAAATTAGTTCAAGGAAAGAGGCCACCAAATTCTACCAGGCAGGAAGGTTCCCAAATCTGCCCCGGGTTTTGTGTTATTCTTTGATTATACTGACATCTAAAGGTCACCGAATTAACTGTGTTAAACTTCCTGGCACATTCTTTCAGCTTCTGTTTCCCTTATCTGATCTCATCTCTAAAAATCAATGAACATTTGCTACATTGTTAAGAAAAATGGGAAACTGGTAATACATTACAGATCTTTCACTGGTTTGGGCTTTAAATAAAAGGGGAAGAAAGAAAATAAATATTAAAAAGAAAAAAAAGTCTAAGTCTTTTAGTACAAATAAAACTGAAGGATCAAGTTTGGAAAACAGGTTTCTTCATAAGCATGATGGCCAACTCAGACACAACTCACTGGGAAAGGTCAAACGGTGCAAACTGAACTCTTTAACAGCCAAAACTCCCCCCACACCACAGGAGTAAGACACACACCATCCCCTGTCCTCACCACATGCATTTCCCACCACCCAGGAATCATCTCCCTCCTGAGCAAGAGCCAAGCTCTGCCCTGAGTAGGTGACCAGGGACGGCTGACACTGCACAAGAGGGGACAGAGGTTGGTTTAAAGGAGCTGAAATCCCATTTTGTGCCCTGGAGCACTTTTCCACTGTCTCTTGATGCCCTACTCAGTGTCACCTGCAAAAAAAAAAA
>VXAY01004353.1:146865-170045 GCA_013399855.1 Oxyruncus cristatus
AAAAGGGAATCAAAGAGCACTTGCCTAAAGCAGCCACCCCACAGGCAGGGAATAGACGGGTTTGATGCACATCATCACTTGGAATCACACAGGCAATAGCTCAGAGCAGCAGCAGCAGCCCAGACACAGATGGCTGAGCTGGGCCAACCCCGTGCCCATGATCAATACAGAGCAGCTCCACAGCCAACTGCAGCCACAGCAACTCATACTGGTGGGGCCAGGAGCCAGTTCTCCAGAGAGAGAGAGATCATCAGGCAAAGTCACAGCCCCGTCTTGGTCAGCCCAGTGTCCCCCCACGAGCAAACAACCCGGAAAAGTCAGGCAAATCCCCAAGGACACTTCAAACAGAAAGGCAGGTCTCAAAAAGGGCTAAACAGAGGGCAACTAACTTATTCTCATATAATGTCTTCGAAGAGGGACATCCAAATGAAACAAGCCTTTCACTCAGCCTTCACCTCCCGCCAAAGGCAAGTGACCCCCGCCCCGAGCTTCCCTTCTGCAGCCACAGCAGAGCTCAGACAAAGCCTTGCAGTGCAGGAGCCCCAGCCCCTGCTCACAAGTGCTTTGAACCTGTGTTATTATGATGCTGGTTATTATTATTTCTAATCCTGCGCACGTGGACACAAAGAAGCCATCAGCTCCTCAGAGCCAGCCCCCTTGAGGGGATGAGCACCCTGAACTCGAAGGTAAACACCAGCTCCTGAGCCCCTCCTAAGCCAGGCTGCCGTCAGCAGACTGGCACTGAATTAGCCACTAATCAGATTAGGATAAATTGCTTTAATCTGACATTCAGGAGTGAAAGGCCCCCACACCTCCTCCACGGGGGCAGAGCCCAGGGCTTTGAGCAAACCTGACTGCTGCAGCTTCGCACCCAAACCATCAGGAATTTGACTTATTCCAGCCACCAGTTTTATTTTCTTAATCGTGGATTAAAGAGCTGCGTTTGGGGGCTGAGGAAGGGGAGGGATTGGGGTTAAACAGGCAGAACAAGGGATGCTGCTCTCTCTCACGGGCAAAACAGCGAGGCTGAGGAAAATATCGACAGTATGGAGGTGGCAGAAAGTGGAGGGGTCTGAGCCCAGCCAGGCTAAGCAGCACTGAGGGTGCCCTCACCCCAAAACACTTGTGTTGGGGTGGGCAGAGGAGGGCAGGGTCGGCAGCACACATGGTGGGGACCTTGTAGATGTTCAGCAACACCCAGGAGGGAGAGAGCAGACACCAGATCCCCCAGCCCAAGCAGAGATGCCCAAAGCAGAGCACATCTTGCTGCTGGGCTGTCTGAACAGCTGCCTCAGCACCCTTGAGTCTTGCTTCACACACACAGAGTATTTGAGGGCAAAACCAGCAAAGCCTGTTTTTTGGTGCTTATTAAAGCCTGAAAACACACACACACACACTCCCCCTTTTTTCCTCCCTGTAGTCACATCTTTCCACTCCTCCATCACCTGCTTGTATCAAAGAGCCATGAGCCCAACAGCTCTGGGACCTCGCTGCCACCATCAAATCCTGCTGCAATCGCCCCGTGGTTCAAAGGCTGTTTCAGAGGCCGCTAAAAGAGAGCAACAGACTTGCAAACACACGATATAAATGTTGCTTCCTTAGGGGATGGAACAGAAAGAACAGCAGAAGATGAAAGCAGAGAGTGCAGCTGCTTTGTCCCCTGTTACACTCAGACCCCGCATCAGCACAACAGCAGCCCTGGAGAAGTAAAACCTCAACGCTGCAAAAATGCTGCCGTGTATTTTAACCACCCCAAATGCCCAGACCAGAGCAGAGAGGCTGCCACAGGACAGATACCTCTTGTTCTCCCAAACCATCACGAAAACAGTCAAACAAACAAGCAACAAGCAAAACGAACACGTCCTTTTTTTTTTATTTATAAACACAGAGACTGTATCCTCCACAAAACAGAAGCCCAATCCTGAGGCAGTTCAGTCACTGGTAACCAGGCAAAATATTTAGTGAGGTCCACTAGGATTTCTGCCCGAGTAACACCTACAGGATTGGGCTCCAGCTGTTTTGACTTCCCTGGCAGACTGATGTCATTGCCATGCTAAAACAAGGGCTTGAGTTGCTTTCCTTGCCACGACCTCCCTTCGCAGAATTAGAAGGTTTATTTGTTCTAAGATAAAGCATGGTGACACATTAAAGATGCCCCCGTTTCTCCCTCTTAGATCAGCGTGACATCTGGTTCAAAAAATGTTATGAAACACCCTCTGAACCTGCTGTGGAATTGGATATTACGATATTTCACCGAGACGTGGTTCGAGCGAACTTTCACCTCCAAGTGAAAGTTGGAGTGTCGAAAGTGAAAACAGACCATTCAGAGCCTTTCACTGGGACAGACCTTTCAGTGACACTGGATGTAGGGAAATAACTGCAGATGGTATTGTTGTGGGGGAAATATCACCTGCCACGAAATCTCACCCTGAGCGAACATTCAGTTGTTATAAGATCATATCATTGCGCTGCTTCGTGGTGACACATCCAGACTGGAGCAAGGTCATTCCACAGGAAACCCACACACAACAACAGGGTTTTGTTCATTGTGGTCAATGGTACTAGAACGGGGTGTGGAAAAAAATTAGAAAGCCTATCCAAATATTTTTGCTACAGATAAAACAGGCCTCGATGAAAAGGCAGTGCTTTTTCCACATCCATTTGCGTGAAGAAATTTCAGGTTTCCAGTGGAGCAACAAAAGCAGCAAAAATGTGATGTTCAGTGCAAAGGAGAGGGGGGTTTTAACAAAAAAATTTGAAAATTTGGTATATTAATCATGAAAAAAGGAGGACCCTTGCCATCTTAGTGGAATTTTCTCACACATAACAATCCACAGGTTCTGTGTTCCTTGCAAAAATAGCTTTCTCAAAGCCACTGGGTGATGCAAGATTTCCACTTCTTCTGTGGAAAGGAATCTGGAAAGTGTGTTTTATCCATGTAGATGTGTTACAAAGGAAGAGTGATGCTTATGAAAACCAGGTCTGAGCTCTGCAACCTGCTGCCTTTGCAGACATTACAGCCCTGAGGAGAAACCTTCACGTAACTACAAGCCAAACCCTCCTTCCCCTCAGGTAAGGAAGCAGCTTGACGTGGGAAAATCAATACGGGGGGAAAATTAGAACCAGGCCACCTCCTAAGCCTTGCTTCTGCTACATGTGCACTTACAAGCCCTATTTTCATAACCCAAAAATACTGAAGCCATTTGCTTTGCAGGTGCTGGAGGCTGAAACCCTGAGACACAGACACTGGTGAGGGATCCCCTGGGGACACTCACTGCCCTGGCGTGGGACACGCACTGAGGGGCTGAGCAGCCTCTGCTCTTGAGAGGTGCCCGGGGCTGGAAGAGCAGCTCAGCTGAGCTGGGTTGCCAGCAGAGACCCAGACACGCACTGGAGAGCAAGAGGATGCTGGGGATACTTTGGTGAGGGCCTGAAAAAACAGCAGAGAAAACCCTTGGCCCACAGTGGGTGTGAAACAGAGGGTACCATGAGGCTCATCCGTGATCAAAGCTGCTGCATGTGAACTCCACCTTGCACTGAGACAAGCACAGCAGCAAAGAGTCTGCTCAAGCCCTCGCCTCCGTAAGAACTTAACCATCCTTCTTTAATTAAAAAAAAAACTTTTTTTTTTTTTAACAGCCTAACTAGTAATATCCGGCCCCCCACACCCAAAAAAAAAAAGAAACTCTTAAAAAAATGTTTTACAACCTGCTAACAGCTAAAGAAACAGCCCAAAATAATATCTCCACAAATGCACACGGCTGTGCTGCTAATTAAGATTCACAATTTCTTTTATTGAAGGCGGTGAACTATTAATGAGTTCATTCATCCACAGGAGTGGGCTCAACCTGTGCTGCCTCCTTCATCCAACCTCTCTGGGATAATAATGACTCCATTCACACCTCTCCACCTTCCACCACACAGCATCACAACACCCCGCAGTGAGGAGGGTGAAGCCCTGGATGTGCAAGCCAGCAGTGCAACTAAGAGACACCAGGAAGCATTTCTGTGACTTCAGCATCACCCCTAAGCTTGAGTCTCTGGGAAACCTGCTCTGCGTGCAAGTGTGAGAATTACCAAACTGCCCCCAAAGGAGTTGTAAAGGATAACAATTCCTTCAACAGTCCCCTGCCTGCAGCTCTGAAATGAGCAGGCACCCAGGGCACATCCCTCGGGGCCAGCAGCACACATGAAAACCATGGAAAAACTCAAGAAGTGCCCCTCCCTCTCAGTCACCCTCATCAGGGAGCCATTAAATGCCTCTTGCTATTGCTTTTTTAATTTGTGGGTGAGTTTAACAGCCACAGGAGGAGCTGCCTGGACAAAGGCACCTCCCTGACATCGCATCCGTCCTCGCTCCAGCGTCTCAGCTCGTCCACACCAACACCCTGCCTCTCGGAAGCCTCACGGGGTCCTTACATGGCTCTGGGAGATAAAACCCCTTCAGACGAGTCCAGAAGCAGAAGTAAACAATTGCTGGTGGTACAGATGCTAAACAAGAAGACAGAGAGCAAAAGTGTTAACGGGCTTACACATACTCCTAACCTGAGGATGGTCTCGGGTCCTCTGAGCACTGACTGCAAACTCAGCCTTATCAGTCCCTGAGACTGGAGGCTCCTCCAAGCCCTGTCCAGGACTAAAACAACATGATTAAGTTGATGCACATTGACCTCTGCAGTCACGTGTCACTGCCTTTATAGGGATGGGTATCTCTTCCTTAATGTAGTGCAGTCACAGCCATATGGCCTAATGACACACGGCAGGCAACAGCTCTGCAGGAGGCTCTGCAGGCATGAAAGCCTGTCTGTGTTTTCCAACTATGTCAGGCAGACAAATAAAGTATTATCTGTGTCTCCAGCCTGAGCCTGGCCTGACCAGTGAGTCTGGAGCCTTCTTCCTGCCCACCTTCTTCCCCATCTACTCCCTGTAGTGGCTGGAAAGCATCTTTGTACATAGTGGTGTTCATACAGAAGGAAAGGGTTTTAAATAAAAAATAAGACTCTTCCACAGCCAAAACCCCAAAGAGAGTCTGAGTATGAAATGTCCTGACAAGCCTTGAAAAACCTGCATTTACAGGAGCACATTTCACAGACACAGTGTCTTGATTAAGACTGAAAGCTTCTAGAATTTAAGCACGGGAGCAACAGAGCCTAGCTTAAAACTCCCTACATAAGCCTGCACTGGACCCCAAAATTCCCCTGAGCTCAGGAGAGAGTGTGATGTGCAGCACCCAACAGGTTCAAGCTGCATTTCCATATCAGAGCAATAGTCAATCCGGTGGTGATGTTCTGCTCCATCTGAAATATGCACCGCGGTCAAATATTTGAAGGCAGCTAAAAGGGCTCCTGAAGTGAAATGCCTCCTACACACCCGCAATCTGCAAATCTCTCCACTTCCAACCAGAGGAAAAGACAACTGCCAGCCATGAGAGACACACGAACAAGGGCAAATCCTGAAGGAAAGAGCTGCTTGCAGGACGTGGGAGCCTTTGCCATCACAGCCAAGTTGGTGAGCCCTCTTCCTCAGAAAAGCCAGCACCACGGCATGAGGATTATAGTGCACTTTATCAGAAGTAAAACACTTGGACAGAGAGGAGGAGAAAGGAAAAAGCTCTGTGCCTGAGCCTGCTGCAGGTGTGATTTGTGCCGGGGACGCCAGGCAACAGGCACACGGACTCACAGTGTTATGTAGCCAAGGCAAACAAGACACAGCAAGGCCCAATTCTGGCCCCCTCAGGATCCATAAACTGGCCTCTGGGAGCTGTGGGGGGCACGTTAGTCCTAATTGTGTCTTGTTTAACTTGGCTCTTCAAACAGCAAACTTTTGCTGTCTTGGCTGGAGACACCAATCTCACACCTTGGTGGGACTTACCTCTTCTCTTGGATTGGTGAGTAAAAAAAAATCCCTAATGCTGACACGTGTTAAATGTTTTTGATCAAAACCCACTTATTTTTACAAGAAATAGTTAGGATGATGTGCTGAGAACCTCTGCCCAATGCCTAGGGAGAACTCTTCACAGAGAGGACAAGATCCTCGCTTTCATACTCCAAAGTTTCGCCGACTGCCATCGTATTCCTCTGCATTTTCCCCTCCTAAACAGCAGCAGAACAGAGACTTATGCCCAGCAGGTGATGTCCCTGATCCCTCTGCAAACAAAGGTATAAATCCCAATAGCCTCATTCCCTTCTGAGGAAGAAGCACCAAAAACCCTCAGTTTGGGCTAGTACAGGGACATCCTTGACCTCCTTGAAGGGAACAACTGGTATTTTTCACACAGACACAACTTTGCACCAAACTCACTCTGAAATGGTAGGACTGGAGCTCACTCTGTTGAACCCAAGGGGACAAGTCCCACCAACTGCAGTTGTTTGCCACGTCACCAAGCCCAGGGATGCTGGAGCCTCCAGACCAGGCAGCCTGGCAGCAGCCTGGGAGCTCTGTGAAAGGATGTGAAGCTCCTGGCACTGGGAATCTTCCAGATCATCCCTTCGCCCTGTTTTCCCTCCACATTTCTTATTTTGGCCCAGTGGGGAACACAACTGTGTTTGCTTGTGCACAACTTGTCCAAGCTTGAGAAGTGGAGGATGAGGCGTGATATTGTTGAACTTCCAAATACATGAGGGATTTGTTAGTTTAGTACAGAGATGAAGAAAACTGAGGCAGAAAAGACAAACCATTTCAGTCCTTCCTCCTACAAACAATGATAAAACCATGACATTCAAAGAGAAGCTCACTTCAGGGCACCCCTGGGCTGAGCAGGATGGCTCTTGCTGGCCCACCTCTGCTTTAGGAAGGGCTCAGATGACACAGCCCTGCCCTGGGCTGGCTCACAAACAGGCAGGGCCTGGAGGGCTCTCTTCAGCAAGGCACCTCATCTGTGTTTTAGTCTGTTGGTGACAAGGTCAAAGTGGGTTTGTTGGCCTTGAGATCTACTGCTCCCCTTCTCCAACTCCTCAAGGGCTGTGTAACCCTATTCCCCCTCTCAGCTGCAGGCTACCCAACCAAGTCACATCCCTCCTGCCCAGGGGAGCTCCTTCACCTGTCTCTCTCCTCTTTCTGCAGGAGCCAACTCTCCCAGCCTTCCACAATTCACCTCTGCAGTTACACCTACAACACCTGCCTGCTTTATAAGGCAGGAATTGGGGATAAACGCTCCCTTTCACTCCTCCAGTGAAAGAAGCCCTCACCTACTTGGTTAGTGGTGTGCTGCAAGCAGACACAGTTCAAAAATGCACTGGTTTCCCCCAAAATAAGAAATAAAAGAACTAACGGCAAAACCCACCAGCTGCTTAATGCATTGCAGGTTCCTATCTGATCCTCTCAAAACTTTCTCAGCCCTGCCAACTCCCAGGCATCTTCCTCTGGCAGGTGTGCCTTGGATTATCATTTCATAAGGGAGTTCACTGGCTTTTTCTAGTTTCCACCTCCTTTTCTTATTTCTGCTCTGTATTTCCAGCACCTTCTGATCAGTTAATACACTGAACACAAGAAATGGAAACTGGATAAATCAGCAGCACACCTTGTCCAGTTACCTCCCATTATAACCATGTCCAGATGCTTCACTGGAAGTTGCAAGGAAGTCCACTGGGGATAGTTACAAAATTCAAAACATATCTATCCCACTCCTCTTAACCAAGTTGCAATATTTCCCCTTTTAGCATCAAATACATATGTAATTTGCAACACACATAACCCTCATCCCAAAATAGCAGGGAAAATGCAGAGTTGGACATTTCCAGCGTGTACAGACCAGACCTGACACAAAGCCAGGGCCAAAACACAAGGAAATCTGTGGCATGAGAGAACACAAGATCCCATCCACATAAAATAACCCTGCTCCTAATCTTTTCCAGCATCCAGATTTCTCTGGACATGCTTCCACTGGGATCTTTTTTGTTTTGAAAGCTTGCAAGCAGAACTTCACTGGGAGTCCCAGATCACACGGTCTCCGTGTGCCATGACATTAGTTCTTCCTTATGGCTCCTGGTGAGAGCCTGCATATGGCATTTCTGATTATAGCAGTGTCTTGAAGGCATCTGTGATTGATTTACACAGACAGTTCCTTCACTTCTGCCATTGACAGCCAGCGAGGCTCAAATTTACAGGAAAAATTCCTGATCTTAATCCATAAATTCATCACCTTGCACTCGAACGTCAAACCACTTCTACTGCTCCCCTTCCCCAACCCTCCTCCTCTGCTGATGCCTCCCCACAGTGCATCATCAGCATGTTCCTGCTCTGCAACAGCTTCACTAATGGAAACCTTTAATGAAATCAGCCATAAACCCCACTTCACAAGACTCCACCTCACAACATATTTAGTCCTGACAACTCTGCTATCAACGAAATCCGTCACGTGTCCTTTAAGCAGTTCCCTGCAGACTAACTTTTAAAATCTTGCTTTAATCCCTATTTTCTATGACTAAACCAATAATTCCCCATGTGGCACAACAATAAATACTCGGACAGCCACAAATAAGATCCCTGAATTTTTCTAGATAGAGGAAAGATAATGTAGCTTACAAAGATGTCATATTTAACCAATCCAGTGTACCTAAACTGAACCTGCATCTCATCCCTCCTTCCCTGCCTCTATGTCTTGAACAATCTTTTCTCCAAGATTCATTGCAAAGCTTTTCCTGCTATTCAGGTCAACCCCAAAGGTCTGTACTTATCCACTACCACTAAGTCTTTTGTTACAGTCACTATAAAAACACAATTAAAGCTGGATTATGGTATGCTTATGCGGAACACTATATTAATCCACAAATGGTCCTGTGGAAGCCACATTTGGAGTCAAATCCTAGCTGGTACAAATAAGAAAACTGGATTTGAGCCCAGAGGAGATTAATACAACAGTACCTCGCTAATTCACACCGAAGGCGAGGAAACCACATTGAATATTTCCGACTAAAAGGAGTACAGAGAAGTACAAATAAATGCATCACAAAATACTCTCCTTTTCAATTTCAAGTAGCAATCTCTGAGCAAACATCATGGGGCTCTGAAATGAGAGAAGCTTGCTATATATAGCTAATGAAATCTTGCTAACATTAGACATGGCTACAGCATCTGTTACTAAATCTTTGCTGAGGAGTGTACACAGACCAGCAGGTTTCTGGAGAGCTTATAAGAAAAGCAATGTACTGAAATAAAGCTTTGTCAGCTTCTATTGTACTTAAATACATTAAATTGAGGCTTAATATTTACTGCTGTGTCATCTCCACAGGCAATTATTATCAGTGCCTGAGGTGATCCTCAGGTGATGCTAAGCACTGGAGCACCAGTAATTTCACTGACTGTCCTTATTACTCTTCAGGAAATTTTCAATCAACACACAGGAAATTATGCCCAAGGCACAGCTGAGAGGCTCAGAGCTGCTCTCCTGAACTCAATCTGCATCCACACGATGGCCTTTTGGAGGAACTTTTCACCTTAAAAAACTTTTCAGCATCTTCCATGCTCTGAGCATCAGTCCCAGAGACCCAGTGGCACACACGGCCCATCCTGCTGCCCATGATCTACAGCAAAGCTCTGCAGGGGCAGCAGGGCTCTAACTCTCTCTCCCACAGCATGTCACAGCTTTCCTTGAGCTGTAGGTCCTCCAGGCCCAGTACACAGGGAAAGCAGAGAAAGGCTGATTGTGTTTCCCCCCAGCCAGCAGGGCTCTGCTGATTCAGTGCTATTGTCACTTTGCTCTCCACAGGCTGCTGGGGACCTCGCTAAAATATTAACCTTGGCCTCTGTTCAGGACTAACCCCCTGCCCAGCCCAGGCAGGCTCAGCCATTCCCCTTGTTTGGGTTCACTTCCCATGGGAGTTCACCCCTCCAGCAGGCAAGGTGGGGAGAAGAGGCGTTTTACCCCAAAGAGGACCTTTGCCAGCTCTGCCTCCTACAACAGCCCATCCCTGCAGGCAACAGGCAACATCCAAACACCTGGATGCCTTCACTGCACAGCTGCACCCCCTCCAAGTCTGTAAACCCACCTGGTGAGATTAGGAGAGGATAAAGAGGTGAGAGAAAACAGAGGTACCCCAAGATGGATGCTCTCCTGCCTCTCCGATGGGTAGGAAGTGTCTTTGAACAGCGTATTATCTTAAAAGGGATCAGATTACTGTGCCTCACCCTCTTTTCCTTTCTCCAGGAGGGATATCGGTGTGAGGGGGGGTGGAGATCACTGGCACAGCTCTCTGCAAGCATTAGCATCTGGCCTGCAAACCCCAGAGGTCACGGTGCCAGCAGGAGGGAGCCTGTAGTGACAGGATGAAGTTTCTGGCTCCGGGCTGAGCAGGTTCAAGCTGCCTCCCTGCCGGGTGGCAACATTTGACACCCTCCTGCTGCTTAAATCCGCCGCTGACCAAAATGAGCCATCAGTGCTGAAAGAGGGAGGAGGGCAGCCTCCAGCTCACGTGGCAGAAACCAGATCTTTAGTGGCAGCACTGCGGGGGGAAGAGATTAGTGGGACCGAGCTGGCGTACCTTTGGGACCGCTCATCCCACAGCCCCTGGGCTGCCCAGACAGGCCAGTAAAGGTCACAGGAGTCACACAGCAGTGCTGGTTGGGCAGCCCTGATGGGAAATCACCTTGCACAATTACCTCCAAGCTCACGTTGCCTCCAGGACTCCCGGCAGCATCTGTGCACAGCCCCAGTCTGCCCTGCTCACCCCGGATCCCCAGTTCAGCCTCACACTGCCCCGTGCAGGAGAAGCATCAACACCTGGGGTCTTTAGCATCAGCCACAGTGTTCAGGGATCCTCAACTGCTGCTCAGCTTCCCGCTCCTCAAAAGCCCCCAGCAACTGTGTTTCTGCCAATGTAAAACCCTCAGACATCGAAGTTTTCACCAACAAACATAAGCAAAAGTGTGCAGGTCTGGAAGACAAGCAAAACCCACCTGCAAAGAATTTCCATATAACAAATCTCCCCCAGAGAAACCCCTAAAGCCAGTGATCTACCCTCTAACTGTAAGGTTTCAACACCCACGGGAGCAAGTCAGCTACAGCCCTGTTCCGAGTGTCTCACTTCTAGTGCAAACCTACATCAAGAGGTCAGGAGAGCAGCCAAGGTGCAGGGAGGAGCCCTCAGCACTGCAGCAGCAGGACAGACGCTACATCATCCCAAGACATGATGCTCTGGGTTTAAATCCCTTTGGAGACTGCGAAGGAGGCTGTGAGGTGACGTGGAGCAGAGCTGGAGACCTGAAGATTCGCACCTCGGACTGTCCCAGCACAAAGCACCACAGGCGACTTCCCAGCAGGAATCAACCAGTCCCTCCTGCCACAACAGGACTTCGATGGAGCATTAGCTCAAACTGAGCTCAGCAACAACAATTTCTGAGGCTGATTCTTGCTTTGCAGAGCCTTGTACAAGAGGAGCAAGAAATTCAAGGCCACGGGTAGGTTGTTGCATCCACTCAGGCACAAAGACAGAGGTGCTGTTCACTTACACGCAGGAAGCCCCCAGCAAAATATCTAGTCCCTGACAACACCTTCTAGATACCTTTTATCATCATGGTGCTGAGCAATAACAGTCAATAACTTCCTGGCATCTTGGAGAATATCCATCTGCACTTTCCTTTCCAGCGACTTATAAAATTTCTGCCTCGCAGGACCTCGGCCATTTTTTGTGCCAGTTCTCCCTTCAATTTCACACTTAATTAAGTCCCCGGATCAAGTCTCAGGATGGATTGCTCACTAGACCAGCAGCCAGAATTGATGTCGTGTCTAACTGATGGGGCCTGAGGACACAAAAAAAAAAAGAGAGCAGGAGCGATAACAAGAGAGAGGGAGGGAGAACAGGGAAAGCTGCTTTTATTTCAGGGTTAAAAGCTTAATCTTCTACTAAAATGGTATCACATGAGAGGGAAAGAGTCTCTTATCCATGTGATATCGCCGACCCAGGCTTAGTTTAGAAGGTGTAATATCATTCCAAGGGAAAATTATGTCAGCAAGTAACTGTTCTTCAGAGACAATTATAAAGAAAGAGGACTCGGGGAGAAGACAGTGCAGGATGGAAATGGGGACTGACCAGTGCTCGTTTGTGGAGGAGACATGCTGAGCCTCTGATGAGGAGCAGTGTATAACCAGACAGCAGTAATGGGAGAGCCTACAAGGGCTCAGTGTGATGAAGTGCTCAAAAGCTTGGGTGTTTCCTCTGAACTTCCTCCAAACTCCTCGATTTAGGCTGAACGGGGCTGCAAAACCTCATGAGCTAAACCCCTTCTCAGGAGATTTCTGGAAGTTCCTGTTCTTTTTGGAAGTATCACAAGAGGGCTTAGTTTTATTGCTGCAATTTGGCATTACGATTTCCAGGATGGTCAAACCCAGGAAGGCCAAAGGCAGTGAAGGAGCAGAGCTAACAATATTTTTTGAGCAGTGTAAAAGGCTGAATTCAGGTTCACACTAAGTGTTTCGGGTCAGTCTTATGCTGGGCACATAAAAGCAGGTCTTCATAATAAGAAAAAGATTACATCCTCTCTTAAGAGCAATTCAGACAAATAATAAGGCACCTTCCAGTGTGTTTCAAAGACCCTGGTAGGTTGTTGATGGATAAGGAAACAAGAGAGGACTGGAAGGGTTTCCAAAGTCCTTTGTTGGTCCTGTACACAACCCTGCACTTGTGCATTGTCTGCACAAGAGAACATCAGGCCATCATTTATATTCAAGTTCACTGAACAAAGTACTGCAAGAGCTGACTGAAGAAGTTCTTCCACTAACAACTCACAAACCCCTTCCTGTTTCATTTATTTACTCAGCTCCCTGCTAACATACCTAGATGGGATAGCCCATGCCAGATACTGCAAACACCAACCAGCACCCATTACACATCACCTGTCTTTGTGACACATTTTCTTCATCTATTGAAATGCTCCACCAGTGAATTTAGAGTCCTTTGGCATAAAAGATTTCCTGGTTAGAGCACATTCCTGGCCTCAAAGTAAGGCTACACACTCTGATTCTAGCCACCTGTCCAGAAAAGTGAAAAAGTCTCATTCATTAAGAGTAATGAGGTGGATTTAAGCTAGCCACCTGCCCCAGAGCTATAAAGGGGCTTTCAGCTTGGTATTTCTGAATTAACAAGCTGAGAAAGAGAGGACAGACTGGAAACAGTTAGTGATAAATGTGGCACTTCAAACAGGTTTTGCTATCAAGCCTCTGCCATGGCATCCTTTCTGTCTGCTCCCATCCTTAGCCACACAGAGAGGTGGTACCTCAGCACACAGGAAGGGTTAAGCCATGACCTTGCCAAAATGTCCACTTTGAGGTACACCTTCCATCCCACAACTCCCTGGCACCCAGAAATCTAACAGTGCCAGGGCTCAGCAGATTTCCAGTGCAAGAAGGCTGTAGATGCTTGACAGCAAAGCACCTACATCCAAACCCAAAACCCCACAGTATCTGGAAAAAAAGCCAGGAAAACTCACTCATTATTACTTCAGGAATTAAAGTTTCATTGTGTTGGTTTTGAAGGAAATACAGTGACCAAGAGCACTGAACACCTAAAGCACACTTGGCAGAATCCACTCTCTCCGTGCAAATTCTGCTGATTCCTGAGAATTTTATTCCGCTCTTCCCTAAACCAAGGTGACAGATGGGATGGACTGAAGTGGCCAGGATGGCATGGGAGGTCAGACTGATTGTGGTCAGGCTCCTTGCTCCCTTCCTTGTCCAGCTGTCTCCATCCAAGCAGTTCCTACTTCCCGCGGCCAGTCACAGTCAGAGGTGCGCAGGCCACAGGCAGCTGACACAGGAAAAGAAAAGAGCTTTCCACAGGTACTGGGACCAGCTGCCCAAAGCAAGTGCAGATCCCAGACATCAGCTGGTGCAACAGCCATGCTCCCTCATCCACCTGCCACAGCTCTACACTGGAGCCTTTTTATCATGTGGGTAAAAGCCTTGGGCAGTATCCAGAGGTTTGTATTTCTTGACAACAGGGAAGCCTAGAAATACACCACACAAACGCCCCGTATCTGTCCCCAAACTGTGGAAGACTAATATTCCTTGTAGGACAGCTGGTCCCATTATGAATCCCCAGCACAGATTACAGCCAGGGGATGATTCCAGCACGGAGCAAACCCCCATCACACCCAATACTCGGGAGAAGAGCTCCAATCCCAGCAACACAAGTCAAACAGGAACTGCACACAGACCCTGAGTTAACACCACAGAATTTTGACTGGAAACTGCAGATAAACCCAGGCAATAACTCCCCACAAAGCCACTACAATTGTTTGCGAGAGGCTCGAGCGTGGCCTCACATCACCACACTGTCAGGGGCAAACAGGCATCGATCAGTGCCCCACAGGCCAGAGCCCCTGAAGCTACAGCAAGAATTTGATGCTGCTTGGGTTTTCCCTACAATGTGCTGCACTTTCACTGCACTCACACACACAGGGAGCTGTGGGCTTATTATTTTATTTGCTTGCCTGTTTCTAGAGGAAGGGGGAAGCTTCCCTGCAAGCCATCGCTTTTATCCTGACATTTGGCTTTTGTGAAAGCAATTTTGGGCTGAGCCTCGAACAATGATTCTCGCCGTTCCACTTGCTCTTTTGTCTCCTTGGACACACTGGAAAATGTGCTTCGAGCTGAAGCATGAATTTAGCAGGGTATGAAGGGAGCAGTTAGTGCAGCGAGACAGCTGGAGATGGAAAGCGTGTGGTGTGTCACAGCTTTTAATTGTTCCTGCTGTCAGAAAACAAACCAAGTACAGTAGCTCATATTATTTCCTGCACAAAATCCTAATCATTGCCTGCATGGGATCCATCGAATGGCAAAGCAAAGACTTTCCAAAATTCTGTAATAGGTTGAAAGTAAGCATCCACAGGGTTCTGTCTTGTCCCACCTGCCTGCACGGAAATCTTTCACTCAGACACCTTGCTCTTTGTTTCCATCACGAATTCACACCTCATACCAATCTACCTTCAGAAAAGAAACATTTCTAAGAGACTAAATAAGCTTCTTGCTTGTTTTTAGACTGTAACACTTTGCACTGCCATAACAATGCTGACCAGAAAAGAGCAGCTACTTCACACTCTTAATTCGTGCTTCACATTCTCGGTGTAAATTACTGCCTGCCTACATCCTTGGGTACCTCTCTCTCTTCAGTACAAATCTAGACTTAACAACATATAAATAAGACTTTTCTTTAAATCCTAGGGCCAAAGCAGGGACCTAAATACTGTAGTGACAATCTTGCGCTGGCTGTGGGAGAGATGGGCTTAAATCCCCTCTCGTGCAGAAACAGAAAGAACAGACCTCCCCAAACTCCACAGACACTGGGGAGAAGGGAGACGTGCCTCAGAAGAGCAAGGCTCAATCTGCAGAAGGCTGGCAGCAAACCACAAGAACCTGTTTTCAAAAGCCAGGTGTGGGAACCACACACAGGACCCATCCAGCCACAGGGCTCAGGGGACAAGAAGCACTGACCCCACAGAGCCAAAACCCAATTCTTCGGCTTCCAGGTAGCACCCAGAAGTGAAAAATCCTGAGGGGCAGCCCCCAAACCTCACATCTAAGTCTCAGCAGGGCTTACTGCCCTCCACAGTCTCAGTTGAATCCCTGGCCATTGGGAAGCCAAGAGCAGAATCAAACCCACCAACATCTGATGGTGCAAACCTGCCCTGAAACAAGCAGAACTGATGCTGGAAATGAGAGCTGAGGTGCAGGACCTCAGGGGGTTATTGCCATTGGAATGGGAGCAGCACCACTCAAAGGCAGAAATCTCTGCTTGTCTTAAACCCAAGTGGAAGATTGCAGGGGTCACATTGGATATATTATTCCAGTTGGTATTTTGAGTACTGAAAATCTTGAGAGGAGCAAAGTATACCTACAAAAATCAATCTCAGCCACAAATCCAAGCATTTGAACTTATAACCAGCTCTTTTTTTTTTTTTTTTGTGTTCATAAATCAAGCAGAGAGAAATAAAATCTTTTTCACAGAAAATGTTATTATGGGTTACAAAAAAATACAGAGCAAGTTTCGTGGCTAGAATTTAACTTTTTGAGCATAGGCTGAGGCAAAGGGCAGGAGCAATCTTTCAGTTTTCATGATTTTACTCAGCTGGTCACTTCACAGAGCTGGTGCAGGGGAACACAGGAGGTGAATTGTGAGCCCTGAGGAGCAAAGAACCATGGAATGGTTTCAAGAAGGACTTTCCTAAGCACAAACTGGGCAACAGTGCTAAAGGTGGACATGCACATCAGTGGTGTCCCCTCTCCAAACATTTGCTCCTGTACCTATACACATCCTGCTCATTATGTAAATACTTGGCCACCACCTCCCAGGGCAAAGGGCAGTACCACATTCTGGAAGAGTCACAGGAGAGGGCGACCAAGATCCAGGAAGCACCAGTGTCACAGGAGACTCCCTCCCTTGGCCAGCAGTCCCAGGATTGTGCCATCTCCCTGGGGTTGCACAGGGAGATGCTCATCTGCCACAATAACTACAAACCTCTGGTGAGGCTCATCCTGTTCTCCACTGAGACTCTCCTTCCCTGCTGATGGCAATAAACCCAACGAGGAAATCTGTTCCATATTTCAAAATATATTCACCTCGGTCAGGTTTTCTCCTCAGAAAGAAAAGACAATATCCGGGGGTTTGTTCCAACACCTTGAGAGAAGTGATTCAATTCCCTGTATTTTCATGCTAATAGACTTTTATTGTTTCTAAAATGTTAATCTATTTAAAAGGTCATCTTTATTCTAAAAAAAATCTTCATGAAAGGTTTCAGAGTACCTTTGACACTGGATTACATCATGTTTCCCCTGACATCTGAGTCACAAAACGCTCAGAGCAGGATTTCCAAGGCTTCCCTTTATTTTCTGTTCCCATGAATTCCACTTCCACTGCGATCAATAGGATTATTGCCACAGGCCTCAACTGGAGAAGGGCTGGAAAACGCTGAACACATTGGAAGGCCCCGACCTCAAAGTCAATATTTTCCAGTCGAGAAAATAGCACTTTGGTTATCAATGAATATGTCAAACAAGAGGCCCATTATGAACAAAGCAGGCTGGTCAGAAAGCCCAAAAGAAAAAAAAAGGAGAAATGACAGTATAAGGTAACATGTTCCCTACAGCCCACGGCAGTTCAGGGTGATGAATTTGAGCTGGTTTAAGGTGCCTGTTAAGCCAATCAAGAATTACAAAAGTATCACTGAATATCTCCAGGAGAAGGATGAAAGGGATGCCATAAGGCTGTTGTAGTATCCTGCTCGCACTCCAAAGCAAGGTCTGCCCATGTCTTTCCTGCTAGATGTTTCCCAAGGAACTATTAAACACCTTCACTCCTTCCATGCTGCTTCCAAACTCCTCCAGAGCTCTGCTACCTGCATGGCTGGACACTGCTCTCCTAAAACCTACTGGTTGCAGCCCCTCCTGTAATGCAAACCTGGGGTGACACAAGCCAGAAGTCCTCCTGATCCTCCTTCCAACAGCTTCTGCACTCATGAAGTCTGTTCCTCCTGTCTCCTCTCAGTCTTCTCACTCTAATTTAAAACACCAGAATGTCTTGTCTTTTACAGGGCACATTTTCCCAGGCCTGTAAGTATTCACCTGCAGACTCTTCTGGAGGATCAGCCTTTCCTGAATCCTTGAATCAACCCTTGCTCAAAAAAACACTCCAGTGTTGAAAGCCAACAAACTCCTTACACCAGCATCTCCCCTGATTTTTCAGGGTTCAGCCCGGTCTTCCAGCTCAAACCTCAGCACCATCCCTCTCCCAGTAACCTCACTATTTTCTCCTTCACTTTTGGCTTCAACAAGGACATCTGCTCTCTGACCTGTTCCAAGGGAAGGGTCTGTCTAGAGCAGCACCCGCAGCTCCACAATTTCACCTAAAATAGCAAGGACGTTTCTCATGCAATTTGGACACGATTCCATAAAACTTTTGGTCAGCACAAAACCAGCCAGGCCTGGAAGCACGTGCTGGCAGCAGGATCAGTGCTCCTGGAGCTCAAAGCCCAGTGCTGTATGTGCTTTACTTAAGTGGAAGATTCTTTCAGAGCATTATTAAGGTTTAGGACTTATAACTGAAGAGCTCTAATCCTTCCCAGTAGAGGCCAACGGTGCGTGTAAGAGTATTAAGCTTGGTATACATTAAATCCTAAACATTTCCAAGTTGCAAGCAGGGATAGATCACAATCAGAGTCTGCAATTCAAAGATGCTCCCTCGAATGGGCTCAAAGCCAGGCTCTTATTTCGGCAGAACTCTTCTCCATACGCGGGGAGCTCCAGATCTGGACAGAAGATATTAAAAAGCAATCTCGGCCCTTATCTTTAGCCCATCTGAAGATTAAAGAGAATTGGAAACAAAAGCAGTCCAAGGCATTGAAGTGATACATTTGTAATTACTTTCTCCTATTATTCCAAATATTTGGGGGGTTTTTTTTGGGGGGAAGGAAGGCAGGCAATTTTAGCTGCCAGTTAAGAAGTGAGGATGGAAACACATTTTAACACATTTTATCACTAATTTTCCTCCCTCTTCTCCCACTTTTTGCTAAATAAAACCACTGAACAGATCCATGAAATTACGGGAGATACAAATCCTTTATCCACAGTCTGCAGTTGTTGACATGCAAGACCCTTAATATGTAAATAAATTGGGCTGGGCATTTTTTTCTTGCCAAAGCAGCATTGCTCAGCAGGTAAACAGCAACAATGCAGCCTGTGTGATGGCCCAAATAATTAGTTCCTGAAACCAGAAATCTTCTCAAAGCACCTCTTCTGCTGGGGAACACGAGGGAAGGGGCTGCTCTTGAGCTGTAGGTGAGACAGTCATATGGCTGAGAGTGAAATTCAACTTCAAATCATCTGCCATTTTGAAAATTATGTCCCTTGATCATGAATTAGTGTCAGGGCAGATGATGAGGGATGAAGTGAGGAATGAATGAGCGAAAGAGAGCAGAGAGGGAGAGACAGGAGGAGAGAGAAACACAGAGACTCTCCAGAGGCTTATGAGAGTCGTGCCAGTGAAGAGGCTGTGCACACAAACCATCTCCTTCTCAAAGTCTGTGTTCTGCCAAAAAAATAAAAAGCCCCTGATCCCTAGAAATGTTCCTGTCTGCTGGCTCCTGGAGATAAGGAAGCGATATTTCACAGTCTGACACTAATCATATTTGGGCACACTAAGTAAGGACGGTCCAGGGGCTTTCTTTGCAGAATGCATATTCCAAGTTCAAAGCAAAAGCTCGTTACTGTGCCTAAAAAATCCTCTTAACTCAGAAACACTAGACAAAAAGGGGAGAGAAAAAAGAAAGTGAGGGAGGTGCTTGGAGGGGGGGAGGAGAAGTGTCATTATCTTCGTATTGTTGTCCCTACCCAGCCCTGTCGGTGACGTCTGCAGCAATATTTTATGATGGGGGGAGGCTCCCCTCTTTTCCCCCATCCGTGAAAATGGAACAGAAGGCTTACTAATACAATATTCCATGGCTGTAATTTACACATCCCAGATTTCACTCCATCTAAAGGTACAACGGCCGTATGGAGTCATCTCCTGGGGTGAGACCTGTGGAATTATCCCCCTCGGAGACCCGGCCGGCCCTGTTTGTTCCTACAGCAGGAAATTGCTCACCTGGCTCTGCTGCTCCCTCGGAGCAGAGGTCACTGTCTGCCTCCCTGGCCTTGGCTCCTCATTCCCACTCTGCTGCCCACGGCAAAAGGGGGGAAAAAACCCAAACCCTTCACTAAAGCTTGAAACAGGTGGTTCCTTTACAGGGACCTGGAGGCCAAAGCACAGCTGGGATGGAGAGCCAGAGGAAAACATCCCCTGAACAACCAACCCTCAGCCCCCTCCCCAGGCTGCCTCACTCCACTCCAGCTGTGGCTCACAGGGTATGAAGTCACCAAAAAAAAAACCCCTCTAACAACTCCAGGCGGCAGAGGGGGCTTTATCTGACCCAGCCCTCTGTAAAATAACAATCCTCACCAAACCCAGTCCGTCACTTTGTGCTGCATCTCAGCCAGACCCCACCTGCAGGGCTCAGCACTGGATGGGCCAGGGCAGACCAAAAAGATAAAGTTT
The DNA here is from genome assembly GCA_013399855.1 of Oxyruncus cristatus. Lineage (NCBI taxonomy): Eukaryota > Metazoa > Chordata > Aves > Passeriformes > Cotingidae > Oxyruncus > Oxyruncus cristatus. The sequence continues at coordinate 166,884 of VXAY01004353.1, forward strand.
CAGATTAGAGTAAAAAAGTGAATCAGCTTGGAGAAGAGCCAAAGAAGGTCACTGTGTTGAATCTCAGCATCACCCAGAATGAATGTTTCAACTCTCTTTTTGCCAAATTATATTTTTAGCTGGAGACTAACCTACTTTTAATAAAGAGGATGAAATAACCCACATGTGAACTTCGATTTGTTCTACCAATGATGATTCCCACGTATTTAATTTTTTACTCTGCCATGCAAGCCAAAATAAAACCCAGACTGCTGCTAACAGCATGAGGTGGAGCTATCACAAGACAGGGGCTTGCCAGGCATCTTTCTCATCCCTCCCAAACTCTTGTGAACACCTCAGACTAAGTCCTGCAGACTGATCCAGTTGTGGGAGAACCCTGCTCAAACCTGGAATAGTTCAAAGAACCTCTTTGTTTCACTGCAAGTAAAGAGCTACAATTGACCATTTGAGGAGCAGCATCCTTGGCCTGGGATTCTCAAGCAGTGGATTATTAAAGAGAAGAAAACTGATTAGGATTGAAGCCCAGCTAAAAATCCCACTGGTCCCTGAGGAGTTATGTAGGGAAACAGTGAGAGGTGGAGGTGGATTTTGTTTTTTTTTTTTTTAATTCAATTACTATTTTGGAAGAATTCACATGACACCACCCATGGCAGTGTCTGGACACAAGAGTCAGAGTTTGTTTTCACAGATAAACCTACAGGGGCTTCACCTGAACCACCACTAAGAGCTGGCTCTGCTCACCAGGGCAGACTTGTACTGCTCCTAAATGAGAACTAACTTGGACACAAGCAGCCATACATCAGGATTTAACGTATTCCCTGGTCATAGCTAGGCTAATCCAGCAACACAACATCCTCCCTGGAGCCCACACTGCTCATTCCCATAAATCTGGGTGTGTAGTAAAGCACTCTGAAAGGTACAACTTAAATTTTTTTCCCAATGGGAGCAACCCAGGCTTATTATATTGTACAGTGCCACTCCCATGCTAATCACTCTCATTCCAAAGACCAGCATTTCCCACATCAGCTCCCCCTGTTACAAAGATCTCAGGAACCGGAAATTTTCAGGTTAAGGATGAATTTTGTGTCTTTACTTCCCAGAGGAAAAAGTCTTATGCCTTGCAAGGCCAAAATAAAATCACCCCCTAGAGTCCTATTCCTCTGTGGAAGACTGACTGCTGACCAGAAGCCTTAGGGGGCAACAGGGAGCATTACTAAACCCAGTGGGGAATTTTGGGGGATCACAGTTACAGAAGACACCACCAATTTCGAATGGCCACAGTAACACCACAAATGGCCCCTTGGTCTAATCCCAGAGGGAAAAGATTAACCCTGTTTCCTTCTGTTTGAATTCTTACAACCTGAGATTCACTTCCTGGCGAGGTAAGGCTGGACACAGCCATTCCTGTATCCTGGAGCTGGCCCTGGGCCATTCCCTGCTCCTTGTCTCCTCCCTGTCCGTGCAGCAAACCTGCCCACAGTGAGCTGTGAGCACCTTCCCAGCTCCTTTACAATTCTGCTCATCAACTGGAAAATCAGTTTTACTGGAACCCGGCCTTCCAGCTTCACGGAATGCAAGGAATGAGATTAAAAGGGATTATGTGTTTCTTGCAAGCAATGAGGTTTGATAGCTCAGACAGGCATTGCCTTAACATGCCCTCCCCTCTGTTTGAACAGTTATTACCCCCCAGCTCTTCGAGTGTGAGGGTTTGTAGGGATGAGCCATATGCCAGGCAATTAGGATTCCATTTCTGCTTATTGCTCACCCAATTTGGAATGGTCTTTTGGATGTTTGCAGGTTGCTGACATTTTTCTGTATCTTCAGGCAAGCCTGCATGTTTGGCAGTAAACATCCCAGAGGGGAAAGGAAAGCCTTAGATTTGAGCAGAATGAATACAAGCTTCCCTCCAAATTTAAGCAGAGAAATTTCAGAATTAGGTTATCCATTACTATAACACAATTCCAGGCAAAGGCCATCCACGAGGCCCAGATGCTCTTAAAAATGGGACACAGGCTTTTTGTTCAGGACTCTCCAGTCTTTTCACATTGAGTGTTCATCTGCCATGCAACAGGATCCGCGTGGATAATAACTATAACCAGTTGTACCACATAAAATGTGTGTATTTTATGAAACGTCAGAGGAACAGGTCTTTTTCAGGAGGCTGTTGCAGTGACTCTTACTTGAGCAGAAACTTGAGGAACCCACAGCCAGCATTCCCTGACATAACACCAAGGCATCTGCGTGACTGACTGCTCCACACCAGTGCAAAACTCATGGAAGCACATACAAATACACGAGCCTCGAGTGGACCTGATCCCAGCTCTTCTCAACTGATCTTCACCTTGAGCTAGAGGTTTAGGTGGAATGGATGCCTCTGCTCTCCAGCATTATCCCACCTTGGCGCTGGAAACTTCTCACAGGGCCACGAGGTACGTTCTGGGATCCAGAAATAGAAATGTTACTTTTGAAGGCTGTGTTTACAGTGGCAGAACCAGAGACCCCAGAAGCCTTGGCCTCTCCAAACACTGCAGAATATCTGTGCATCCCAGGCACCCACATCCCACCTTCTCAGGTTATCCCCACCACATCAAATCCAGCCAGAGATTCCTTTTCTCCCCTTCAGCAGAGGAATGCTGGAAAGGTACAACCCTTGCAATGGATGGATTGACACAATCAGAAGTAATTTAATTCATGTTTAATCTGCAGCTAATGGCTGCAGGTTCCCTCCAACTCTGGGTCCCCTTCCAATTTTTCACTGGTAAATTGCTACAGTTTGCAGTTGAAGCTCTTCACAGTAGATTAGTTAACATTATGTTTTTATTAAAGCCAAAGTTAATATCCTTATTCTCCGAAGGAGACCACTGGGGTTGTTGGAATTATTTTTTCCCCTTCAGTTTTTTACCAAGAGCCTTCTCTGCTGAGTTAGAAACACAGAGCCTGCAGACCCCCAGCTGAAAGCTTAAGGGAGCCCCAAACAGTTACCTCTTAAACGATTATTTACATTGGAATATAAAAATCATTCTGCTGGATCAGAGCAGGGGCCTGTCTACCCAGTATCCTGTCTCTGATGGTGGCCAGCTGCTCTAGAGAAGGGCTGGTCATAAGTTTCCTGTCAAAGCTTTACTGATACGTGTTTTTTTTTCACTGCAAAGCATCTTTCAC
>VXAY01004353.1:170071-335132 GCA_013399855.1 Oxyruncus cristatus
AAAAAAAAAAAAAAAAAAAAAAAGGGCAGCTTACTGCCTACAGAAGTTGTTGATTTCACAATGAAAAAAACCACAGCTCTCTAACCTGAATGATTCTGTAATTTAGACATAAAGTTTTCCATTTCCTGGTCAAAGAGAACTCCTTTTTAGTGAAGACTCAGAATCTTCTGGGGAAAAGATGTTACACGAGACTATGTTCACACTCACCAGTAATCTCCATTAAAATATAGTTTATATAATAATCCAAAATTTTATTTTGTAAAACCATCTTCAGCTCTGAGCTGAAGAAATCCTCAAGAACTGTCAGCTAGAAAGTTACAGTGGTATAAGCTCCCCTGTGGAAGTTTCTCCTAGAAGTTGCTCCACAAAGCCAGTTGCTGCAAGGCACCACAGAATGATGTTTGCTGCGTATTGGCCTTTTCTAAGATGTCACAGATGTCACAGGACCCAGTGGAGCGCAGCTGGCCAAGGAACAGCAGGTGGGGAGCTGAGGAGGGGGTAACACCTTTGCCACGGGCCATCCCTACACGAGCGGTTTTGACTGGAATAACAAGGGCTCAGACCTCTCACAGGCAGCCCCAGGTGCCCATCCATAGGATCACGGAATCATTAGGGTTGGAAAAGGCCTCCAAGATCATCAAGTCCAACCTCTGACTGACCACCACCTTGTCAACCAGACCAGAGCATTCCGAACTCCCCAGTTACAAAAGCAGGCAGGTCTCACGCCCACCTGGAAAACAAAATATCCGAAAGGACGGTGGAGGGAAACAACGTACTAAAAAATATTTGAGAAAGGATGTCAGCGGCAGCAGTGTGGCACCTGAGAAAAGGCCCTGCTTGCTGCAGAAGGGACACGGAATGGAACTCAATCAGGGTCAAAACAGAGAGTGAGGGGAAAGGAGCAGATGTTCCTCAGGGAAAATGCTGCAGGGTTGTGACAGGAAGCGAAATGTGGCGCTGGCTGGAGTCACAGAATGGCTTGGGTTGGAAGGGACCTTAAAGATCATCTTGTTCCACCCCTGCCATGGGCAGGGACACCTTCCACTCTCCCAGGTTGCTCAGGGCCCCATCCATCTCTGCTTCTTCCATGTTTCCAGAGCCTTCCCTCTGCTCCTTTTACACTCTCCTTCCCCATCTCTGCCCAGGGCAGGACCGATTTTCCAGATTCCATGTTACATCCTTCCCTGAGCCTCAGACCAACACTGAAAACTCTCAAAAAGCATTACTCAAATCAGCAAATGTCTGTTTTGAAGCCATTCTATCCATGGAGGATTTCCAGCCCATGTCAAGATCTTCCTGCTTTCCCTTCCCCTGGTCACATGCAGCTTTCAGGACACGACAATCAAACTGTGCCAAGTATCTGGTATCCTTTACGCTGATACAAATCACAGAAAGTCCTATAGCACCAGCCACACCACCCTGATGAGAGCCCCAAACCAACATGTAGAGGCCCATCCCTCATGGATGCTCCTTGAGCTGCTGGAGCTGCTTCACCCTTAGTTAATTGTTACACAGATCAATTAATTGCCTCTCACAACTGGCTGCACAGATTTAACCCCCAGCAAGCAGGAGGGGTGTCAGGACCACCTTTTTGTCCTGGGACACCACACAAGGAAAAGTATTAATGAGCAGCCAGAGCCCATCCAGGAGAAGCAGCAATTGCCAACACAGCCAGGAAAAAAAGGATTCCCTCGGAGCACAGAGAGCAGAGCCATTATCATCCGGGGAGATTTAGGAGACAGCTCTAAATCCCACAGGGATCATATATTCAAGTTCATCTCTTCAATCAGGAGAGATAGAAACTGCCCTTAAAAAAAAAAAATGTAATGCTGAACTGTCAAATAAGCATGAGATGAGGCTTGAAGAAGAAGTCTAATTTCTCTGGGCTCTCTGTGAAAGGCAAAGAAGCTGCCACAGCACACCAGGACACTTGGGAGCACGTTTCCTGCAGGGACAAGGATGTGCAGGGACCAGGGCTTCACAAAAGGTGGTGGAAAAATCTCTCACCAAGATGGGCTCTGACAGAAAAAGTAGCTTTTTCAACCCCTAAGTTCATTTTTACAGAACTTCTTTCAGTTTAATCAAAACAACTGGGGAGAATGGACCAGTTCTACAAATTCTTAAATGTTTATGAGGGTTTCTTCCTCTCTGGTATTGACTCTGAGATGCTGAAACATGAAAAATATTTGTTCACCAGTGAAAACTGCAGAAATTGCACAGAAAAGAGGAGGGCAACAGGCTCAGGTCTCAGATTCCTGCCCACCTCCACAATCACAGTCCCGCAGGAGGAGCTGTGGATGCTCATCCCCGGGGAGTGTTGAAGGCTGGGTTGGACAGGGCCTGGAGCAACCTGGGCTAGTGGAAGGTGTCCCAGGCTGCACGAGGAGCACCAGGAATTGGGGAGTTCTGCCAGCAGCACGTTGGGTTTGTGCCTCTGAGCCCATAGGGTGGGAATCCCAGCACAAGCCAAATCCCGGGATCTGCCTCTCTCCAACCCGACACTCCCGTGCACCGTGTTTTTTAATTAACCTTGGAACAGCAAAGGGTCTTCTTTTTTTTCCTTTTTGCCAAACACAGCCATATTTTACAGGGATGGTGACAAGCTAATTAACTTAATTCTTATGACACCTCTCCGAGATGAGGCCAGGGTTGGCTGGCTCTGCAAAGCAGTGTTGGGCTAATTAAAAAATAATTACTACTTCACCAAGGATAAGAACAAGAAGTTAATTAAAAGAATGAGGTGTAGCCTTAATGAAACTCATCAGATTGTATTCATTCAGATGTCCCACAGCCAAATCCCCCCCATTAGAATATAAATCCACCTGCCTCCTTCTTCACAAGTGTTTGCAAATGGGCTCCTTCTCCCCCTCCTCCCTTTTGCCTTTCCCTGGCAGAAACAATAAGAATTATTTCAGGAGCACAAGAGTAAATCTGGGCTGAGATTTCATCCACTCTCAGGGGCTGAAGGAGGATGATGATGGAGTATTTGGATCTCCAAATACTATCTGGATTATTTGCACTACCTCAAAAGCCACGTGCTGCATGGGGACTGGACCACTTGTTTCTACCAAAAATCCTGTGGCCAATGTGGGAGCTCTCCAGGCAGAGCACTCTGCCTTCCAAACAGCATCCTCAAACCCTGGGATAGTGATCCAGAACAGATCTCCTTGGGGAAAATGAGTAAAATTGAGCCATGGTCCAGATTCAGACCTTGTGCTACGTTACTGGAGTAGTAACCAAGAAAGAATTAGCTAAGGAAGGAATCCTGCTCATGAACAATTTGCTGTTTCAGGTTGGCTTAAGCCTTTCACAAGTTCAGGTCAAACACCTCTAATGCTTCCATCAAGGGAAAAACCTGAAATTAAATTTTGAATGGTAACTCACCTCTAAATGAGGGGCAGGTACCCCAGAGTCGAACTATGCTAAATTTTCCAGAGGCAACATCATTCCCTTAAATGTGTTTTTTTTTTTTTTTTTAAACAGAGTGTTTGGCCAGGAGTTAAATTAAAATGTGTTTGGCAAGAGTATTTTTTTTTTTAATAGAAAAAAATCACTGGGAGTCAGACCAAAACAAAAAGGGTTTTCCCTCTATTTTAGTGCCATCTCTAACACAAAAACAAATTTTGCAAATCACAAAGCACATCCCCATTTCTGTACCAAGGCACTGTCCCTACATACAAGCCTTTAACACCAAGGGTGTGAGTTTGATCCATTCAGTTAAAGAGCTGGGCTCGATGATCCTTGTGGGGCCCTTCCAACTCAGAATACTCTGTGAAATTCTGTGAAATTTATTCCAGAAATGCCTTGTCTTAGACATAACCAGCTCATTTCCCTTCTAGCATGGAAACCACAGAGCCCAAAGCCCAGCACTCCCCCTCAACCAGTGAATGATCCAAGGGATGCTCTGCTTTCCCAGCACGTGCCACAGCCCCTCGGAGGACTGGTCAAGGCTGGGAAGCTGTGACGGTGTGAGGGATCCCAAGATTTGCTTGGTGCAGCAAATCAGGTCTGCTCAGGCAGCATTTCAAGAGTTTGCTGGGCTTGAGAAAACCCAAAGTTTGGCAACGATGGGGGCATGATGGTGGCTGATCCCCGGGACAGCACGGAAGGCAGCACAAGTGTCCTCGCCCATGTCACTGCCATCTGAAAGAGCACCCAAGTTACAAAACTGTATTATATAAGAGAGACACATGAAAAGAAGCAGAGAAAAGCCAACATTTCCTGGCCCTGTTCATTACACACCCATTAACAGCGGCAGCTTTGGCTGCACTCACAGCCCTGAGCAGGTGTCACCCGAGCGAGGTGCAAGCGCCTTTTCCAGGCTGGGACTCCCGCTGGCCTCTCTGCTGACAGCGCCAAGCCTGGCAGCACAGGGAAAAACGAACTCCTCTTGCACAGAGCTGCTCTGCTCACCTTACCTGAGAGGGTGGCTGATGCTGCAGAGAAGCTGGCATTGCACCCAGGTGTCTGGTATTGCACTCGGGCAACACAGACCTCGGAGCCCTGGAAAAATGGTTTGCCCAACGCACAAAGAAGGTGTTCCAGGATATTTCCTCCCTCACAGTGGGCATACCAGGTGTGGAGCAATTCAGAGTTTCATGTTACCCGGTCTAAAACTAGAAAAAAAATTCAGCAAGCAGTTTGTCTCAGCCTGACTTGCAGTCGGGTGTGGAAGTTTAGCAGACTAACCTTCCAGTGTTTGTGACTGGTGTTTGGGCAGGATGCATCTCCATCTATTTTTGATGTTTGGATCAAAGGGCTCTTCAAACAGCAACTTTCAACGAAGGTTTCATAAAATCCCCAGGCAGTGTCCTTATTCAGCCCAGGGTGGGTTAGCAGGGTAACACTGTTCAGAAAACTTGCTGCACTTATACCTTATATTTGGATTTGCAGTGATTAATCTCAACAGTCTTCATTTACTGGCATATAAAGGCTATTTTTTTTAAGTAGGGCTGGACTGCACCTCAGTGAAGCTGGAATTTCAAGGCCTTAAATGGCACCTCTCAGTCACAGGGTTAGAAATTAAAAATGGCAAAATGAAAAGCAGTGGTACTCTTGCCAAGGAAATCTTTCATGCCCTGTGCTTCACAGTCACAGAATGTGCTGAGTTGGAAGGGACCCACAAGGATCATTCAGTCCAACTCCAGGCCCTGCACAGACACCCCAACAGCCCCACCCTGTCCCTGAGAACGTTGTCCAAAGTCTTCTTGAGCTCTGTCAGCCTTGGTGCTGTGCCCACTGCCCTGGGGAGCCTGTTCAGTGCCCAACCACCCTCTGGGGGGGAAGAGCCTTTTTCCAATATCAAACCTAAACCTCCCCTGACATAATTCAGTGGTGTTTAGCACCTCCTGAAATTCTTCCGCTAGATTTGTATCACCTTGTAAATCAAATTTGAGATCCTGGAGGCTATCTATATACGATATAGAGAGAGAGAATATTTCCCTCTACCTCTGAGCCTTTCATTCTTTACTCCCTCATAGCAATTTTTGCTTCTCAGTCAGCAGCTTGAATGCCTGCTGCCTTTTGCACCCTTCCAGCTTTTTTTTTTGACTACCAGCATCCTACAGTCCCTGCTGTGACGTGTTCTGCTACGAGCTCTTCATGTTGAACGAGTGTCCCAAAACGTAAGGATGCACTTCATACTTAATTACTGTAACTCACTGGAACATCTGTGTGAAATGCTTTAAAGCTGTATCAGAATTCTCGCGAAAGTCAACCACTGTCACCTGTGAAGGTGGTTCTGAGAGGGGAAAAGACAGGCAGAGAAGAATTTTCCCCACAGTCCAAGTGGGGTTTGCCTCAGAATAGGAGATGTTTTCAGTTGTGCTACACAAATGGAGAGCAATTCTAAATAAAGCAACTCAATACAACCAACAGTCCCAGCACACAGACACCCCAGAGCATAGCCCTTAAGCTTCAGAAAATAAGGGGGGGCTCTAAGCTGAAATCATTATTTAAAAAAAAAAAAAAAAACAAAAAGTGGGTATTTAAATTTTCCTCTGAAACCCACAGTAACATAAGTACTTTCTTACTGACTATAAATGAAAATGTGGCCGTAACTAATTAAAGGTGGATTATATGTTTGGCTTGACAGAAAGACTTAGCTTTGTGCAGATCCTTCGATGTGCCAGTTATGTGACATTGCCAAATTTCCTGCCCTTGTCCAGAGCCTTTGTTGATCTTTTTTTTAGTATTTTCCAAAAGAAGAGTTGCTTTCCCAGAGCTCCTCCTCTTTCCAAAACATTTTGACTCCTTATTCAGGTGCATTTACAGGGGTTTTTTATGTGCATAGGGGTTTTTCTGTTCAGTCTTATAAACACAGAATACCAGAAATTGCCCAGGATTTTCTTTTTTCCTCTCCTTCTTTCTTTCCTCTTCTGGTGTGCCCTTCCACTTGTCTATGTTTCCTCTCTCTCTTTCTTCCTCCTGTTATCTTCCCAAATCCCTTAATGCAAAGTAAAGGAAACACAGTTCAATGGGGCCCTCTCTTGGTCTAATGTAGTAACTTAGCTCTGCCAAACTCAGAATTTTTATGAATGAATTCAACATCAGTTGCATAACTTGAATTTGTCTGGGACCAAAAGTCTTGTTTTCATTTCAAGTGTTGCTGCTGTTATTGTGGTTGTTATTTAAAAAGCTGTTTGTTGGCTTGATTTTGTGGGAGTGTCTGGAGGATGGGGCCTGCTCTTATGCAGAGAGGTGTATATGGACCAGCTTAAATCCAACAGATGAATGGCTGCATTTTCTTTTTAAAAGGCAATAAAATGGAAAAATCTATCCTACACCATCTTTTATTGCAAGTGCTCAGTGAAGTGGAGAAAGGAGTAGTCTGAAGACAAATATGTCAGCAAAACAGAGGACAGGTGAAAAGCAAAGAGAAGATTATTCATATCCCCGCCTTCATCTTGGGCTCAAGACTTTGAGTCACCTAAGGCTGATGCCAATCACTTTGTTACTACAAGACAACCCACTCAGTGGATGAGGGAAAGGCTGTGGATTTTGTCTACCTAGACTTTAGTAAAGCCTTTGACACCATTTCCACAGCCTTCTCCTGGAGAAACTGGCTGCTCGTGGCGTGGGTGTGCTCTTCTCCGGGTAAAAACTGGCTGGAATGCTGGGCCCAAAGAGGGGTGGGGAGTGGAGTTAAATCCAGTTGGTGCCCAATTTTATGATTCTGTCATGTGCAAGGCCCACACAGTGACCAGAGGGACATGGGATGTAACTTCTCACTGAAGCCACCGAACAAGAGATGAACAATCACACTAATTTACACCATGAAAAGGGAATCTATTCAGATTCAACCAACGTTGTACCATCAGTGCCCAGCCTAGGCTTTCTGGACCTGCAGTAGAAGTATTCCCTATGGCAGTCCTGCTTATTTGCCCATCCAAAGCTTTCCCTGACAGGTAAAAAGTCATACTCGAGCCACCTGACTTGTCATCCAAACACTGTCTACTTCTTACTTTTCCTTTGTTCCCCTTGCTTTCCTCCCTGGAAAGAAGCACAACTATAAAAGCAGTTCTGCAGCTACACACACACAGGTGTCTGGACACACACCCACATGGTCTGTTAGATACATCCCTGAAAGTGCTCAGGGCCAGGCTGGATGGGGTTCTAAACAACCTGGGCCAGTGGAAGGTGTCCCTGTCCACAGCATGGGGCTCGGAACAAGATGATTTTTAAGGTCCCTTCCAACCCAGAGGGTTCCATGATTCCATGGAGCGCGTGGACACGCAGTCAGAGGCAGGCAGGTATGCAGGTGTCTACACCAGGAGGGTTTAAGTAACGTCTTCTTGTCTGCTGCAAAGGAGCTCAGCTGAGCCCACCCTCTTCTGCACATGCCCCTCCAAGAAGGTTTTTTGCTAGAAAAAGCACCAATCTGTGAGAGGGTTCATTTCGGGCACTTGCTGATCATTTCTGTCTCTTTAAAAGGCCTTTCACTTCAATAGCTCCAGAAACCAGGGAAGATGAAAGAAGTTTCCCAAGGTCATTCAGCCACTGTCCTCCAAACTGCAGGGCTGCTGAAGCCCAGTTTAGGATGCTATCAAAGAGCTCAGACCCACAGGGGTCCTAGACTTTTTGAAGGGTTTATCCTCAGATCTTCCCCCATTTCAAGCTGTTCCAATCCAGCAGATTTACTGGCTTTGGCAGATCTATCAGACTTACATTAGCACAGGCAGAAGCAAAAATATTTGCATCCCTCTGACGCTACAGGCTCACAGGGGGCTGAGCACCTGCAGTCTGAGCAGTGTGGACCAGTGGGTGGAGGGTTAGAAGGTGGGAAGTCTCCTCTCCACCCTAAGGATTCCCTCCTTGGTCTCAGGATCCTCTGCAAAGCACCTGTCTGTGCCCCCAGCAAGTACCAGTGAAATAGAGCCAACAGCCCTTAATTGTTGAGGTCTCCGAGGAAAAGCAGCCCTAAAGCAGCACTATCAGCACAAGAGAAACCCGGCTGGATGTGGAGCTGTACCTCTGTTGTCTTTGGTGTGAAGTAAAGAACCGCTCAAGCCTACAAACTGCAGACCCCAAGTGAAGTCACGGCTTGGGCTGAGGAATAAAGAGCTCGAGTGCACACTTCTGCCACAGCTCAAGAAATTAATATTCTGTTGCACTTCAAACAGGATGACGATGCAAGGAGAAGTCAGCCAGAGCACCTTGGAAACACCCAGGGGTGATTATGTGAGGGGAAGGAAGGTTGCACAACTTTCAGTCTGCTTCAGTACTGGGTGGGAAAATTCCCAATTAAACCCGAAACACAGCACCTGTAATCATCAGGGGAGAGGAAAAAATAGCCAGGAATGCAAGCAGAGGAAATTGATTCTTGTTGCAATCAAGTGTCTTCCTTTCTCAGCTCCCCTGCTCAAACATGAATTACGTTTCTTCATTCAAGTTCACTGCAGCTTGTAAAAATCCAGACCTGGTTTGTGCCGTCCCATTTGGATTGAGGACATGTCGTGGGTTTCTGTGGCTGGGGTTTGGTAGCAGGGGGGCTACAGGGGTGGTTTCTGTTAGAAGCTGCCAGAAGCTTCCCCTGTCCTATGGAGGCAATGATGGCCAACTCCAGGATGGACTTCTGCCGCTGGCCAAGGCTGAGCCAATCAGGAATCATAGTAACGCCTCTGGGATAATGCATTTAAGAACAGAGGAGTGTTGCACAGAAGGAATTCCAGCCAGGGAAGAGCGGAGTGAGAACATGGGATAACAACACAGACACCAAGGTCAGTGCAGGAGGAGGAGGAACCCCACGGGAGCAGGAGAAGGACTCAGAGCTGTGGCCTGTGGTGAAGACCATGACACCAAGATCTACTCTGTGCGTGTGGACACAGTCCATGCAGACACCTAGAAAGTCCCTGGGGGCTTGGGCAAGCGCTCAGCACGTGCCAAGGGCCTGGACAGCCCAGGGGGAGAAGACAGTTCAGCTCCTGAGGCCATCAAGAAAGTTCAGCCAAAGAAAAAAAGAGTCCTTCAAAACCACTGAGCAGAACTTGAACAACACCAGTGTGTCAGAGGCCAATCGCAGGCGTCAGGTGGATCTCGCGTTCCAGAAAGCAGCAGCATCCTTTGACGAGCCCAGCACTGCTGGGATTTTCTTCACACGTCTGCGCTCCCAGGACTTCCACTGAGAGCTCCAGTCTGAGTCCAGGATTGTCCCTCTCCCTTCCTCGGAGACTCTCGCACTGCCAAACTCAGATCCCATGAAAATGATGGATTTACAGTCCCTGCCGGCTCAGTGTGTTGAGAAACGTCCCATCTGCTCTTCCCTGGCTGGTTTCCAGTTCACAAAGTGGGATGAGGAGTCCCACGAGGAGTCAGCAGTGGCCCCGATGGATAAATTTTAGAAGAGCGAGCACGTGTTTGACCCCAACACCGAGGTGGAGAGTGATGGGGAAGGCTGTGCTCCCCCCCTGCCAGAGGACGACTTCCACTCAGATTCCCCTGGGAGCAGAGCAGCAAAAAAGATGGGGGAATTCACAGATAACATCAACTCCTTTGGAACAATCAGCCAGAACCAGAGCAAGAGGACTGACAGGGCTCTGTTTGGAGAGGGAGATGTTGAGACCGTGTGCCTTGAGCTCTCCATCCATCCAGGGGAACATTCCTGCTTCAGTCCCCGCACTCTGTCCACGTGGGCTGGCCCCCAGCACCGGCACTTCAAACCCCACCACACATCCAATGCCAGCTCTGAAAAGGAGACCAGGAAAAGGAACGTGAAGAAAGTGTTTGAGCTGAACTTTGATGAGAATGTTGACTTTGAGGCCTATTTCCATAAGACCAAGGCATCTGTAACTGTCTCCAAATCCATCCTGGAAAGATAGAATGTGAGGAGCGCCACGCTCCCTGCAGACCTCAGCTATAACCCTCAGAACTTCCTCCAGCTGTTCCTCAAACCACTTGTTAAGATCAACAGGACACTGGAGCCAGTCATCACATTGGAGAACGAAGCTGAGACTGGGGACTACGACTACAACAACCCCAACAACACCTCCAACTTCTGCCCTGCCCTGCAGGTCGCAGACAGTGATGATGACAATGACCCTTCTGAGCTCCTGGCTCAGATGGGGGAGTCCAATCCCCACGGGCTGCAGCTCAACAGGGTCCTCAACAGGGTGGACGTCACCACGTACGGGGAGCTGAACCTCATCGCTGAGCCCCAGAAGATCGATAAAATTGCAATTCAATACGCAAAGAATGCCGAGAAAATGGACATGAGGAGGCTGAAAGAAACCATGTGGCAGCTGTTGACTGATGGGCAGAAGAAAGGGACAGTGGGAGAGGTGTAAGATGCTGAGAAAGAGAAGGACACGTCAGTGGTGGCAGGAGAGGAGAAGCTGAGCAACATCATCAAGGACCTGCGGCACAGGCTTCCTGCTGCCATGGCAACCAACCTGCCCATGCCCTTGGCCTTCATGTGCCTCCTGCACTCGGCAACTGAGGAGAATCCGAACCTGCCTATTGCAGAGGGAGAGAGAGAGAGTGACTTTAGTGGGTATCCGGAACCTGGCCAGGGTCAACCCGCTACAGGACATCAGCAAGAAAAGCCACTTCACAGGAGGCAAGGAAAGAATCAAACCTTTCATCCTAAGAGAGAACATCAAAGCAATTCAACAGCAGAACACCAGCAACCTCCAAGCACCAGCTGGGAGGTGAAGAGATTTCTATCCCATTTTATTTCATGGCAGCACTAAGGGGAAAGCTGCTGTTGCTTTGGCCAAGGTTGCTGCGTCTCTGCTCTTGCAGCGAACAGAGAACAGCAGTGGCTCTGCTCCCAGCAGACCCACTGCCCATGAGCTGCAGTCTGTTGGGTCCCAGATGGACCAGCTCCCCCTTTTGTACTTCCTGGCCATCGGTTTTCAATTCTGGAAAGGGTGCAAAAAGGCCTGTACTACATTGCTTCCTAATCCCAATCAACCAATGGTTGCTTCACACTCTGAGGAACAAGGGTTTGTGCCATTTATAACTGCTCAGACTGGGAATATGTTTATCATTCACCCAGATGTGAAAACTCTCAAACCAGGACTCAGCTGCCCTTCAGCTGTGCAACCACCTGGGTACCAGCCAGGGTCAGGATTTACAGAGCTTTAAGGGGTTGATTCCAAAGCAATACCAAGGTAAATACATGGGCTTCAAATGAGGGAGTCAACTGAAATTATATTCTAAATAAAAATAATAATCCTCAAATAAGCTGTTGCCAAAGAGGCTGAGCCTCTGCATCCAATTTGCATCGCGTTCAGACAAGTGATGGTACAAAGCTGTGTCCATATATTATGCAATTACAGGAATGTGGCTTCCATTAGGTGATTAAAGCACTCCCTGTTATGACACAGCCCACACCAGCAGCAGATGTGGGGCCAGCACACCCCACGCTGTGGGTGCCCCGGAGCTTCTGCTGGGAGAGGCCAGGCAGGGGCAGTGGGAAGCACCTGCAGCCCCCGGCCTGTTGCTGACTGGGCTGAGCTTACAGCAGGAACAGCACTCCCACAGGACCCTTCCTCCCCAGCCCTTCCAAAACCACCTCCTCCTTATCAGCAGGAACAAACATAGAGCAGATGCTCAGGCGGGTGTTCCCAGCAAGGAGGAGAACACGATCCTGTGGTATGGGAGGTGGAGAGAAGCCCACATCACACAGGCTGGGCAATCCTTCCTGTGCTTCCAGAAAAAAATTCCTGTGTGTTACAAACACATTGCTCCTCTCCCAGTCACTGACCAAAGTCAGGGAACAATACTCAAAAATATTTCTGGGGTTTTTTTAGCAGTCACCCACTGGAATAAAAGATTGTGATTGAAGCTTCAGTAGTAGAAATAGGACCAAGCTTTGCAGCCTTAACTCAGGTGTTGACTCTTCCTTCCAAAAAAAACAGGGTCGGGCAAAAAGCAGACAAAAGTGAAATACCAATTGCCCTCAAAACTGTTTTCACGTCAATCTGATGTAAGTTACACAACTTCATTTTCCCCCAGAGACTCTTATTTAAGTACGTATTACAAATACCAAAAATATTAAGAGGATTAAAGCCCGATTTGCAGGTTACATGACAGGTGATTGGCCATTTCAATATTGTTTAGACAGTTCAGATACGATTGGATTTTTTTTTAATATTAAATAGACATTACAAATGAAAGTATCTTTCATAATCAGTAATTTTCATTCAAGTAAAAGTCCATTTTTTAACTGCCTGAAAGGTTGTTTGGTTTCTTCCCCCACGCACACTTCACAACACTAATTGGGTATTATAGATGAAGGCAAGGTTCAAAACTGAGCAGAGGCAGAGGCTGGGGTTATACAAACGTGGAGATATCAGAGCAATGCCACAGAACTCCTGGAAAGTGCAATGGGAACCATTTGGTGTTCTTCCACAGAAAGGAGCATCAAAGGACACACTTGGATTTACACACATGCTGCCATGACATGGAGCCACAGCCATACCCCTCCATATCATACCCAATTATTCTCACAGCCCTTCTTCCCCACTTTACATCTCCCTGGTCCATCCTGCCCCTCCACCAGCCAGCCCTCCAAATCCCCTCTCCCTACATCCCAAAGACATCCCCGCAGCCTCCCACTAAATGCCAAGACTCCTCCAAAGTGAAGTTTTTAAGCAATCAGAGGAGCCAATTTACAAGTTGTCACATCCTTCAGTTGTCGTTTATGTCCCTCCCCAGCTGCTCCAGCAAACAGCCCTTGTTGGTTGTGGTTTATTTTTGTGGTGCTCATTTAGCAGCCACGTTCAGTGTTTCTCCACGAAATTACCCTCATTTAATTTCCCCATGTGGATCTGTTGGTTGTTTGCTGGAGTTCAAAACAGCAGCACTTCTCCATAGTTCACGAGCACTTCAGAACACATCTGCTGGGCACTGATGGGAAAGTTGCATCCAAACCACGGGCCCTTCGGTCTTGCAGAGGGTTCAGCTCATACAAAGAACTCACTTTGTGCTGAAATCCGCCCTAAGGAGAGGGACTGGAGAAAAGGAACGGGATTCACCACTGCCAAAATGCCTGATGTGAACTGCCAGCCAGAGTTAATCCAGAATCAAGCAGAGCTCATTATATTCCTAACACAATCCCCTGACGGGTTCCCTCCATTTGGGCCACCAGACAGCCCCAGCTCCTCACCACAGCACTGGGCCCTGATCCAGCTCAGGTTTCCAAGCCCCACTGAAATATTTGCACGATCCTGGGCTTTATTATTTTAGCTTAAGCTCCACAGACTGTACAGTCAGCGGTACATGTCCCATTTTCAAATCCTATTCACCAGCACCTGAAACTGGCTCTTGATCAAAACACAACCCAGGCCCAGGTCTCACTTTTATACTGCCTTTCCCAGCAGACAGCCAATACTCCCCCTTTCAAAAGCCATTTAATCCTTCTCCAACTCTAAGCTTAACCCAAGATTTCTTCACTTAAAAGAATTAAATAAGTATAAAACTCACCCAAACTGAACAAGGATGTGCCCACCCCAAAACCTTTCAGGCACCCAGCCTGAGCAAGCCTGGCAGTGCTATCACAGAAATTCCTTATGTTAAGACATACCTGCAGGATATATACTTAAAGAAAAGGTATTTTATTCGTTTGCCCAAACAGTTATTGTCTGCAGGCCAACAAGGAAGCAGAATTTCTTGAGGATAGATTAGTTGGTACTTTTATACTGTAACTGAAAAGAATAAACTCGGAACTGTTATTTCCACATGCTTGCTTTTAAATTTTTTTTTTTTTTGAAAGAGGGATAAATATCTGCAGATACATTGTCTAGAGAGGGACAGAAATAGGTCAGCACACCATAGTGCCTGCTAAATGACAACCATGTCCCAGGAAAGCACATGGGATCATAAAGGAGATCTGCTCTAACATAGACACAGAAGAGAATGGAGGCTGTGCACTGAAAGGAGAGGGAGGGGGAAGGGATAATAATTCCTTGAGCCTCAATCCATCCAAGACATTTACAGACACACGCCATTTGACAAGCTCCCAGCCAGAGCTCTTAATCCAAGAGCTGACTGACCAGAAAATTCCTCCAGCTCTGATGGCCCAGCCAGACACCCAAAAGGGGCCCAGAGAGCTCAGAGGGTGAGAGCTCCGAGCTCTGCAATAAACAGCCCCGTCTAAAATGTGTTGAATGAGGCATCAAAGCCGAGGCACAAAACATCACTAATTGCTTGTGAAAGTCTAAGCTCCAGTGCCTGCAAACACTTAAGCACATGCATAGCAGAGTCCTCCTGTTGACTCCCCTGTTGGCCTTGCCTGCCTGGGCTGGGAAGCTGCAAATGTTCGTGGTTGGGATGAGGGAGTGCTATTAATAATGATAATATTGAGATCTCACCTAGCCTGGGGCACATCGGAGCTGGATAATTATCCAGGAAGGTGAGTCAGGAGAAAATAACAACCTCCCTCTTTCATGAGGAGCACATTTCAGCCTGACAAACACAGCACAGTGAAAAACAGCTGAACTAAACAAGTCCTGAATGAATTCTATATATCAGAAAAACTGCAGGCATTGTGGGCAGCCCTGGAAAAAAATAAATCACTGCCCAGTGGTCAAAATAAGCAAACTGAAGCCAAATACTGTGGAAACCAGGGGAGAGCAGCACTAAAACTTAAGATGCCCTCTGTGTACACCCTGCCATGGAATAAATACCCTGTCTGCACCATTTCAGCCAAAACAGAAAGAGAACAGGAGGAATCAGGAACAACTCTCAGCAAACAACATAAATGATTTTAGTTCTGGTGAAATCATCACATAAGGAGATCACAAAAATCATGATCTTTCATTCAAATTCCTTCAGTTATGAAACAGCTTAAAGGCAGCACAGCGAAAGTAAATCTCATGCCCTATTTCCCTTCTCTTATTATACAAAAATGGATCTTTTGGAGAAACTGAGGCATTACATGTCTACAAGAGCAGCTCTGAAACCAAACTCACCAGCTATCCCCCGCTGCTCACCCCAGCAGCACAGCCAGGGTTGGATCAGGGATTAGCAAATTAAACACCAGGGAAAACGTCTTTAGAATATCCTGTCCTGAGCAGGGCAGATGGACCAGACACAAGAAGGGCATTTCCCCCTCTGCAAAGCCTTTATGAGGAAGAACTGTTGTGGGACCATTTTCACTGCACTAATAAGTTGGAGACAAGTTCCCAACTGCCTTGAAGCCACCAGGTTTGCCACAAATTTTAGAAGAAAGCTGTTGCATGAGAAATAAGGAGTCCCCTCCCAAACTTAAAACCCTCAAAGTAAGATGAAATTATCTGGAGGTATGTCCCTCCATAGCCAAGATCTCTGAATGACAGCAGTGCCACCTCCATGGGCAGAAAAAGGTCACTGGGATTCCTCCTAACTTAGTTTAGGCACTTGTGATTAGACAACATTAAGGCTTTCTCCAATCAAATCCGTAACAAGCCTTAATATATCTTAAAAGGGGGTGAATTGCCTCCTGGAGACTCCTGTGTCTCTCTCCCCTAAAGAAACCTGCAGGATCAGGCAGCAATTCCTACATGGCTAAGATCAGGTGCACTGGAGTCCTTCCCAAACGATGAAAGTTAGCAAAATTAAGTCTTCTGTGCAGACATTTCTCTACTGACAACTATTTTTGGTCTGGTTCTGGCCACCACCAGCAGCAAAGTGCTTGACTTTGTGGAAATCAGATTTGACCAAGCATGGGAATTCCTGTGTACCAATAAGTTATCCTTTGATTCAGGGCATATTTCAGATTAAAGTTCCAAAGAGCTACAAGGGGAGAGGGAATTCTCCATTTCAGTCCTGAGGGCTGCACTGATTTATTATTTCTGGCACCATACAGTGCATTGTTTGGTTGAGATTGGCTGTTAAAATCCATACTTATGAAATGTAATATTCCTCTGGAAATATCCTGTTCTGATTCTTTTTTTAGATGGTATTTTTATTCAGAGGAAGGGACAGGAATGGTGGAATGAGCCTAGTAATGATGTTCTAAACCATTTCAGCTGGTAAAGTCAGGTAGACTAATATTTTATTTCCATTTGGCCTGTTATTTCTTTAACCAAAACCAAGATGAGACCCTTGTGAGAATTCTGGTGGAATAATTGAGGAGAGATGGCTGTACCTCTTCCTAATAATATAAAGGCAAAAATTCCAAAGGGCTGGAGGATGGCTCACTCCTCACTGTATTCTCACTGCTCAGTAAGAGACAATCTGACCTGTGAGTGAGCCAGACAAGGGTTCACAAACACTCCAGTGATCAGATCAGTCCAGAGCCATCTCTCTACCGGCTCAGGAGAGACCTTGGCAGGTTACACAGGTATAGTGCCACCAAAAAGTAACTACAGGTGTTGACAGGCAGCAGAATAGTGTAAAAGCAGAGTTTTCCCAAGCTCTGTGCCGTGCCTCCACCCCGGCCGATCACCTGCAAATCACACGCATTGCCAAGTTAATAATAACTCTCTGATTTAATCCACAGAGGCCAGATCTTCAGCTCCTGCTAATTGGTGTCACTTTACCACAGTTCAGGGGGGATTAAGCTTGCCACAGGTGAGATCCAACCTGCTGCTTGCCAACAGCAACCACTGCCTGGCAAATCCAGGCAGGACTTTGCAGTTTGGGTCAAAGGCAATTTTTAGGACCTCTTTTCCCTACCTTGGGAGGACTTATCATTAGTTTCCATAGAGGGACCAGAGGCCTCCACCCTCTCATTGTGACAGAGCAGTCACAGGGGGAAAGAAGCTATGGATGATACCTGGAAGTGTCCAAGGCCAGGTTGGACAGGGCCTGGAGCAACCTGGGCTACTGGTTTTGTCTTCCACCCCCCATGGCAAGGGGTGGAACAAGACAAGCTTTAATATCCCTTTAATCCAAACAGTTCTGGGATTCTATGACAAGCAGAGAGCAGTAGTAGTGCTCCAAGCCTGAGCTTGCTGTTTGTTTATCCAATACACTGCCTCCAGCAAAGTATTTTCAGAAAGCAGAGATTTGCCTGTCCTGCAAACAGCGCTGAGAACAGGTCCCTGTGCCGTGGGAAGCAGTGCTGTGGGAATGTCAGGAGCCATGGCACTGCCACCAAACCTTATCCCACACAAACATGAGCCTCTCCTGACACCTGGTGCCCGGAGTGCTGCTCGGAGCTTGGGACAGGCAGTTCCAGCCCCTCCCCATGCCAGGCTGGGACAGTCCCTCACCCAGCACCCTGGCAGCCACCAGCACCCATCACACAGGCAAACCACTGAATGTGCTGTTTCAGGGCAGCGCCAGGGTCACAGGGTCAACCTAAACACATGTTTCAGGCTGCTCAAAACACCATTCCTGCTGAACCTGGTTAAAAATGGCAACTCCACAAACTGGAACTTTGCTTTTGATTTTCGCCGGGTCCAGGAACACACCTTTTCCTCGGCACCCTTGCAGGATTCTCTGGGTGTAAATACTTAATGGAAATGTTCCTGGAAGCACATTACCATGAAAAAGTGTGATCCCAGCAACATTTGCATGAGACAATAGTCTGTAGCTTTGCAACATCCCAATCCAGATGTTTCTGGTGAGAACAAAATAGATGACCTGAGAATTAAAGCCAGGCCCCTTGGCTCCCCTCCAGATGCTCTACCAGCTGCTCACACCAAGTCCCCTCTGGTCAATTACTTTACTTGATGCTTCTAATCAACAATATTATATATGTGATGCTATAAACTTTTGTATTTAATATTAGCTCATAACTCAGCATCCAGAACCAGATGTTTTTGGTGAGAAAGAAATGGATGACTTATCAGAGGACTGAAGCCAGGTCCCCTGGCTCCCTGCCAGACACTCTACCAGCTGAGCTGCAAAGCTCACCAGCTCCCTCCTGCTCCCCCCACCCCGCTGCCTTTCATGAGAGGAAAAGGATCTCACATCTCCCAGTGCGACGGGCAGGAATACGTGAGAGATCTTTTCATAAACACTTTTAAAACAGCGCAAGGCAAGGTCGCTTTGCGTCGGGAGAACCCCCTTTTTCCCAGAGGAGGGCTTTGGAGACAAGCTGCTTTCTTCCCTAATGGGAGCCCTCGCTGAGGGCTCACGTACAACTGCAGGCAGAGGCAGCATAATAGATGGCTAATTCAAATCCGAACTTCTTCAGCTTCCCCGTGCTCTGCTGAAGGTGGTTCTGAGGCACTCACTGCAAGGCTGCCCTCAGGACAGCTCACCGGGTCAGAGGATGTCGCAAAACGTGAACGTTAAAGGACTGAGAACAGGTTCCTGCAGGGCTGAAGGGTGGAACACAGGCATTTCTGATTTATGGAAATTATAGATGTTCCAACCAAGCAGAGCAGTTAAACAAGTGCTTTACTTCAACCCCGTTTGGATGCACTGAGTGCAGTGCAACTGCTCCTGTGTTTGAATTTAAGCACGTGCTTAAGTGCTGCCCTGTACAAGGCCACACTTGGGGAACCCAGAGCAGAGCACAGCCCTGTTCTGCTGTTGCTTAACTACTCAGGATCCTAATCACAGCATCAAGCAATTATTTAATAAAGGACAGAGCATCTGTTTCAGAAGTGTGTATTCACAGTGTTTTGCTCTTAAATTATAGCTATATAACATATGATGAAAAGCAACTTCCATGAAACCCCAAAGCCCACAGCCTTAAGAGCTTTGTTTAGGATTAGAGAAAACATCCACTACAGAGCTCATAGAGATCTACAAATATTTGCCCACAATTGTCAGGAACAACTGTGAAAATATTATTGCAACTGAAATGAATCTGAAGGCAAAACCAGCGCACTACAAAAACCTACTAGAGAATGTTTTCCAAAGAGGCAATTCCAGCTTCCAAAACCAATGAAGACAGTTTGTCTTCTCCAAGGAAAAAGTACTTTTTAAGAAACGAAAATATGGCTACAAACATGCAGAGACTTGGCAGTGATGTTCAAAGAATTCAATTCTCCTGTTAGTTCATTTGATTAGATTTTAAGACCAAGGTCTTGCCTTAAGTTAACTTAATTATAACAATGTTGTGGTTTTGCAAGCTTCAGTAAGAGTCAGTGTTCACTTGCTAGGGCATCTCACCCTACCAGAAAATGAAATTAGGCAAAAGCTTGTACAGATCCTACAACTGCTGGAAAAACAAACCTCATCCTCAGTGAAACAGATTTCTAAATTTGGCTCTGTTCTACTCTGAAGACTCAGCATTATCTTGCCATCATTTCCACTACAATCAAAGGAGCCGAAATCAAAGCTCAAAACATTCTGACTAAACTGCAATGGCATAAAAAAACCCCTTTCCATTCAAGGACTGATACCTGAAATTGCACTGAGTCATCTTCTACCAAAAATTTCACATGTCTCTGGTCAAATGACTTTCCCAGACAGCTTCAAGCTGTTTGGGAGGATATACTGCACCAAGGCTGTTTAGCACAAAGAGAAGACAAAGGGAATCTTCATGGTGAGAGGTGACAAAGGAAAGGAGAAAAGAAACAAAGACATGGGGGGGGGAAAAAAAAAAAAAAACAGGTTGAGAGAGCTTAAAGGGCCAGGGGTAGGACCAGCAGGAGAAGTCCAGGGAGGCCAAATGCTGGGGCTGATCAGACCACAGCACATGCTCAGAAGAAGTGCTCAGAGTTGCAGAGCATCCCCAACATTTCCTTCTCAATAGCTGGTACAAATCACGTTGGACTTTGCCCCAGTGAGATCCCAAGACCTGCAGAAGCTGAGCAGACACAGCATGTCCTGGGCTGTTGTGCATTTGGCAGGACTGGGCCCACACAAAAGCTCTGTCCAAACGTCTGAACTAAAACCCTGTGACAGGAACAGCACTGTGTATTTACAAAGACCAACCTCCCAGTGCCTGATGCACTGCTGGGGGCAAGAGCACCAACTGCAGCACCGTGGGCAGAGGAAGGTACGTGGCACAGGCAGGACACGGCAAATGATGAGCCAGGAGATGCAGGCTGAAGGCACGGGGCTCCAGGACCAGACACAGCACAAGGCACGCATGGCCTCTGAAAACACAACTCCCTCATGGAGTCTTCTGCAGAGGAAGTAACATTTCAAAGCTCTCAGTGTCTCAGTTCTCCTCACACCTTCACCCGTGATAGTTACCCAGCACATCTCACTGGCACAGGATGAGTTTTCAGTCAGCCTTCAGCTGAGCCCTGCAGTGTCTCAGTGTTCTCTTGCACCTTTTAATCCTCAATGCAGCTGTTTCAAAGTACAGGTGTGACTGATTCTGACAGACTCAATCAGTTCTAAGCAATACCAGGAGTTACAACACCATTCCAGCATTCCCAACCTTTCCCTTTAACAGATTAATAAACACAGATACATAAATATATATATGTTTAAAAGCAGAATTACGTCAATGGCACATCACAGAATCTGTCCATCCTGGTTAAATAACTACTGCAAAGGAGAGGGGACTTGAAACACTTGGCCCTCATTAGGTGGTCTGAGTGTTGCAACATCCATCAGCTGTGGGAACTGGAACACACAGAACTGCAAGAAGCCCTTTGGGGGCCCTGGAACACTCAAGGGTATCTACATGAGGAGCAGCCAATCTGGTGGACTGTAAATGCTGTTTTTCACTGGGTGCTCCTTCAAGTTGTTCCTCTCATTTAGTTGGCACAGCAACACCATCCTCTGGCATCATTTTTCCTCAACAAGCCCCATGCCAAAAGGCCAAGGGTGAGAACCTGCATCCTCTGACAGCCCACAGACCAACATGCAAACCAACATGACCAGGTACCATCCACAGACTGTGCTGCTGACTCCCAAGTCCAGAAAAAATTACAAGACCAAATGGCAAGAAACACTGCTCTTTCTTAAAAATCAAACTTCAAGGTGTGTGGAGGAAGGGCTAATGAAGTGCAAACCAGAAACAAGCACACTAATCAACAAGTTGGGAGAGGAGGGTGTTTCCTATTTCCTCGTTCGGTGACAGTTTCCAACAGCAGCTCAGGCTGCCTTTAATTAACCATGATTGCACTGAGTCATAATTCACGAGTTGCCAGTACCAGCATTAATTCAGACAAAATTGAAACTGTCCCCTCAACCCTTTCCCAAGCCTACATTGACTCTCAGATCATCCAGGGCTTCAGAGAGCAAATTCCAGGTCTTGAACCAGATCTGAAAGCAAAATGAGAATGTCTGGTTGTAAAAACTGAATATTTCCGAGGGTTTGGGGGTTTTTCTGCATAATTAACTGACACACAACATTTTAGAGCACTGAAACACGCTCTAAAACACTTCCCTTACAGCCTCCTCTCCTCCTCCCAGTCTGTTGTCTGTGGATACAACACAGACCAAAAGAACAAATCTGCTTGTTGCTTCATATATTTTTTTAATCATAAGCAGGACGCTGTCCAGGAAAGAGCAGCTGGAATCACAGCTGCAAAGCTCTCACTAATGTGACACCACATAATCACACTTGATAGCAGAAGAGTTCTCTGGAGGAGGAAATCACCTCAGGAGAGGGACTGTGATTGAGCAGGACTCCATCAGCCTTCTGGCACTTGAGGTTTTCTGTGCTCGGTGAGCTTTTGTGAACAAAATGCCAACCCTTCCCACCCTTCTAACAAGTGCAGGGAATTGACAGAGATATTTTCACAAAAAAACAAACAAACAAAAAAAACCCCCACCTACAGGTATAAAGCTAAAAGGCCAACAGCAAGTCCTGAAAGAGTAAATTTGCTGCACAGACTCCAGAGCAGATTTACCCCCTTCCACCAGGAACTGAGCTGGCCCATTCTTAGATTTCTCTGGCAATCATTTACACACAAAACCACCGAAACTGAGACAGTTTCTTTCATCCAGACCTGTGCCCAAACCTTACAGCCCTACAGAATTCCCAGGTTCCTGAAGGAAAACATGGGATTTGCAGAGCTTATTCACCCCACACAAGCACAGGCTTTAGGTTTACTTGCAACCAGCCTCCCTGGGGCAGACAAAGCCACCAAGAAAAGGGAAGTGCTTCAGGAAGGGAGAAAAGGAGAACAGCAGTACCTGGGTCTCAGACCAGAGCTCTGCAGCTCTTGCCAGCATTTAGCTGGAACTTCAGCTTGGAAAAGGCCATGGACAGAGTTATGAGAGCCAAAGAGGGAGCTTCTTTCAACCTCATCAGGCTCCCAACACTCCCCACCATTTATAGAAGAGGGGGAGGACCCCCTCCCGCCCCTTCCTTTGAATCCTGCAGAGCCCTATGTGGGTTGGGTAGTCTCTTAACCCCTTCTGGGTCAGCAGCCCTGCCATCTCTGTTAGAGATGCTCCCGAGGGGCAAGGAAAAGCAGTTCCTCCTTTCCTGCACTCTTTAGGGCATGGTCCTGGCTGGAAAAGCCCAAATTCTGGGGTGCTGGGTGCTGTAAGTTGGGGAGGCCGAGCTGCATCGTCCCCAAAACAAAGGCTGCCTGTGGTTGTGGGTGATCCTGCCTTAATATGGGAGAGGGAGGATTTAAAGGAGTGGATGTCTGAGGAGTCCTCACAGTCTAACAGAATCCTTAAAAATGTGTAAAATCACAAAATGTGAACCCAAGGACACCGTGGCTGCCCAGGCAGGCGCATGGAGCTTATAGCATTCCACAGATATGGAGAGTAATTCCTGGAGCAGCTGAACATCAGTCTGTGTGTGACACTCCACAGCCTGGGGACGTAACAAGCGGTACCTGTTGGGTGTAACAGAGCGACAGTGTCCCTGAAAATGGCATGGACGGAGCCAGGGCATGTGACAAGGAGACAAAACAGCATTAAACTGGTCCCTGAAGCCCCCCTAGGGATCCCCACCCCAACTGCAGAGCAACATCAGGGCCCTTTGGAGAAGGGAGACCCAGGGGTGCCTATGGAGGGCAGGCAGACAGGAATGCACACATTTTGTGGTGGCAGGATGAGACTTACCCCTCCATATCTGGCTCTTTTAAGTGGTTTTAAGGTGCCTGAATAGGTTGCCCATAGGACAGGCTGTCTCAAGAAGGCTGTTGTTCCCTCTCTGAGATGAGAAGTTCCCTCCCTGGGGTGATCCCAGGCTGCAGAAAAAACACCTGGAATTCTACTGGGGCACTGGCAGGTCCAGGAATCAGCTCTTTCACCTAATCCATAGTCACAGCCACGCTGCAGCTTAATACCTGACAGCCAGAGCAGAAGCCAGCGGATTAATTATGACAAGATGAGAGGGATATGCTCCAACTCACTGTTCCCCAAACCAAAAGAGCAAGCACTGTTAAGATTTCCTGGCTTTGCTTAGCAGGAGAACAAAGGGGAACCAAGATCAAAGTTTGCCTATGTGGGAATAAAACCCTCCTCTATGGGGCATGTGAATGGAGGGGTGGCAGGGAGGAGATGAGGGAAGATGTGCAGTGCAAGCCCCAAAGGACTTCCAAAGTCCTTTGCAAAGGTGCCATCCCTGTTGTCCCAAAGTTCCTAACACAGTTCCTTAGAGCCCATGACCTCTTTTCCTCCTTGTCCAGTGTCTGTGCAGAGTTAGGACATTATTTTCAAGTTGTTCCACAGTAAGTTATATATTCCACACTTCAAGTTACAACCTTTCTCAGCAAAGGTTTGTGTACACCAAGGTGAAGTGCCTGCAGGCAATGAGACAAGTTGCCTGTGAGATGGTTTCTTTTCCATTGTTGCTTCTCTCAACCTGGGCTGAGAAGCTGAACTGCAGCTCAGAGCAAAGCAGGAGTGGGTGGAGGAGCAGGAGGAAGGACACTGCAGGTTAACACATCTTTCTCCGTGATCCTTGATCTCAGCACACTGCCCAAAGGTACCTGGCTGCAGACTTCAGCTGGTGGACGTGGAAAACAAGCACAGCAGGGCCAAAGGGGGAAAGTGAGCCCGGCTGCAGGCAGAGCTGTGCTCACCTCGCTTCACTGTCAGCCTGTGTGTCGCTGAGACAGCTCCCTGTGCTCTGCCACCACCGCTTTTTTTAACCAGTTTAAAAGCACATTTATTTCTTGGAAGCCTCTGAACATCAGATGGAACTAATTAAAACTGGGAGGGCCCCGGGGGAACTGGGGGGAAGAGGGAGACATGCAATTTGGTCTCCACTTCAAAGTGGTTTAGCAAACTAAAAGCACTCAGGCCTTCTAATGCAAGTGCAGGTCCATGGGGAGGGGGGAGAAGGGGCCACTCAGGGCTCTCAAGTGGCCACTCTCGCCCCCACTTTTGCTCACCAGGCTCAGTGGAGCTGTGTTTGAATGCTGTGCCAGCTGATTAGCCAGGGCATCAAAGGTTAATTGCAGTGATTCCTCCTGTGCCCTCCCATCAGTTTTGCAGAGCAGGTGGCACAGCACAGGGAGGAGGTGGCATCGTGGCCACAGGTACCCACCTACACCATCCCACTTGTCCACAGGGATTGAGATCACCTGCAGACAAGACAGGAGCTGCCCCTGTGGGGTTTCTGGACGAGTGTGAGGCACCAGGCTGGTGCCTGCCACGGCCACTGCCACAGCCTGGCTGTTCCAGGGCACGGATCCTCCAGGACAGGCCTGAGCAGCCTCCATGTCCCACCACAGAGGGACATCTTGCAGGCAACCCCACTGCCCCACAGCTGCTGTGTTCCACTGCAGCCTTCCCCCTGTGGCACTGGGGTCTCCAGTGGGGTCCCCATGGGGGTGGTGAGGTTCTCTGGACCCTTCCCCCTGCAAGGCCCTGGGGTCTCACAGCACTGACCCCCTGCCCAGCCCCAACTCCTTCACGACTCCCATTCCCCCTGCACAGCCCCAAACCCCACAGCACTGACGCCTTTCAGGGAGTCACCCCTCATGGGAGCCCCAGACTCCTGGTGCCCAGCCTGCACCCCCTGGTCCACATCAGTGCTCAGGTCCCTCTGCCTGGGCAGGGCTGGGGGCGCTGGAATGGAGAAGCCACCCCAGCACTGCCCTCTGTGCCTGCTCCATCAGTGTGTTTTAAAAAAATAAAAATGTTTCCCCTCTAAACTGATATTTTACACCCCACTCTAAACCCTGTGGGGAAGCAGGAGCTGCACTGGGCTGGGCTGCACTGTGGGGTCACCGTCAGCACTGACAAGGACTAATGGGGTCTGTTCCTCCTACGCCACATCCAAGCTCCTGCCTGTCCCTCTCCCTTATTTATCCTGCCCTCATTCACCCTGCTGAGCATCCCAGCCTGGGGAATGCTTTATAGAGCACAAGCACTTGGACCCACAGCTCACATTGCACAGGTCACAGGGCACCATGGAGGGGTAATAATGCCCAAGACCCCCCTCCAGCCCCAATTTACCCAGTGACCAAGGGTGGCACATCAAGTCTGACTGTGGTCCCTCAAGCCAGCTGGTGTCCCATCCTCCCACACCCACTTTTGTTTGTTCTTCCCTCATTCTGTGTGGCTGAAGGAATGGAAGGGGAAGAAATCAATAAAAATTCATTCTGAAAATAAATAAGGAATGAATTGGCAACTTGCAAGTGGCAACAGATAAAGTGCCCTGTGATGGCCCCATAAACCATCTCTCCACACACCATTTATCACCAAGCCAGCACGTCTTAGCATCAGGCTTAATTTACTCAATATTGAAAGACATAAACCTGGCCTTGCAAATTTAGGAAGAAGAGTTGCAATGACAATTCAGATTTTAATGTGCCCGCTGCCTGTGTTTGTTGTTGGGGACCTGGGGGGGCTTTTGGCTGGGCTGAACTGCTGGGGTGGGTCACTCAGGGGTGCCAGCTTCGTGGCACTCCGTGTTTGGCTGCTAAACATGAGGAGCTGTGGAGACCTGACCACATCTGGGAGGCTGGGACAGACCGATCAGACTTGCTGACACATCCAATGCCCTGGGCAGCCTCCAGCTGGTCCAGCCCCCGGGATGCGCTTGCCCAGGGCTCTGGCTTGCCGTGGCTGTACCGCTGCAGGCACTGCAGTATTGAGGGGGAGCTTTCTCCATCCCCTGTCTGCCACAGAGAGCTATTGTGAGCACCAAATTACAGCCCCATGGGAGCCTCCTTGGCTGCAGCACAAGAAGTGAGGATGCTGGCTGGCCCTGGAGCGAAGCTGACTGGGTTTTATTCAGTTGCTTTTCTTCTAAGGAGTCTGTAATACACTGCCCAAAACATAGTGCAAGCTCTGTATGAGACATGAATAACATTCACTCATGTGACTGTTTGTACAACCGAGGGCACTACAGGTCAGGCTGAGAAGTGTTGTAAGAATGATGCAAGGCCCCCAGCCTAGACAAGCAAGGAGCATGGCAAAGGAAGATAAAGAGGCATTCACAGGGCTGTGTGGGGTCCAACACACAGTAGCTGAAGGCCCAATAGGTCACAGTTTCAATGCATGTCCTTGGGCTACCCATGGGGAAATGCGGCTCTTTTCTGGCTGCACGTAATGTCATTATCAAACTCACCTTTGAGACCCCTGCAGAGACAATGAGTGTGACCTGGGGAGAAGAAAACTAAAGAAATTATATTATACACATGGAGGGGAAAACAACTGAACATTGCTGGAAACCCCAGCTAGCCATGGACATGTCTTGTGCTTCAGTGTCCCTGCTGTATCCCCTCACATCCACTGCCTTGCTGTGCACCTTCACAGCCTCCTGGCAGGGTCTGGGCTCTGCTGCACCACTCCAGTCCATCTTCACAGCCTTCTGGTGGCTCTCTGTGTCCTCAGCTGCTCCAAGTCACCTCCTCAGCACCTCTTTCCTTGTCAACAAGCACTCCATGGAGAAAAAGCCACTGAAGATGGGTGCAAAGGTGAGTTTACTCCAGCTTTTGTCTCAGAGCCAGTTGTTTGCTTGTAACTCTCTGTAAAGAGAGTAAAGAGGAGCAGCTTTTCCCTCTCTCTTCTGTAACATTTCAGTGCACACGTTTTGGATGCGGCATTTTGTCAAACAAAAGGACCAACAGCAATACTCACAGCGCTGCAGAGGGGCTGTCTTCCTTTAGTCCTCATTCCTGAGAGCCACTGCTGCTGGTTAACAAGTGCACAGACTCACATTCCTCATTTTTTAGCTCCCCAACCCAGTCCAGTCCATCAGTTCCTGCTGCCCCTCTACATCCAGCCCCCCACTCCTCCATCCCTCAGCATCTCTACCTGCAGCAGCATTGTTCTGGTGACCCAATTCACCCCAAAAAAACCCAACCTGGCTCAGCAGAGGGGTGTCTTCTCTTTACTTTATTTAGGGTCAACCTCATAACTGTACCCCTCTTTTTATCCCTTCCCCCATATAAATCATGTATATGACATTTTAGTGGAACATCCAGAAATTAAGCATGATGCTCTTATCACCAGCTTAATAATGTGATTCAAAAGGGCTTTGCATCACTGCACATCAGGACCAAGAGGAAGTAAAATAAGGCCATCCCTGTGCAGCAGAGCTCCTGGAATTCCCAGGCTGGTTTTCTTGCATTTAAAGTTTTATTTGGACTCTGGGAAGAGCCAGCTGAGTGTCCCAGCTGAAGCAAAGGCTGTTCAGCCTCCAAGTGGAGCTAATGGGCTCTGCAGTGCTGGATGCTGCAGAAATGCCCATGAGAGTAAAGAAAAAGGCATTTTTAAGTAGTGCAGCTCAGAGGAAGAATGGCCTTTGCCCAGAGTACCCAAGCTTTGCCCATTGCTTGGCCAGAGCTGTGCAGGTATGGAAGGTTGTCAGCAGAGCAGGAGGGAAGGGTCAGATTCTGCAGATTCTGTCTGTAAGAAAACCAAGTCCCTGGGTCCTTCTTCCTAACACCAGGCACTACCCATCCAACTCAGGGCAGTGCTTTACCTTCCATATGCAGGCACTTGGCCAAAAGAATGTCTCAAAGAAACCAAACCAAAACAAAGAAAACCAAACCAAACCACAACAGCAAAACCAAACCAAAAAAAAAAAAAAAAGGAAACAAACCCCCAACAAAAACACCACCATTAAACAAACAAACAAAAAGGGGGGGAAAAAACCACCAAGAGATTTGTTTCCAGGAGATGAAAACTGTCAATCTTTGATCTGAAGGTCTCTTCCTGTGCTCACCGTTTCTGGGGAGGGACTGAGAAAAAAAGAACGAAGCTAAAACCAGCAGGAGTTTTGGAACTGGAGCAAGCAGAGCCACGTGTGAAGGCACAAGCAGAGCCTCTCGGTGGGGCCATAGCGGCACATCCCACCTCGAGGGTTTGCCCGGGTACCGAACCCCTCCATGCCCCGGCCTTCCTCCCTGCCCAGGGTCTGTGCCAGCTCCCAGCTGCTGGCAGACCCCAGCCAGAGAAGGGACAGACCCTGTTTTCCAGCTGCACAAGGCAGGCTCAGTCTGTCCCTGCTGCGGAACAGGCACAAGACCAGCTGGGCAGCAGGACAAAGGACACGACAAAGAGAGATGACTGTCCCCAGCAACACTGCGGCTGGGACAGGGCGGCCTGTGTGCTCAGGCTCCAAGGGATGCTCCACGTCCTGCTCTCCCTAAGCAGCGTTGCTGGAGGCGAAGTGACCGATGGATGGAAATGAGACGGATCTGATCGATGACCTGGTGAGAGCGGGGCTGTGAAAGTGGATGCCCCACCGGCAGGGCTGTCAGCAACGCTGCATCTCTGCATCTGCCGGGTAAACTGGTCTCATCAACAAAGCAAGATCGTTTTTAAACGGCCTTCGGAGCGTTTAAAGCACATCAAGAGCTCAGGACAAGCAGCAACAAGCTCTCGTCTAACAGCCTTCCCCAACTTTAGCCTCTGTTTGGGAGCCCCTGCGTCCCTTTCTATCCCTCACCAAACTGCACCACGTGGAGCCAAAGCCCTGCACCCCAGCCTGGAGTCACTGAGGGTTGATTTCCAGACTGCCCTGAAGGCACTCAGGCGCTGATGGACCTTTAAATCTCATGCAGAGGCTGGGAACAGGCAGGGAAGAGAAGCCCCCTCACGTCCAAGTATTGCCAGTTAACATCTCCTGAGCCAGGCGGCCTCTGGATAGGAGGGAGTGGGCTGGGAGAGCTGCTCAGCTGGGATCTGCAGACCACTGATGAGCCTCAGCTGGGCACCAAAACACACACAATGACAAGGCCTCATAGTTCCATTTCTGTGCAATGGAAAGGGAGAGTCTGCTCCCAGCTGCTTTCTGTGCCCAGTGAAAGTGTTTGCAATTACAAAGGGTAAACTGTGATTTTATGGAACAATGGAAACCTATTTACCTTAGTGTTAAGTACTTTAACACCTCGTTCCCAGCCCATCATTTGGGTAGGAAGGTTTCTGGTGCACTGCCTGGGGAAAAGACGCAGGTGAAAGGGGTAAGGATATGCCCTGAAAAGAAAAAAACACCAAAAACCAAAGAAATTCCTCCATCCTGCTTTGGCATTTCCTACCTGGAGGGCTTGTGTTGCAAAACAACTTGTCTGTTGGCGTAAAGAAGATTTAACCTTTATTCCCAAGCTGCCGTCGTTGGTCATGCTAAAGATTTAATCACACAACTATTTTCGAACTATTTGTTCCAAAATCTCTTTGAGGAATACAGTCAGGCTTCCAGCAGAAGGGGAGTTTTAAGCTGAATTTTTCAAAACGAAGAAGGGTTCCCATGGCATGGGTGTCCTGACCCGGTGCTGGTTCTGCCTTTCCTTCTGTGCTGCCACATCAGGCAGTGTCAGGGAATCAGGTCCCTTCCCCACGGGCATCTCTGCTGTAACCATGGGGAGATATCAGCCCACGGAGAGCCCCACGCAGGGACTGGACCTGGCTTGGACATCCTCTGTCCCCTCACCACACTGCAGATTCATCAGCTGTAGCCAGTCACTATTCCACCTTTTTTAATCCTTTTTTCATTCTTGCTCATCTGAGCATGTCTCCAGCTACACATTCCTACTTCTGCTCTAAATGGTCCTGCTCTCAGCGAGTTCCCTCTGCACCAAGCCGGGACACACAGGCCTGAACACGAACTTGCAATCTACAGAGTGTGGTTGTTACTGACATTCCTGACCACAGGTTTTGCCCCGTGCCAGCCAGTACCCTCCCAAACCATGCCTGGGCACGGAGGAGGGCAGAGCGTGGGCAGGGAGCTGTTCCCAGACAGCATTTTATGAGGAGCACAGCTGAGCCCCTGTGGTGGGAGAGCCCTAAAATCAGGGAGTTCACAGCCCATTGTGAGCTTTGTATCTCCGGCAGCCTTCAGACAGGTTTTACAATCGAGACTGAAGGGGATCACGGCCACCACCTCCTTGGGTGGCTGCGGGAGCTCCTTCCCAGCCCCAGAGCCACCGGTGCACTTGAGTCCTGCCAGTCCCCCGTGTCCCCACACACCTTCCCCACGTGTTAGTGCTGACGTGTGCCCATGTGCAAACTCCGTGGCACAGCAGAGAGCGGCACGGGTTACAAACGAGGTGAAAAAGAAACCAGAACCCAGCGCTGGATTCTTGCAGCCCGCTGCTAATTAGGTGAGACGTGGTAAGAGGAACCCCTGCTATCAGCCGAGCCAGGGGAATGTAAATATTTGCAGGTCTAGGTCACCAGATCCATTATTTAGTGCTCTGTCGTATGACTTAAGGTTTGACATAAGACTTGAGGGTTTTAGGGGGGTTGTTGGTTTTTTTTAGGTTTTTTTTTTTCTTTTTGCTCTGAGAGTCCCTTGATTTCTTGCCAGTCAAGTAACTGGGGAAGGGAGGGCTGGCTCCAGCACCCCACACCCACGAAACAATGATGCTACTGTGAACTTCACCCATTCATTCCAGTTTGCTGGGGGACACAAGGTGTTGGGTGCTATGAGCCAGAAAGGAATATGAGGCAGAGCTGTCCTGCAGACAGACACCGATGCCAGGGCAGCCCTGCCTGTGTGCATGGCCACTACTGCTTCCAGGGGGGGAAAAATACAGCCACAAAATACACACCAGGGACATGTGCTACAAAACCAGGCACTCCCACCCAAAACGTGGCCATGGGAGCCACAAACCCTCTTTTCTTTGTTTCAGCAGGAACCTTCAGTTTGCACTTTAACACTGGACCGAGTCCTCAGGTTCCCGTTCCCAGCTGCACTGGACCCTGCCCACAGGCTCCCATTCCAAATTTCGTTGCCAGAAAGTGGGGAAGGAAAACGGTCTTTTGTGTCTGGAGGGAATATTTCACATTCAAGAGGAAAAGCTGTGTTCACCTACCCATGTTCCCCAGCCCAGGCTGAGAAGCCTCCTATCTGTCAGCATCATACTGCCAGGGTGGTATCTTCCCAAAGCTACTGATTCAGATACAAGCATTTCAAAGGTTTATTTTCCCTCTCCCCAGTAAATTTACCCATTGAGGGGGATCGTGTCTGCCTAGGTGCAGGCAAGATGAGCAGCACCTGGGCAGCCCCCCATTCCCCCACTGCTGCCCACAGGCTTCCCCAGGCTGCAGAGGAGCTATGGATTAGTCCTGCTGTTCCCTTCTGCTTCAGCCCATCTCTGGGGATATAATGTCCACAGTGGCTGGGCCTGGAAGACACGAGACCTCTGGAGCTGGGATATTGCAGGGTTAAAGCCACATCCCTCTAACCCAGCTCTGCAGCCTTCCAGCAGCTCTGTGCAGTCATCTAGCTTGGCCTGGGAGGCTGGAGGTAAAGAAAAACAGTGCAAGAACTTGCCTCCTTTGGGTTAAGTTCTGAGAACATCGACGAGTCTCCATTTTCACTGAAATTTTTTTAACTTTTCTTCCAGAATGCAAAAATATATAGGGCAGACATTTCCTGCAGGGCTTTCCATTTCAGAGATGTGGTTTGCCCCTGAAAAAGAGCTTCAGTTTAAAACTTCCCCCTGGTGCAGCCCCTGCTCCTCACCCACAGGGGCTGGGGGCTGCAGCCGGCTCAGGGTGAGTGCATCGAGGGGGACAGGGAGGGAGGGGGGAAAGAGCAACAGCCAAGTGGAAGGGATGGAGGAGGAGACCAAAGAGTCACCTTTGAAACTCTTTGTGCTCTGTTTGATCTTCTCCACGGGTAAGATGGGCAGGTATTTGGCTGCACTTTGTTTGTGTGGTTTGGCAGCGGGAGTGGAGGTGTTGGGGTACCCTTCCAGTGTCCCCCCCGTGCTCAGAGCAACTCAGATTTCTGGGGCTTTTGCGCTCAGAAAATACCCCAAATTGGAAAGGAAGACGCTCTCCACGTGCCCCTGGCTGGCACAACAAGCAGGACCCATCACACACCCCTCAATCTCCTGCCAATCCAGCGAGCTGGGTGCACTGTCACCTGCTGCTGCCCTTGGCACACCAGGCACATTTTAGGATCATCTACACATACTCAAAACAACACAGACACTGCTGAGGCCACCCTGGGCTTCCCAGCAAAGCTCTCCTGACCTGGGGGAATGCTGGCAGATGCCCTGAACTCCATGGGGTCCTTTGCAAACCCTCCAAGGGACTGCACCGACCCCCAGCTGCACAGCCCAGCACTGAGGCACCAGGGTGGGCTGTTCTCAGTCAGAACTTCCCCTGGGGGGTCAGAGGGGTCGCCCCAAACTGGAGACACCTCAAACCAAGCTGCCACAAACACACAAAGCTGAGGGGGCACAGCAAGCAAAGGAGAGGAGATGGGGAATTTAATTTCATACAGCCTGAAAGGAAGGAGATTAAATGGGGAGTGTGATAATGCTATAAATACCTCCAGGGAAATACCATCAAAGGAGAAAGGGGGATTATTCAAATGATCTGGAAACAGTAAAACAAGGAGTGCTGGGGCCTGAAGCTGCAAATGGAAATATTTCAGGGAAGGTATTAAGAAGAACTGTCTCGGAAGTGAGAGTGATTAGGTGCAGAAATCAGCCATCCCAGCAGCGAGTCAGGGCCTTATCAGAGGTATTTGAGGGTGGTGTAAGCACATGTTGGGAGGAGATGCGGATGTGACCCGGGTGAAGAAGAGGGGTCAGACTTCATAAAGGTAATTTGGAGACCCCTCATCCAAGATGCTCCTGTCTCTGATACCTCACCATCAGCCCTGGTACATGGCCTTGGAGCAGACACCCCCTCAGGGAGCTGCAGACCCAAAGGCACCCACGTGGAGCTGGTCATCCCAAACATATGCCTTTGTGCATTCCCAGGCACTCACCTTCCTCCCCCTGTCCTACTTTCCAGCTTTTCTCCTTTTTTCTGCCTTCATTTCCCTACCCTCTGACCGAAGAAAACAAAGGTTGATGGAGCCATATGCTGATTTTTCTGATCCAGGACAAAATGCCATATAAAATATTCCGTCCAGCTCGCCACTGTGTAACTTGGCAGAGCAGTGTAAGTAGCTAACGAGTAAAGCTGAAGTTGGCCGCATAATTAAAAGTGATATATTTTTATGTATAAATGACGAGTTTTCCATCCCCAAAGCTGATAAATTTCTCAGGCTAAATTTCTCAAGTAAGAGCCTTTTGTGGCCACATTTTTACACAGCGCTACTTTTTTTTTTCTTTTTTTTTCTTTTTGTCTGCTCCCCTCCAAAAAAAAATGACCAGTTTTCCCATCTACTTAATGGGCTGTAAATACTTTTCTGCTAAGACGAAAAGCCCATTCGATTTGCATTAAATCTTCATCATTACGAGCTCTTGGGAGGCTGCAGCAAGGCTGGGCACTGACACAGAACACTGCATCTTTTTCTGGAAATCTCCCCTTAAAGATCCTGAGGGGGAAGGAAAAAAAAAACAAAAAAAAGGTATTTAAAGGGTGAATGAAAACCCGTGGTTGGATATTGGGACACAACCACTTGTTTTCAAGGGAATTGGAAGTCCTGGAGTCTCCTTCCCAGCCTCGGTGCTGCTGGGGTGAGATGCTGCCCTGTCCCAGAGCATCTTTGATGCAGGAGTTTCCCAGACAACAGCACTGGGAAGCAGGCAGGACCAAGCCACAATAGCTGGTGCTACAGCACACCCAGGCCACGTGCAAGGCAGGGCTGTCACACGCTTGTTTGAACCCTTGGGAGCAGAGAGGACCAAGGAAAAAGGTTCTGTCACCCCAGGATATGCCAGTGGGGACATGCAGGGAGTAGCCACAGCTGCGTTCCCCATCCTGACATGCTCTGCTCTACAGCAAACACCCAACACTCCATTTCTTTCTTGCTCCTCATTTCTTCCCACTGACAGAGGCTTTTGCACAGAAAGAGGCTCACTGCTGACTGCTCACAATTCAGGCTTCCCTGGTATTTTTTTCTGTCTCAGCTTTAACATCTGAAGTGGAACTGGACACATTTGTTCATCACTTCCAGCTCTTATGAATAATTAAGACACTATTGTTTCGAGGCAAGACTGTGGGTTCTTTTAAAAAAAATGCTTTTTTTCATTGAACCATCGTGTGTTCCTGAATGTTTTTAACACACTTCCAGAGCAGTACATCTGCACTTCATCCTCATGCTGTGGACAAACAAGGCAGACTGGTGACTCCCCAGCTCCCATCCCAGCTCCAGGAGAGCCAGGGCTGTCCATTCTCCCAGTTAAACACCAGCCCAGCCTTGTTTCAGTTTAAACTGATCCACCACCCCTGTAGGAGCATGAAGGACAAGCCTTGGTCTGTGCTCCAGAGCTCCTGGGCAGCCTCTGCCCACACAGCAGCACAGACACAGCCCCATATGGAGCCACCCAGCAGATGCTGTAACTCCACAGTTGGGGCTGGATGAAGTCAGGATTTCTGCTCCAGGCCCACCCTTTGGATATCCTGTTAACTCCCCTGGAAGGCAGCTCCTTACTCCCTTGGGTGACACTGTCAGCAGCATGAACATGTTTATTAGGAGACAAAAAGCCTGTTCCCATCCAGCTCCACTTTGACTCCTTGCTTGCATCCATTTCTCAAGTTCATCAGCTTTCCCATTTCTCCCTTCAGTCTTCTCCTCCCTCTCGCAGTCCCACTGTCCAGTGAAGAGACTGGCACAACAAACAGCCACTTCCCCCCTTTACCACCCCCCTGGAGGAGCATCTGCTGCAGAATCCCCACACCAGCTCTGTCCAGTCCCCTGCCAGAGGAGGGCTGGTTGAGTTTCAGTGTCCACAGCAGGCTCAGACCAGGCAGGGAAAAGGAAAGATGAATGAAATGACATCAAATGATGCCCGATGTTGTCCTAATGAGCACTCACCAAGCCACAGCAGAGCTGTCAGACTGAGTCCCTGGTAAAGTCCAGACAACTGGACTCTGACCAGAACTCAGGTTATAAGATTTTTAGAGCTGCTGTCTGCCCTAATCCCAGCCCAGCCAAGTCCCTGTGCTCTGTCACTCTGTCTACATGTGTCACCTGCCAGCTGGACATGACCCCCATCGCTGTCATTTCCATCCAGAGGTGTCCTGGGACATGCCCCTGCCTGGGTGCCAGTGTTGGACATAGATCTTATCACCAGAGAAAAAATATCTCCCCCAGGGCAAACAGCAGCCTTCCCTGGGGATGGGGTAAATGGGAGATCCTTCTGAATCCATGGGAGGAATCCATCTGTCATAGAGCAACACCCCACAGGCACAGACTGTCAGCACAGGCACTGGTCCAAGGTGAGCCACAAGACATTCAGTTCGTTGCTCTTCCACCCTCACACACAGACCAGTAGCTGTGTCCATGAAGAGCGTCCTCATCACTGTCCTTTGGCCCCTACACGCTGTGCTAGGGAGTGACATCTCCTCTGAACAACATTCCACCTCTGTCAATCCCAGCTTAAGCTCCCCCGAAACACAAAAGAAGACAGAAGAAAGTTCATCACCAGCAGCTACTACAGGTCTGGAGAGAACAGTCCTGCCCAGCACCAAGGCTTCTGATGTGTCCTCTAACACAGAAATGCACGCACGGGGTCTGGAACTGCCCTTTCAGCTTCCTGCACAGTTATCATCCCCTCAGCCCCTGATCCTGCCAGATCCCAGGAGCTCTGGATTTTGAGCGTCACTGCTCAAAAGCTGCCTGCTTTGCCTTTCTTCTCAGCAAATTACAGATGATTTAGAACATTTTGCTGATTTTTGACAACGGTGAAGAATAAGGTCTTGAATCAGAGCGCTGAGCTCAGCACAGGGCTGTGCTCCAGCCAGGAACCTGTTCTGATTGTCAGCTCTCCCCTTGCAATTGGATTCAGGAATTCTGTTCTTTGCCTGTTCTCCTCCACAGGGAGGACATAAGGGCTTCTATAACCTGTTCAACTATTGCCATGCTGTAAACCAAGAGAGGCCACCCTGCAGCTGTAAATAATGTGATCCAAATGAATAAGTAATCCATGGGATGAGCAGGATCAAAAGTGCTTGATCACAGCACAGTCTGTGATCACAGTATTGCAGAGCAGGCACAGGAAAACAGCTCTGAAGCCTCACCTCTTCCAAACCAGAGCCCAGAGTTCCCCTGAGCCCCTGCACTGGAGAAGGCAACTGTGCTGCTCTGCAGGGATCCACGAGCAGCACCAGCTCTGGGGCCCCAGCACCTCAAAACCCATCACAAGGGTGCAAGAGGCTTCCACCCTGGACCTTCCAGTGCTCAGAGACAAAACAACATGAGAAGGGAGGTGAGGTGGGCAGAGAAACCCTCTCCAGGGGCAGTTGATGCTCACCCCGGGAAGGGGAAGGGCTGATGGGCATCTTTTCCCCTCCCAGCCGTGGGTGCACAAACACTCCCACCAAGGCTGTTTATTGTCTCTGCCATAAAAGAGTTGCAATCAAGCTGGGACAGTAAACTCTAGTTTAAATTAAACAACCCCATTTACTCACAATGAGGGCTGTTTGCATCCGAAACCCTGTCTCGGACAAATAGTGCTTCAGAGCACAGATTTGGCTTATAGCGTTCAAAGCAGCTGTCTTCATAAAAGCTAATAAAATACAGTCGGATAATTAAAAGCTTTAATTAAAAATGCAAAGTCCAAATAGTTTCGTATTAACAAGGAAACTTGTTTTGACATCTGAAATTGCTGCACAAGCTAAATTCCCGTGTATTCTCTCCAGGCTATTTAGAGTTTGCTGTGTAGTTGGAAATGTCTCCTAACTCAGTGCAATCACCGTGTGTTGCCGGGGACGTGCACCAAAAATTGATGCTGCTTGTTTTACAACTTCAGTTTTAATTATCACAGTCTGAGGCAGCAGTGGGCTTATTTGCATGGCAATCCCTGAACACAGCCTGGGGATGGAACAGCTTGGGGATAAAATATGTAACTCCCAGGCACGGGCTGCCAAGCTCAAATGAGAGCTGAGCTGAGCAGCAGAGCCAGCTTTGGGTGGAGGTTTCACCAGCTCTGCCCTTACCTATGGCACTGGGGCATGAGGACACACACAGTGCCACCACCATGATCCCTTCCTGCAGCCTGGAGCGCCCCCACACAGCTGCTGGGAAGTGGGATTTGGTGGGGCCATGCTGGGGGTGAAGGGGAAGCAGGACTGAGCCTGGATACAGGAGCTGGTTTTGCAGCTGAACGTGGCTGGTCCCATGTCTGCAACAGCTCAAATGAAGAAGTTTTATGGCTGTTTCTCCTTTTTGTCCATGTCAGGGTGAACTGGAAGCACATCTCACCTACACGAAATCTCATTTCTGGCAGGACAAGTGCAGGCATGGACACAGCCAGGGATGTTCCAGGCGTGGGTGCAGCACATTGCCAGAAGAAAGGAAACTTCAACCTGCAGAGGGGAAAAGCAATGCTCTATCCTGTCCCTGGGGTTGCTGGAGGCTCAGTGAAGCCCCAGTCCTTCTCATATCCTCATTTCAAATCCCAAGCCAGTGGGAAGTCTCTGCTTCAGCCACAGTGTCCCCTTTGGACCCTCTACAGCATCAGATCCTGTTCTGCTGGGGCTGATCCCCGGATGGGATTTACAGCCCCTTCACTCCAGTCAGTGTCTTGGAACAAAACACCCTTGTAAATGAGCACCAGTGGAATGGCAGTAAATCCATCAGTGCACCGTTAGGAATACAGATCCATAAGGCTTAAAACCAACAGGGACTGATTTAATTGTGTAATTTGGCATTTCTCATAACACAGACTAAACAGCCTCTCTAAGCACCAGCTGTTACACCCCCATCACCACAGCAACTTTTCCTTTAGCTGCACATCCCCTCGTTTCCTGGCCTTTGGCAGGGGAGAAGCCACCCCAGGGCTGCTAAGGGGACCTGGTTGTTACTGCCCTCACTATGCAAAGGGGTGTCTCCTCTCCAGATGCCACTGTCCAGCTTCATCTCCCAGACACTGGACCTTGTTGGACCATTTTATGGAACACTAACTCTTGGACTTGATGGTCTTGGAGGTCTTTTCCAACCATAATGATTCTATGACTTATTGGATCATAAGAAAGCAGAATTCTTTTTCCATTTCACAGATTTTTATAGAGGTTTAATGCAAAAAAACTTAAAACATTTAGGATTTCCCCAGCCAGTGGCTTTGGTTTGGCCTTTTTCAGCGTTTTGTTGATATTTTTTCTCCCTGGGAAAACTATCAAAAATTAAAATCTGGCTTTTGACCAAGCCTTTGTTGAGCAGGAGAAGAGCCATGCATAGATTCCCATGCCTTGGTGCCTTTTCTTTCCCTCTAACCCCCCCTGCCACTTCTGGTTTTGTTTTGTACAGAGAGCACAATAAGAGTTTATCCATCGAAGCCCCAGGGCTGGAATTACCTGGGACAAAGGCAATGCTTGGTACTCACACTGCACTTGGCCCAGTGCTGAGCAGGGATGTGCCACCCGGGTGCATTTCCCTGCCAGGTAACTGCTGGCAAATGGTTTTTCCAGCTCCTGCCTCAGTTTCCCCCCTTGCAGAATGAAGCAATGATGGACCCACCTGCTCTGCAAAAAACATCTTTTTCTTTTTCTCCTGGCTCTGCTGGCTTCTGGAGAGTGGAAATTTTTAGTTTCTCCGCAGTCCCTGCAGCTCCACTGATTTGTGCTCACAGCTTAATCCATCCTGCTGAAGAGTAATGGTGTGTGCAGCGAATTTTCTCAGCTTCCCACCCATTTCTGTCCTGGCCCTTGGTGCAGGGAGGTTGCAAAGGTCACTCTGGGTTCCCAGAACACATCTCTTACAGCAGTCCCCTCTGTTGTAGCAGTGGCACTCTTTGGTTGTCTCCAGCTCTGCATCACATGCCTGAGGAAACAGGAAAATAGAAAAGAGTGGGTTTGAAACGTAGGAGAACTATTTTTTTTTTGCTGTAAGGGTGGTCAAATATTGGAAAAATTTGCCCAGAGAGGTTTTGGAGTCTCCATTCCTGCAGATATTGAAACCCAACTGGACATGACCCTGAGTAGCTTGCCCCAGTTATTCCTTCTCTGACCAGAGGTCCCTGATAACCACAGTGATCCTGTGCAATTCACAGGAACTATCCAGGATCGTTCTCCATCCTGGGTACCCAGCATATGAGCTTTGTGTTTAAATCAGCCACAGGAGCATTTTCTGTGACTGAGGGAAGCTGTGGTCATGCTAAGTTTCAGCCACCCACAATAAAACTAATTAACGTGAAAAATCAAAGGCAAACTATGCAAGACACTCAAGAAAATTAATCTGAATTGATTTTTCAAGTGGATTAAGATAAGTCACATTTAACTTCTTTGTACCATTTTTAGCAGAATTAAAATGACCATGACTCAGTTCAGTTCTCCTTAAATGAATGAAAGTAAACTGAATTCCTTGTAGGAGCCTCCTACCAAGGAGTTTAATCCATAAACCTTTATTCAATTTCGATTTTCTTTCCTAAGTGTCCTTGTGATCCTAAGCCAGTCCCTGAGGCTCTCTCTGCAGTCAGTGGCAGGAGACAGACACCTCTGGAGCGTGTTTGCACTGCTGCTGCTGGAGGTGTGTGTCCAAGACAGGTGAGAAGGATTTCACTCAGCATCTCCAGGAATCTCTTACCAGCCTCCCCCTCCCTCTAAAAGGCAGAACAGCAATAAAACCACTGAACCCAGGACCTACACTTGAGGAAATCATTCCTTGTCTTTGGCTGGGGGACAGAGATGTGATGGATGGGTGATCCACCAGCAAACACCATCACTTTGATCCCCCATATCTCTTCAGGAATGTAATGAAAGAGAATAACGATTGCTGCCCCAGCACTAACCAGGGTTGTGGTACCTGGGACTCACACACTGTGAACAACAGCCCCTGCCTGTGCAGGAGCAGCTCCTTGTGTTGTCCAGAGGATGAGAAATTGCTGTAGAGGTTCCACCCGAAGGGATTTTGTGAGCACATGTGAGTCCAGTGGGACACCCCACATCAGCCCCTCCGACTTTGGGACTCAGCCTGGGGCTCAGGGTGCTCTGCCCGTCACCCCCGAATCCTCCAACCCCTGAGCACATGCAGGGGTGGGGGACAGGGATCAGAAGGGTCTCTGTGTGCAGGGGCTGCGTGTCCGCTGTGATCTCACACCCTCTTGTGCCGCCTGCAGGCACTAGCGCTGGTCTGCAGGGCTGCCTCGTCCACTGGTTTTGTGAGAAACTATTCCTGCCTGAACACAGCAGAGGTGCTGGCTCAGCATCCCAAAAACAACGCAGGGCTGGTGCTTGAGCCCCAACTCTGCCGACATTGGGGTGCAAAATGCTTTCCAAGACTGCCCCCAGCCAGCACAAGCCCTTCCCTTCATCCCTGCTGGAACCTGGTGCTTTTGCCTTTGCTGAGGAAAGCGGGCTGATACATAAACACTGCTGGGATTTATGAGGCTCAGCCAGTTACCTTGTGTGGGTACAAACTCAGCCAGTTTATATCTTGCTGCTCCTGAGATTTCTACCGGAGACTTAAAAGGAGCCGGGATAGGGACATGGATAAAGCTCAGCTTTCCACATACTAAATCACTGTGGGCTGACTGCTGCTGTTTATCATCGCAAAGGAAGACCAGGACAAAGACAAAAGGGGGAGGCATAAACTCCTGGTCTCCCTTGCCCTCTGCTCTAAGGTGGCGTTGGGGTGAGACCCAGCATCCCTCTTGGTCCGGGGAATCCCTCCCCTCTCCCTTTGATCATCCCACAACCTGATAGCGCCTCATCACAACCTGTCACTAAAGCCCGGCAAGAAACAGTGCTGTCAGCTCTGCAAACA
Source organism: Oxyruncus cristatus (assembly GCA_013399855.1). NCBI lineage: Eukaryota > Metazoa > Chordata > Aves > Passeriformes > Cotingidae > Oxyruncus > Oxyruncus cristatus. The sequence goes on from VXAY01004353.1 coordinate 211,335, forward strand.
TCTTGTAATCACCACGGTTCTCCCATTCCTTGTCAAGATGAGACCTGAAATTATTCAGCAGAAGATAAAGCAGAGTTAGCTCCCGGCCTGACCCCAATCCCAGGGGGCTCACCGGGACACTGAGTTCATGGATCTTGTCTCAAGCGAGATGAGCCGGGAGTTTGGTCTTTGTTGCTCACACTGAGGGTTCATGCCCTTTTTATCTGGCTGTTTCTCATTCTCTCTGGGTCTGACAAGAAAGTCCCTCCTGGATTTCAAACAAGTTCTTACGGGAATTTTTATCAGGACCTATGGAAATTCCCACTTTCAGCAAATCAAAAAGCATCGGGAATCTCCCATCCTGTTGTGTTGCTGTCACAGCAGCCAGTGTGACACTGCAAACCCTTGTCACACAGAAAGGGGCTGGGGGACTGTGGTGGGCTCCAGCCTGGCTCACGTGCAGTTTTCTGGGATTTGCTTTTTCCACGTGGTGTCAGCACTGAGCTGTTTATAAGCCAGGACGTGCCCTCAGGTGCAGCTTTGCGAAAATAAGTAGAAACAGGCACGAAGATCCACAGCCCACCTGGCTGGAGGCAGTTTGTCCTTCAGCTCTGTGTAAATGCTGGGAACAGCATCTACCCCAGAGCAATTCCCGAGTTCCCAGCACTCCCAGCACAAGATTAACAGAAAGGTTCGCCTGTTTTAGGCCACGATGCTGCAAACTAGAGGAGTTTTGCAGGTGGATGTGGCACTGCAGCTGCCAGCAGCAGGAAATAAAATATTTGTTGATAAGTGAACACGGGCAAATGTGCCTCGTAGGAATGCAATCCTGCCATCCACGACAAAAAACTGCTGGAAGAGGAGCATAAAACAGCCACCCCATCCAAGCTTTTACTGGAGAGAGGTGGAAGAAAAGCTGCCAAGCAGTCGGTGCCCGTCCTCAGAGAACCAGTGCATGGTCCAGCCCTGCCAACTGCTCCAGAGCATCTCAGCCAGGTGGAAAACACCAGGCACAGGGATCCCTGCTGGGGAAAGGCCACAGAGGTCTCTGCAGACCTGGACTCCCACCTCAGGCTGTTCGACCCCCACACTTGAGCAGAGCTTTCCAGGCAGCCAGGGCAGAGTGCCCATTGCACAGCAACGCCCACAGCACAAAGTTTTCCCTTTTTTACCAGAAGTTTTATTGGCCTTTCCATTCCCACATTGGCAACGACCACTTGTTTTGAAAGTGGAGTCCTGCTCCTCCCAAGGGGGAGAAGCAAATCCATCCAAGGGAAAGGACAAGGAGCACTGTTTTTCAAACCTCACTCTTCCCCATTTACCTCTCTAAGTCGCTCCCGGGGATACACCTGAAAAAATTTGCTCTTCACTTATGTGGGCTGTTCACTCATGACCAGGTTTCTGGCTGTGCTCTGCCCCACAGGTTGTCAGCTCAGTGTCCTTGGAGGGGCTGCAGGTCCAGCAGCTCCACAGCTCGTTGTTCCCCAAGGGAGCTCCAAGATGCTTCAGCCAGGGAGGACATCACCACCACCACCTCCTGGGCCAAGCAGCAGCCACAGTAAAGCTCTTCCTTTTTGCTCTCCTGAGCACTGGCTGCTTTCTCTGAGCCATTCAAAACCAGCCTCCACAGGGCAAATCTTTGCTTTGCCTTCCCCACAGACAACATCCTTCAGTTTTGTCCCCAGGGAAGGTGTTGCCCTCACAGCCCCACGCCACAGGGATGGATGCTCCAGCCCCAGGTTTGGGGGCAACTCTTCTGTGAGAGGCATTTCCTAACCTCTCCCTAAAGCCTGGGAAGCTGGTGCTGTAATCCTGGAGGCCAGGCAGGAGAGTGGAGCAGCACCTGAGCTCCTGAGATCCCCCAGGAATGTTGTCACTTAACTCTGCCCTCTCCATGACAGGGCAGCTCTGCCAGGAACCAGCTCTGCCCCATCTGCCCCTCAAGCCATCTCAGCCTTCCCACTTCCACCTCCATCCCTCTCTGCTTCCACCTGCAGCAGCTGAGCAGTCCTCTCCTGTTTTAACTTCATACAGCAAGCAGGAAACATGAGGGAATGGTGGATGAAAAGCTTCAAAATGGGAAAAAAATAACTGCCCTTTCCCGTTTTTGTTTTTGGGTTTGTTTTTTTTTTGTTTGTTTGTTTTTTTGCTGACATGATGTTTGACAAAAGTTCTGTTCAGCAAAAGTTCAGTTTTCAAGCAGTTTTTAGGCAAAGTTCACTCCAGCTTTGCAAGAAGTGATTTTACCAGAGTTAGATTTCACCTGTTACCCAAAGCTCTTGGATGGGGCTGATTGAACACCCTGATGTGCTCCACCTCTGGACAGCCTGTGCCTGGATACAGCCTCAGCAAAGTCTGAGGAGGAGTGTGAGATCTGGCTTAATAATCACACTTAAGACCTCTTTTTGATTTTATAAACCTGGGCTGGTTGTGGTTGAAAGTGAGAAGCAGAGGGTTCCAACTGCAGAAATTAATTACACCCCGCTCAGAGGATGCTTTTCTGGATAAATTGTTGGGAAAATAATCTCTCCCCTTTTTTTAGAGCCAAGTCCTTCCATTGCCCAGGGCACCCCAATGTGATCCCACACAGTGATGCTTTTTTGTTCCTATCCCATGCTCAGATCATCAACCCATCCCGAGCAGGGCTGTGCTACCCAGCTGAATTTCTCCAGCAATCATTTCTTCTCTCAGAAAGCCAAAGGGAGGCAAAACCAGTTTTTCCACAAGCTCTTGCAGCTGGGGAAGAGAGAAAAACATGCTGATAAGCATCTTGGATGGCTTCGGGATAAATTTATGTCTGATCTGCTCCCCAAGACAAAGTGTTTCGGTTATTTTCTCTCCTCAGCAATTGTACATTAAAATGGAAGTTAATGAGATGAGGATTAAATACCCCCAGGACGGGGAAATAAACCTTGACTTCTGGCAAGGTTTGAGAGGTTTTGTACAAAACAAGTCATGTGAACAGCGGTGTAAACTCTTCAGCATGAGATTTCCCACAGCACTTTGTACCTTAAAGCATATTTTATGTGTGAAGACAGAGGAGCACCTGCTCAGCTCCATCCTGGGATGGGACACGACAGAAGTGAAGCCACCAGACATCCCCTGACAGTGTCAGGAGGATTTACCAGGCTGGAAGGAGGGACCAGGAGTGGGGCAAGAGTGGGTACTCCAGCTGGGTGCTGGTGTCCCCAGTCCCAGGCAACCACTGTGGGTGCCACAGGGACAGGACCAGTCAGGAAAACAGTCATGGTCCCCTCCATCCTTGATGATACTTTGGGGTGTGCAAAGCTTCCCCACCTCATCCTACAGCAACAGCCTGAGTTTGGGTCATTTTGGGTGCTCCAGCCCGGCCTGTTGAACGTTGTGGGGGTTGATAAAGCAGTAACAGCCCTGCATGGCCAGAGCTGGGCTCCTGTCTCAACCAGGGAGAAACACAAGGAAACAAGAAAAATTAAACTGCCAGGGAGGGACATGCGGTGCTGAGGTCAGCCAGTGTCCCCTGTCACCTCCAGAGGATACACCGTGCCCCACATGGAGCTTCCTCCAGCTGCTTGTTTCAGTGCCAGGAGATGGAGCCCCAGTTCCCAAATCCATGCCCAGGGCACCATCAGCACCCCACAGCTCCCAAAATGCTGTGTATCAGGGCAGATGGCAGGATATAAGCTGACAATAATAAGCATTATTCACTTGCAGACATTAAAAATTACTTATTTTAACGTCAGAACTCACTGACCTATCATTTGGAGACCAGACCAGAAGCAGAACAAGGGAGCTGCTGCTCCCCATTCCCGCTCTCCCCATCCAGCAGGGATGCACAGCACTGAACCTCCTCGCCAAGCCATGTCAAGCAAGAGGCTTGGATGAAAATCCACTTCAAATTCATTCTCTTTCTCTGGATAGGATTGATTTTCAGCAGCTCTACCCAAAAATGCCAGCCAGCACAAGTCCGCAGGATCACCCCTTGCTGGTGGGCAACTGGGTCACTGAGGCTGCCACAGAGGAACTGGAGGAAGATACTGGTGCCTGTTTGGCCACAAATACAGCAAGAAACAGTCTCATTTGTCCCAAATCCAGATTTCCCAGCCCACTCAGTGCACTGTGCTACAGGTTTTCACACACTAGATGTCAGCAGAAGAACAAAAATAACACCAAGAGGTGCTGGTGCTCCGGCTTAAACCTGGCAGGGATTTCCACCAGCCGCTAAAACTCACAACCTGACACCAACAAACCCATTTGCTGCAGCAGTAACCAGACTGGGCAGAGGGTGGCAGGGAAAACCGACCCAGGGGAGACCCGGAGCTTCTCCGTGAGTCCTGGATGGGAAAGCAGCACCTCCAGACTGACTGTGTGTGTCACCAAAACCCTGAGACACTCACAGACAGCAGAATAGCATTTATTTTGCATGCACATTTTCAGTGGGGGAGAAAATCTGCTGCTGGCCCAGGGCCCAGCTTTCCAGCAGAGCTGATTTAACCACCCAGTGCTGCTGCCCTGCTTCTCCCGCAGACGCCTTTGAAGCCAGGGATCATGCAAGGAGGCCTCAGGTACAACCTGCCCCTTGTTCCACCAGCAGAACAAAAAACTACAGTGCAAACCACCTTTCTACACCAGGAGAAATGCTCCAGTGCTATCAGCCCCTGTAACTTTATAGCTGCAGCAATAAACTCAGACTGCAGCCCTTGCAGCAGAGGGGACTGAATCAGTGTGACAAACAATCCCAAGGCTGTACCTGCTCCTCCTGAGCTGGGCTGTCACCCTCTCCCAGCAGCTTTTGCCCACTTTTTGGACAGGACTGAGAGCTCAGAGGTTTGAGGAGAATGGATCATTGAGCCCTGGCAAAAGCTCCCCGCAAAATCTGCCCTGACAGACTCAGCTGTACCTTCATCACACACTTCACTTGGGGCCACCTGCCTGGTCTGGGCAGGGAGCATCTGCAGCACACCCCAAAACATCCACGTGGGGTTCCCAGACCCAGGGCTGGGTTGCAGTTACAATTGCAATTACTGCCCTTCAAGTCACATTGGAGACTCCCAACACTTTGGGGCATTCCTCGTTTTCCTTCTAGACCACACTCTGACCCATAGCAGATAAACCACACGAAATGGCATTGCACGTAGGGTAGAGACAGCCTTCCCAAGAACACCCCGACATCAAATTTGCTCTCTTCTTCCTCCCAGGCCACCTTCCATAGCTCTGGAAAACGTAGGTTGCTACTTGCCCCCAGATTCCTCCTCCTGGCTAATGCCCTGGAGATGGCATGGGCTCTGCAGGCTCTCCCACCCATACCTCTCCCAGGCAAACTGGTCTCCCCTTTCCCAGGGTCTAGGGTTTCAGACCCTCCCCAGCCCAGCCCAAGGTGTCTCCCCGTGCGCTGACCCTGCAGGACACAGTTCAAAGCCTCCAACAGGAAAAACAGGAAAAGCCGCCCCGGCTCTCTGCGCTGACACAGTTTCGGTCTAGCTCTTGGTGTCAAAGGAGGTATTCACCTCCCCTCGGCCCCTGGGCCCGATGTGCTGCCTGCTCCCGCTCTGCAGATGCCAGGAGGCCCCCAAGGGAGGACAACCACGCTCAGGTGTGGCCCCGTGTTGGGTGGGGAGCACCCGACAGGTGCCATAAATCCCTGCCAGAGCAGATCTGGGGGTACCAACCCTCTGCCCCGCTCCAGAGAGAAAACCCCATGTTTAACTGGGGCACGCAGGGGGAAACATCTGCTCCCCTCTGTGCCTCAGCACAGCCCAGGGAGGCACTGGAGCATCTCCCCACTGCCAAGGGAGCAGCAGCAAACACCACGGGGCTGCGGGTGTGAGACAAACCTCTGCTGGGTTTACAGCCAGGAGGTGGTGACTCAGCCCACACAGGGCAGAGATACTTGGGAAGCGTGGAGCCTCAGTGTCTGCAGCACCAGGACGGCCTCCAGCACCACTGTGTTGACAGGGCCATGGCAGAAAGGGGAGCACTTGGGAACATACATGGAGAGCATGGTCCCACCAACACCAGCTTCTGGCTCTGGTGAGGGACAAGGAGGAATCCAAATGCAGGATCCTCCACTCGGCTCCATCCAGCACGTGAGGTACCATGCTGCAATTAGGGAGAAATTGAGAAACTCCTCCTGTCACCCTCCAGAGCACCGAGCCCGCCCACGTCTCACCCCCTGACTTCCTCACTGTCAGCAGTTACTATCTACTTATCTCCCCTGGCCCGGCCCAAGCCTCGGGCCAGGAGGTGGGGAGCAGATTTCCATGACACAAGGAGGCTGCATTTCCTGTTGAGCAGGTTCATGGCTCTGCTCATCCACGGGGCATGAGGTGGTGCAGCCAGGCTGGAGCAGGGGCAGCGCCCAGGGAGGGGACCTGGCCTGTCTGTCATCGCTGGGTCCCGTGGAAGGGTGACACACTGGCCAAATCAGGACCTGGAAGCAGGCACAGAGGGCACAGGTCTGAGCACCGCGGTGAGTGTGGGGTCACACAGCAATCTGGCCAACACCATGGCTACTGTGATGCCTTCCCATTCCCAGGTACTCCGGCGATGAACCGCTGATGGCCTGGAGATCCAGTGTCACACCCACCAGGGGCACAGGGGATGAACAACACCCCCCAGCACCCAGATGGGGCACCCCAAACCAAAGCCTCAGCCTTCACAGCCTGCACTAAATGCTGTATGAACACCCTCACAGAGATCCCAGCCCCACTTCTAACCCTTCACCTACTGAATTCCTACAGCTGCTTTGCAGATGAAGCAGCTCAGATCTGAGCAGCTCCAGCCTGGGCTGTGCTCACAAGAGGGAGATGAGCAAGAGGAGCCCATCTGCGGAGCAGGGCAGGCAGCACTGCCTTTGAAGAACTTCACTCCGACTTTTGGCTTCTCAAAAATGCAACCACAGAAAAGAATTTTTCTCCCCAGGCCTCATCTGGCAGGGTCCTTGCCCTGAGGTCTCAGTTTCCAGCATAAAAGCAAGAAATTGTTCCAGACCTAGCACTGTAACTCCAAGGGGCAAATGCAGCATGAAGTAAGCACATGCAGAGGTCCTTTCTGGCTCTGTCTGCCATCACCCATCTCCTCAGATGGCACCAGTCCCACCTCCAGACACTTTGCCCACTGCAGTTGCAGAAGATGCTCCAGCTCTCCGATGCCTTTTGCATCCGCCAGCTCTTTCCCACACCTCCTTCCCACTCCTTCCACTGCTGTTTGCTGGGTCTGTCACCAAATCCATCACCATCACACGTGGGTGGAGGTTTCCTGTGGGTCACAGACATCCTACTGTTGACCTCATGCTCAGCCTCCCCGTCCGAGCACACACAGTCCCAGCACTCCACAGCACCTGTCCCTCAAAAACCACCTCCACAGAGAGCAACCACCTGGGACCTTCTGGCATCCACCACACACCGACACAGGCCAGCACATGCATGGGTCAGTTCATCTGCTGGCTTCGTGACCAGACTGTAATGGTGCCCAGGTCATGCCCAGACTACAGGGCAGACCAACATCCCTGTCCTTTTGCAAGCAGGTAGCTGGTACTTCCCTCCCAGATGGGGATGAGCCAGCCCAACCCACGCACTGGAGATGTTCCTCCAGGGCTGATGAGACACAGAGCCATGGTAAATCTCTCAAGCCTAAATCAAGGCAATGCTACCATAAATATGCTGGTTTGGACCAACTCAAACACCCTCTCGCAGATCAAAGCAGCAGGGACAGCAAGGACATATTGATTCCACTCTAAGATCATGCAGGGGTAGTCAGGAGAGGGTCCTGAAGCCCCTTCCACCCCCTGCCCTGCTCAGAGCTGCTGTCAGCAGCAGCTGGGGTGACAAAGAGGTTGAAACAGCCCTTTGCACTCCCTCCCCCCACCACGGGGCGATGCAGCAGTGGCTTCACAGCTTAATGTGAACCAGCTTTGGTAAATATAATGAAATCATAAGAAGAGAGGAAATCGCAGCACAAAAGCACTGGAGACTCTCATGCAACTGGACTTTCCTCTCAGTTAAACTGTCATGAGCAGTGGATGGACCCTGATTCCCATGGGAACTCATCCACTTGCTGTTTATCTTCAGCGCAATAAAAATGATATTAAAAATAATCTGTGGAGTAGAAACAGTAGGAAAAAAAACCCTGACACCTGATGCTGTTCCTCTCCCTTGTCTGAAATCCAATAGCTGAGCTCTGGGAACAGGCATGTCCGTGTGATTACAGCTCAGACACTACCAGGCCTGTCCTGAACAGAAACTGAGATGAAACTGTCCTTCCAAAGGGCTGTAATGTTTTTGTGAGGTTACTGAAGCAGCAGGTACATTGCTGCCATCTCCCCCTGGGCCCACATCCCCTCGGCTCTGTTCTGCCCTCACGCAGTGGGGAGAACAGATGAAAATATCAAAACCCACAAGGCATTAAGGTGGTGCATTAAAGGGCAGCCTTTTAAAAACTGAAATGCTGCAGGAAAGCCCAGTTTCGTAACGTTCAAACACCGTCCAAACTACGTAACAGAAGGAAAGCTGTTGTAAAACACTGAACTCGAGTGCCAGGGGGACAGGGCAGTGCTGGGGCTCCAGTCCTACCCTCAGACAGGGGTCTGTGACAAAGGTGTTTCTCCAGACTGGTTTGCTGAAGAAGTTTTGGATTAAAACTGGCGTGGGGGAAAGCAGGAGGCTTGGGAACCTCTGCAAATCGAAAGTGGGGAGGGAGCAAGGTGCTAATTCATCCTTGCACTGAGACTTGGGTTCAGGTCTGGACCAAACTCTGCAGTTTTCCTGGGCACTGCCTGGCTGGGCAGCACCTTCGCTGTCACAAAGTGAAGTTTTTTCAGTCATCATTCACTTTTACTTCTTTTTACAAGTTTTAGTAACACTCCCATAAACAGGTTTTTAATGCAATCCTTTTTCTCTGACACACTGCACGTTAAAGATTAGCAGAGGCTTTTTATGGCAGGTAATAAAGAACCCTGATGTCAAATATTTTAACAAGCCGAGTGCTCCATGGGAAAAGCCCAAGGGGCTCCAAATGCATTTCTGCTCTGCAGCCTCTGTCAGGGAGAGGGGGAAGAGAGTTTTCTGGGAAAATGTCTCAGATTTTATCTATTTTTTGGAAAAGAAGAACAAAGTGGTTTCAACCGCACTGCTGAACGCAGGAGCAGTTACCCCATGCTTCCCAGCCAGGCATTTCCCGTGCTCCATGCAGAGCTGGCTGTTCCCACCAGCACCTCCAGGGATTTGCTCAAGGGAGACACTACCTTAAGGAAAGAGTGAATTCAGGTTTGCCTTTTGGGAGCTGCAGTTTATTCTCCCCAACACATCCTCCCAGACCTGCCTGCAGCCAGGCAGGAACGAGCAGCAGGTTGATGCCACGCACACCACAGGACCTCCCGGGACCCCACAGGGATGGGTCCATGAGATTTTCTTTCCCAAGTGATGCTGCCGGCTGGAGGCATCACGTCCCTTGGCTGCAGGCAGTGAGGAGGAGGAGGTGGTGAATGCCAGCACATCACCACACCTCCCTCTTCACACCCAGCAGTGAAAGTGCCACTTGCCAGGGCACGGGGCACTCAGCCCAGTGACAACCATGGAAAAGAGCCTCTGCTGCAGTTTGGTCGGAACACATCGGGTTCCTGATCAGGACAGATGGGGAAAGAAAGGCTTGGCGGCCCTGCCTGCTGCTCTCCACAGCCTCAGCACCTCCCTGTCTTCCCTGCTCCTTTGCAGGATCCCTGATGGGTACCACGTGTGGAGTAGCATTCTCACAGCATCCCCCACCTGGCCCCAGGCTGGAGGGGAGACGCTGCTGAGCATCACATTGGATTTACAGAGAGGAAAACTGGGCAGCCGCCATTCCAAAAGCATTCAGGGATGGGCTCTCCGCCCCCGCACAGGATTAGGTTTCCACGCCTCTCTCTCGCTGTCAGAGGGGGCTGCAGCCTGAGAAACCAGGAGGGGTCACACGCACACGAAAGCAGCCCACGCAGTCACCGGGGCAGCTGCCAAAATTATCTCTGCCCACGGATTGAAGGGGGAAGAGCCTCATGCCATTCCCCAAGAGCCCAAACACTTTTTCCTGTTCCCTTTCCTCTCTCTTCCCACGCACGCCTGTCCCTCCTGGCCGAGGCAGAGCGTTGTGTAAGGGCTCACCCCGCAGAGCAGGAGGGGTTGTGCCGCTGCTCTGGCAGCCCGCAGGGGCAGGGAAGGAGTCCTGCAGAGCAGGATAGAGGTTTGCTAGTGAGACATGGTCCTGTGCTGCCACTGCCTGCAAAACCATGGGATCAGGGAATCATTAAAGTTGGAAAAGACCTCTAAGATCACTGAGACCTGCAGAGGCCTCACTGCACGTGGACACCCCACCGCAGTGCCACGAGACCCCCGGTGCCCTCCCTCCTCCTTCCAGCCCTGCTGAAAAAAGCAGAGCTGTTTCTTCACTTTCCCATGACCAGATTCTCCTGAAAACAGCAGAAAACACACATATGCTGATGGTAATTAATCTGACAAGAAGTCAGGAGACACAGATTAAATGTCTCATATCACCGGGGATCAGGGATAATTGTAAAGATAGGCTCTGTTACGGAGTTGGCAGACAGTCTCAGTGTGCATTTAGGGGAGATCAAGGGAGAGATAGCCAGCCTGTGCCTTGGGATTCACCACAGCCTCTCCATGGTGATTCCCCACCACTGCTGAAGCACACACAAACACTCCTTCATCCCAGGTTTGGGTTGCAGGGCTCCCCATCCTCCTGGGATATCGGGCAGGCAGATGGATCCAACACACTTCGGGGGACTGTGGGGACATGGGCACGCTCCTGGGAAGAGAAAAGGCATTTCCAAAAATTCTTAGCTCTAGGCAATCCCTGGTCCCAATGAGGTGAATGACAGGAGTGGGACAGAGGAGTTATCCAGGTACTGACCTCCAGTAATGGTCCCCCATGGTCCAGTCCCCCTGGAGACCCCAAAGGTCTCCCCACTCAGCAGACAGAAGCACCTTCCTAAGGCCTCTGGAGGGTCACTTAATCTCTTTCCACAGACTAATCCAGGCACTTCCATAACTGCCATACACACACACATATATATATGGTTTGGAAAACGCAGCCACAGCCCAGCACTGCCGCAGCCAAGTTTCTTTGGGAGCAAGTCAGCAGCCACCACTTTCTCTGCCATCCAAGTCCCACATCACAGGTCTCTACAGATGGTTCTGATTACAGCAATTTCTCCCAGCACCTAAATAGTTGTGAATATACTTGGAAGCTGTATTACATGACAGCCTTCATTAAGCCTTCAGCACCTGCTTCAAGCCGTTCTGAGGGAGCTTGTAAAAACCCCCAGGTTGTGAGAGCAAAGCAAGACTTTCTACTTTTGACCTTGATGCCAGGTAGGTGCTCTGAAGGTGGACATGGAGGAGTTGGCCTGTTTGACCACCTTTGAGAGCAGCACAGTCTTGGAAAGGGAAGGAAGTGCCCTCGAGGAAAAACAAGTTGTAGGTGATGCAGTGTTTACATAATGAACAGGAGCAGAATATGACAACTGACCCTCAGAGGAGCAGAGGAATGGTAAGCTCTGTAAGGAAAAGGGTTTTCCAGCAGCATGAGGGAGTTGCATCCTGGAGGGCTATCAAAAACCACAATGAGAAGGCAGCAAGAGGAACACAGTGAGCTGACAGAGCTCGTTGCAAAGATCAGGAAGTTTGGAGGCACCACAGCTGGAGCCCAGCACCCTCAGTGGACTCCCCAAAGTTCTCACTGCCCATCTCCAACACAAAGCACCTGACTCACCTCTCCCTGCAGCCTGAAGTGACTGCTGAGCTGCTAGGTTCATGCACAAGGGAAATGTTGTCCTTGGGAACTCACCCTGCACCTTCCCTCAGGATCTCAGTCCCTGACCTGTGCCACCAACCTGCCTGAGTAGATGGGCCTGTGTCACACGTGGGCTGTGGCTGGTGGTGGGACAGCTCATGTGGCCAAAAAGGACCTGTCCTGTTCAAACAGGCAAAGCATCACTTTACTCCTTGCCTGCCTTCACCTCCCCTCTCTCATATCCCTTTTTGCTGGGGCAAAGGCAGGATTTCCACCCTTAGTTCAAGCCTATTAACACAATCCTGAGAGCTCCCAGCACCACTCACCAGAACAGACCTTGCTGCTTTCTGGTAAACTCTTGCTAAACTTGTTAGAGGAAAAAATGCCTTCCAGATGGGCCTGGAAAGTGAGAGCTTCAGAATTTGAGCCATTTTTTTTTTTTTGCGTACACACACAAAATTGTACCATAAATATAAACACTGCCCAGAGCTGTTCTCAGCCCCTGGTTTTGGGGTTTGGGTGATAAGGGGATTTTGAGAATTCAGCATCACTCAGTCTCCCACTGATTCTACAAAGGGACATTTTTGTTTCCTTGGAATAAAACTAGTGGCCAGATTTTAAATTGCCAGCAGATGGCAAGAGGAACAGTACACGAGCTTCCCACACAATATGACTTGTTGCACTGAAGTATTTGGATCCAAAGGAGTTTGTACTTAGTGATGGTGTCCCAGCAGTCCAGTGCTTGCAGTCTAACACTGCCTTTGCAGCTGGGGGGCTCTGGGCTTTGTGCACATCAGCTGCCCAGGACAGGACAGCCCTCTCCTCTCCCGGTGCTGTGCCCCCCTGCGACAGGCACACGTGTCCCGTGTGTACATTGTGGCAGTGACCACGACTACAGCACAAACATATCGTCCCCAGGATTCAAGGTAACACAAAATCCTCTACAGAGCACTGTGGGGGCAGAATCCAGACCACAGAGCCACCTTGATCCTGGCAAAGCACTCAAGCAAACACTGAATTTCAGAGTGTTCCTAATCGTCCCCTAAGCAGAGGGAGCTGCAGCACATATCTCCTTCTCCTGCTGCTTGTGTTCCACTTACCACTGTATTGGATGGGTCAGTGTCTTCCCAGGCTCAGGAGGGTGTGTGATGCCATCAGCAGCAGCTACTGGACCAAACCCCAGGCTCAGCTGCCCCCCCTGAGCTTTAGTACATACGGTGCTTTCAGCTGCCAGAGAGTAAATTGTACAGCTTACTCTCTGATCACTTTTTCTGGTGAGAGTAGACGTATGGAGTAGGTGCTTAGTAACCCGTTTGCAACTGCAAATCATCCTTTCAGGATAATCCATGCAGACTTTGCAGCCAGTACCCACAATCCCACAACCCATCCCCTGGTCCTGCACCACCACTGCTTTGGCCATGTCTTTTGGAGAACTTTCCCTTTTCCCCTGAGATATGAAAAGCTGAACTTGGACCAAAGATCAGAGGGGTTGTGCTGTAGCTGTGCAATCGTTGAGGTTTACTGAGGCTTGGGGTTTGGGGTGGCTCCTCTCACCACAGCTCTCCCTTCCCCTTAGTCCGTGTGGGGATAAAGTGACCTCACTGCAAACGCAGTCAGTGGCATTTGGATCTCAAAGTTATTCAGGGCAGCTGCTGCTTGGCGTTAGCTGGAGCAACCTATTGATTTTCTTTCCTTGGGGCTGCCAGGATTTCTCTTCCTTTCAGATCTGAGTCTGCAAAAGGCAGAAATTGCACCGGCAATGCTTCTGAAAGGAAAAGTTCCTGTGGAAGGGCTGAGCAGGGCTCAGAGGTGCCAGTGGATCCTCCATCCTGGCAGCCAAGGCTGTTGGACAGGCACATCCCACTGCCCAGGACACAGAGAAACCTATTCCTGTCTTATCCACAACTTCTCCTACCATCCCAAACACAGGATAAGCATCTGATCTAAAGCAGAGATTAATACAAGAACTACAAAGGGGTTTATGAATGTTACACTTGAACACAAGAACGTTTTTGTGGACATCAATGCCATTTTCTTTCCTATTTTATAGAAAAAAGTGCAAAGTAAAAATTACCAAGTCATTGAGAGCAAGCAGGAGATGAAATCCCTTCCCTTGAACACACACCTTCCCCTCCTAAATGACACTCTAGGGGAATAAAGGGTACCTGGCCTGATGTGGCCTCCCCTGACCCCATGTCCCTGCAGCAGCAGAACCACCCTGTGACACCGTGCAGGGACCACTGTCACCCTTTCAGTGGGCAGCCAGAGAAATGGTCTCCCTGGCACAACCTCCTCCTCACAGTCATGCCCGGACACGTGAGCTCCCTGGGCACAAATTCAGACCTGTGCTACCAGCAGGTTCCCAGCGTGGCAAGGGGTGAGGGCACAGCAAAGTGAGCACCTCCCTGGCCAGGAGGGGAGAGGGCTGGCAGCAGCCAGGTCTGATAGCTGGTAATTACACCCCTCCCTTTAAATCACTGGCTAATTTGTTCCTGCTGCAAGATAACCAGACAATGTGACTTTAAAGCTGCCTAGAAGGCAGAGTAAACCTTCCTGTTGGGCTGGGCTTTCTGAGCCCTTATTGTCTTTTTTCTTTTTTTTTTTTTTTTCCTTTTCTGGTGCTTTATTACTTTGGGCAGGGGCCAGGCCTCCTGTCTGCCTAGGGCTTCTCCCCCTCAAAGTTTTCTCTCCTTAAGTGCTGAGAGGGAGAGATCAACCAAACTGGGAAAAAAAAACCAAGAAAAAAAAAAAAACACAAAAAAACCCCCAAAAACAAACAAACAAAACAAACAAAACAAAACAAAACAAAAAAAAAACCAAACAATTAAAACCAGAGGTCAGCACTGTGCTCTGGGCATCCAGGTCCTCCAAGCGAGGGCTGGGGTTCAGCCACTGAAACCAGGAACCTGCAGAACCTGATGGTTGCAGTTCCCAGGGGCATCTCCAAGCTGATTTCTCCTCAGGGAGCACCTGTGCAGGTGATGCCCCCTGACCCAACCCCTCTGCCCCTACCTGCAAAGGAGAGACCATCCACTGTGGCATTGCAGCACAACCAGTGCCCACAGCATCCCTGTCCCCTTCCCACCCCTGGGAACAAGCTCCACCAGTAAAGCACCCTCATAACGTTGTTGCCCTGGCTTTGACTGCAGCCAGGACAAACCACGAGACCAGGAGCATCACAAAACCAGCACAGAAAATCCACCAGGACCTGCCTGCCCTTGCCCCCCCCGCCGTCCACCCACTGTCCCAGCTCACTGAGATTTTCTGCTCCCTTCACACAGAGGCAAGAAAACAAGAGTGAACCAGCTTCATTCAGGCGTGCCCAGCAGCCTCTCAGAGAGATAGGAAGGTTTTGCTGCTCCTTTCTTTGAAAAAGCACACTGAGAAAGCAGAGAACTTGCCCAAGGATGTGCAGAGTTCACAATGGGCCGGGGCAGTGGAGATGCTGTCCCACTACTGGCCCTCTAAAACCCAGCACAGGAAGGAGGGCAACAAACTCCCAGAGAGACAGACACAACACTGATCAGAGCTGAGCACTAAGCAGCTTCCCTGTCTGTGTACTTGCAAGATCCTGCCCAAAATCAGTGTGAACTGCTTTTTCCTCATAGCCAGATCCACCCTTGGTGCCACCATCCCGGGCAGGGCCCAGCAGGGATGGCACAAGGATCACGGGGTCAGCTGCACTCGGCTGTGCCCAAGCTGCTTATTCACGAACTGTGCAGCCACAGGCAACCTCCCCAGGAAGGTCTTTTCCAGGCTGCCCAGTAGATGGGGATAAAGGAGCAGCCAAGGCCTGATCCACGGGCGACTGTGTCCCTCCAGCCTGGTGTGTCCTGATGGCTGTCAGAGCTCAGCTGGCACCGGTGGCTGCACTGGCCATGCCTGGGGCAAGGCAGAGATGGGGCTAAGACAGGGGCTGCATGACTTGGAAGTGGAGAAAACCCCCAGAGTTTAAGTGCCCTCCCTAGGGCAGCAAGTGTTGGGGATAAACCCCAAAATAACTCCACCAGACGTCCCTGGGGTCTGCCCGTCCCCGACAGTCCAGGGCGGGCAGACTTGTCCTCACCATGGATGTCCCCACTGCCCGCTGGGGAGGTTGAAGGGGACCAGAGGGCAGGTCCAGCACCTCATCCTGCCTGCAGCACCACTGCCTGGTGAAACTACCAGCGATTGCAGCTCCTGATGGGAAAGAAAGCCCCAAGAGCCCATCACGTGCCCCTGCTTGCCTGGACCTCCTGGCTGAAACACCCCCCGAGCACACTCAGACCCCAACACTCAGATCCACTTGTGTTCTGCACGGAAGGAAACCCCAAGAAGAGCCCAGGGACACAGAGAAAACTCCCTTAGTTCAAACAGCTCTGCCAGGTTCAGCTCTGCCCCACGAAGGGTGAGCAGCTGTGCTGGATTCCCACAGGGTTGTCACCTGCAGGATTTGCCCAGCGGGTGACGATGGTCGGTGAGTGGAATGGGCAATAAGAAATGACAAGAGACTGCCCAGCAAGGCAAAGGGACATGTGGGTTTCTGCGGGGTGCTGGTGCCAAAGGTTTCCCCCAGCAGAGCCAGGCCCCCAGCTCTGAGCAAACCCCGGAGCCGCCTGCTTTCACCCTCCAAACTAAAGAAACAGGAGCGAACAATGGGCGACACTCAGTGCCCTGCCCCTGAGCTCTGCCGTGTCAGGAGCCTTCATTATGTCGATGTGTAATTATACCATTAATTACTGACCATAAAGCTCTAAAGAAAACAGACCTGAAATGAATCTAGCGCTGGTGCAAAGTCCTGAGAGATAACTCTGTGGCTGCTAAGGTGATGGAGACCGAGCTGCAATTTCTAAACCAAAATTGAATTTGCAATTAGCTCGCCTTGTTGCCTAAATCCGACAAAAGACCTTCCTGCATTTAATACTGAGAAGGGATGTCTCTGAGTTGCCATCAAACCACAGAGGCTTACAAAAGCCAACTGGAGCAGAGCGGAGGGACCAGAATCCCAAATGTCTCTTCGGGCTGAGCAAGGCTCTTGTTTGAGTTTGGATTTGCTGCACACTCAATGTACATCTCCGAGCAAGCCACTTAATCTGACCCTGGCCCAAAGTTTAGCTGTCTGTCAAATGTTAGAAAAGGGCTTTGTCTCCCTCACAAGGACTCGGAGGTTTAATTACCGGCTGTGCCAAGATGCCCTTAGGTGGAAGCTGCAATGCAAATGCAAAGTATCATTATTAGAGCTTAGCAAATAACTCAAATGTTTTTCTGCAGCAACTCCCTCGAAAAGAAATTAGATTCCTTTCTGGTGTGTTTGGGCGTCTTTCCAGGCTCCCTTGTTGTGACACTCGTGAGCGAGCAGAGAACTAAGAGTACGAAGGTAATTCACCAAAAGTCAATGCCCAGCTCCTAAACCTGAGCCTTCGCACGGAGCCTTGCTCCTGGCACAGCCCTCATCCACGAGCCCAAACCCAGCCCCAAGGGAGCAGGTCATGGGGCTGCACCCAGGCAGGGTGTCCATCCAGGCAGGGTGTCCCGCTGACAGATCCAGCCCATCTGAACAGGACAGGATGTCCCACTGACAGGGCCAGTGTTCCAAACAGGCCAGAGTCCCTCCGGGATGTGCAGACATCAGCCTTTGCCTTCTGCACCAGGTCCAACGCGGATCCTCAGGGACGGCTCCCAGCCTGGGCACTCTCAGGGCCTTGCTGAGCCAGGAGGGCATCAAAGATGAGAGAGATCAGGGAGAGGGGCTTTTGCCAAAAACATTTTCACAGGAAGCCCCACATCCCAATCAGCTCATGCTGCGCAAATCCCAATGATTTGAACCATTTCACACTCGCCTCTGGAAAGTCTGGGACAAACATTTGCATCATAAATTCTTTGGGACGGCTATTCTCTGGGGCTGAGCAGTTGCCATAAAGCTCCAAGAGTTTATGAGGAGCTGACAAAACCTCCCAGCTCCTGCTGTAACCACTCAGTACCTTCCTCAGGACCGTGTGCCGTGCTGTGGCCACCGAGTCCCAGCCCGGGGATGTGCGGGAACATCACCAGAGCCCTGACCTCCCTCATGTGAGTGGGAACAGCGTGGAGGAACATTTTCAATTAGCTTTACAGAAAACATTTGCCTGAAACTGGATGCTGTGTGAAACTCCTGAACTCTCCTTTTTCTTTCAGAGCTGGGAGCGAGGGAAGGGGTCTGGGGGGGTGGAAATTGGAAGAGCTTTTTATTTATTCGGATCTGAGCTGTGCAGCTTCAGAGCACGTGTGGTTTGGGTGAGCGGAGCCAGAGTGGGATCAAGAAGCCGGCAGCTCCTGCTGTGCAGCCAGGCTGCTCCATGGGACCAGACCAGGACACAAGAGCAGAGTGTCTGGTGCCCATGGAGGAACCAGCCCTTGGGCCCAGCCCTCACAGCACCTGCACGTCACAGAGTCACAGAATGGTGTGGGTTGGAAGGGGCCTTAAAGCTCATCTCGTTCCACCCCCTGCCATGGGCAGGGACACCTTCCACTAAACCAGGTTGCTCCAAGCTCCATCCAGCCTGTTCTTGGACACTTCCAGGGATGGGGCAGCCACAGGGCAACCTGTGCCAGGGCCTCACCACCCTCACAGGGAAGAACTTCTTCCTAATATCTAATCTAACCCTGCCTTCTATCAGGGCAGCAATTCCTCCTTGTCCCATCACTCCAGGCCCTTGTCCAACATCCCTCTCTAGCTCTCATGGAGGCCCTTCAGGCACAGGAAGGTGCTCTCAGTTCTTCCTGGAGCCTTCTCTTCTCCAGACTGAACACCCCCAATCTGTCTCAGCCTGTCTCTGTATCAGAGGGGCTCCAGCCCTCTGTGTCATGTGTGGGCCACTCCCCTGACACAAATCACCTCACTGGGTGTTGGTGCTGTGACATGGATTCAAAGCAATAAGTGCAGCAGGAGGGCAGGATCTGGACCTGCCAGACAGCAAACAACCCCTGCACCCCAACAATTTCTTACCCCGAGGCCAACCCTTCAGTGCCTAAAGCCCTGATCCTTCCCCTGGCTCTGACAAACACGTCCTTGGTGCCAGTGAGTCAGATCATCCTCAGTCCCAGTTCTGGGAGTGTGTGTTTGAACAGGATGCCCTGCCTGGTGTGTTGCCCCCCATGCTGCTCTCTGTGCTGGCCACCACATTGTCACTCCTCACCCACCGCAGCTTCCCTGCGCCCCGATACCGGCACACGCTGTAACACCACGTATTCCATCTGATCGACTTCTCCTTCCCTCTGTGGCTGATTTCTGCACTGTCAGGACTCCACGGCCTCTCCAGCCCGTTGAGCTGCCAGCACAGCCTCTTGTTTCAGCACTTGCCTCTCCCTTTGCAGCCAACAGCCCAATTTGCTCCCGTTCCCCCCAAGGGCAGCAGCAGCAGCAGCACCGAGAGCAGCATTACTGGAAGCAGCTACAGCACAGCAAACTGAGCTCCTGTCCCACCGTGAACTCCTCTGAGGTTTTCTTGTTTGTGTTTTCATTTGAAACAGCAGCAATTAGGAAAACAGCAAGAGCTTTTACTTAATTTGTTTTTCCTCCTTGGCTGGGCGTTTCCTCCCCAGACACCACCCTGCAAAGGTGCCTCAGCCTCCGCACGGCTCCGCAGGTTCCGAAACACTCACAGCCCTCATTGCAGAGCAGAAACTCTGTTGAGGGCAGATAAAGACAGAGGTTTTCATCTGCGGCTGTCAGCTCTGGCTGCATCATTTGGGACTCCTTGGGTGTGATTTTTCACCAGTCCTGAGCTTCCACCCTCTTGCTGAGAGCTCTAGACCCCACTTTTCCCTTTGGTGTTCCCAGTGTGTCCCTGGTCCTCTGCCTGCAGATATCCTGACGCCTGTGTGGCCCACGCCTGCACTCCCAGCTGAGCCACAGCCTCTGCAAATCCCTCATGGCCGAGGCACATGGTTTCTGAAAATCTGTATCTGCCATGCAGACTGTGATGATGTGAAAAAGTAAGAGCGTTTGTAATTAAAGAAACCCATTGCAAATTACTTAACAGCACAAGCTCGCACCAAGGCCAAGGCTATTAACGGTCTGAAGCTGTTCAGCCAAGCCACACTCAAGCTGTGACAAGTCAAAAAAATAAAGTTAATAAAATATCCTTGAAATGAAATGCAGGTCATGTACTTGATCTGCATATTTATAAAAGCTGAGCCTAATCCAGCCAAACTTTCTCCAGAGTAAAGATCTTGCTGGTCTTTGATCCTGCCTGTGCCTCCTCAGGGAATATCAGTTTTCCTTCGGCAAAGTTAGACGGGATTAAAAGTCACCTTAAAAGGAGCAGGATCTCCACTGGGTGGGGAAGTGACCGGGAGCCGTCCCTGTGCAGCCACGAGGTGCTGACCTGGCACATCCCACACCACGGGGAGGCTCCCGGGCACGCTCTGGGCACACGTCTGCAGCACTTCAGGCAGTCAAACTTTACACCCTCCTTGCCTGAGGTCTGGGCTGGAGCAGCACCTGCCAATCCAGTGTTAAAATCCACAGTCAGGTGTTAGGAGCACAGAGCCTCTCTGCCCCCAGGGCTGGCTCGACCAGCCGAGTCCAGCCTAGAGCCTCACTGCAAACCCTTCCCTTGGCAATTTGTTTGTCCAGGACTGGATAATGAGGTTTCTGCAAAAATCCCATCTTGCACCTTAACATTAAGGAATCCCCCTTGCTTCAGCAACAGCAGGAATGAAGGTGAGGAGCATCCCTGGGACTTCGCCCCGGGATGGATCCTGCAGGCTGGAGGCAGCCACCTCCTGGATCTGATTATCCCCTGCTGCTGCTCCAGCTGTGCTCACGCAGTGCCACAAGGCTCCATTTCCACAAAAAACAGGGCAGGGAAGGCCCTGGGCCCCCCTGGGCGATGGGGCTTGTGCCTCCTCCCCTGAGAGCTTTGAGGAGTGACATGAGCTGCAGAGCCCCTCGGTGCCAGAGCACCAGGGTGGCTGTAAACCCCAGGGGTGGTCAGCAAGCTCCCTCCCAGCAAGGCGAGGGATTTGGCGCGGTGGGTGTGAAGGAGTGTGTCACAGGCCGGGGGATTAATGGCTTCACCCATGCTGGAGGCTCAGGGGGGAGGAAAACTCCTTGAGACATCAGTGCTCAGAAGTGTAGGAAGCTCCTCTGCAATACCAGGGGCTGAGAGTTTCTCCATGTGTTTGCAAATAAAAATACTTGTGCAAACACAAGGGAAACCGCAGATATTATCCACCCAAAAAACTGCCCAGGAAGTGGCTCCAGAGATTATCATCTTGGCTACAGAGTAGCTGGAAAACGTGGTTTCATGCCAACAGGACCAGTGGTCTCAATGCATTGAGGTCAAGAGGGGGGAATGAAAATGGAAGAACCGTTATGATAAAACCAGTATTATAAAAAACCCTCTAGTCTAAGCTGGGGCCTACATGGGGCGTCTTAAATCCCCTCTCTTCTTTCTGATCAACAAACACCGTTGCTGCAGAGCTCTAAGAGAACCAAAGCAGTGGCACCAAGTCCCAGTTTGCCCAGTGCACATCCCCTGTCTGAGCTGGTGTGACATTGCCCCCCAGTTGCTCCTGCCACCAGCCCGAGCAGCAGTCCCTGCTCTGTCTGTCCTGTGTTTCCTACAAGAGCCCAGTCACACACACGGGGTGATATCGCACGTCCAGCCCAGATCACAAGGGACACCTCACTGCAGCAAACACCATCTCGAAGTCTTTGCAGCCCTTTTGGGAAGGGCTGCCAGGGGGATTCAGCCTCTGGCTCTCTGCCTGACTTTCAAATCCCTCCCTCATCATCCAGTGTCCCTGTGTGAGTCAGTAGGATGATGAAAACAATCTTTCACCCCTCTGGCTGTGCCTTTGCTCTCTGGAGACAGCGGGTTGAATGCTGTCACCACGCAAATATGCAAGTTGCTTGATGCCTTGGCTGCAGAGAGAACACGAAGTGAGCAAGAACCTCTGAGGCTGAGAAATCAGGAGCTGAGTCCTGGGTGATGAGCACACACCCATGCTCACCAGTCAGCACACAGGCCATCCAGCACACACATTTGTGCTTGCAGGCATGAGGGTATCCATGGGTTCCCGAGTTTTCGCTCAGCAGTCTGGTCCAAATCTATGCTCTGCTCTCTGATATTTTCCATCCCTTCCTCTCTGCTTTCATTCTCTATTTTAATATATTATCTATTTAAATATATGAAAGCATGAATTTTAACCCTCCCGTGTGCATCTAACCCACACCCATCCCCTGGTCTCTAGAGGCTCAAGCCTGGGGCTGGTGCACTGCAGAACAAAACATCAGCTCCAGCTCTGCTCACCGTGGAGACAGGAGTCACAGGGAGCTGCAAAGAGGGAATCAGACTTCTCACCTCCTGGAGACAGTTGTGACCCAGAGCCGCTGGGGCAGGAGGGAGTTTGGGGTGGTGAAACCATCCATTCAAGGCTCAGGGCACTGAGCACTGGTGCCAGTTGGCTGCAAGGGACCCGTTGGGCAGAGCCAGGCTCCAGCCAGGACCTTGTCCAGCCTGGGGACACTGGGACACTGCAGCCACCTCCTCCTCAGGAATGGTGGTACAGGTACTCAGATGCTTGGAGGGACCAGTGACAGGCTGCAGCTCGACCTCACTGCCCAGCACACCACAGGGATAAGCTAATGGACACAGGGAAGCTTCTCTACTAAAAACGGGACTTTCAGCAGGCTCAAGTCCTGGTTTAATGGCCAGAAGGAAGGCAGGGATTTGTCTGTAGTTACACAAGAAGTTTGTGGAGAGGAAACAAGATCAATTTTTCCAAGTCCTTGATTATCCCCCCAATAACGGGACGCACAGCACTTCCTGTGCAAGCCGCAGAGATGCTCGGAGGTGGGAGGTGCCAGATCTCTCCCTCCGAGGTCAGGGAAACGCTGGAGGCAATGAAATCCTCCCCCTGCTTTCCCACCTCTCCTGACAGAGCACAGGGAGCTGTGGGCAGGGCGCTGCCCCACTGCACCCCAGGGCCCCGCAGAGCCCCATCCTGAGTTGTGGAGCGCTCCAGCCCCAGCATTATATCGGGATGAATCACTCGCTGACCTCTGCCTTCCGCAGTGTTCGGTTTCTAATTTTATGGGCTGTATCAACGGGGTTATTGAATCCAGATGTCTGCAAAATGCAACTGCAGCACACAGAAAGCCACAAGGAAAGGCGTTGGTGGCGAGGACCAGGGCACGTGGTGCATTTTTCATGAGCAAACCCTGGTTTAGGAAGGAGGGGAAGGCACCTCCTGTCCCCTGCCTGCTCAGGGCTCTGCAGGAGTCAGTGGGACGCTGGGATTTCCACAGGCCATCTTGCCTTTCCCCCAATAACTGCTCCTCGCACTCCCTTTTCCTGAAAGCGCCTTTCTCCCCAGGCAGCAGCTGAACAGTCACATCAGGCTCAGGCAGGTCCCACCTGGAGAAGCTCTGGGAGATGCTGCAGAAACATGGACCCCGTGCAGCCTCAGTGCATTGGAGAGGACATGGTGCTGCCATGGGACGAGCGCTGGGCTGGAGCAGAGCTTCAGCTTTCCCAAACTGGCCCCTCCAGCACAGAGCAGTCCTGGCATGAGCCAGCCACGGGCAGCAACACCTGACAGCCCTCTGCGATGGGCATCTGGTTGGCATAGAGCACAGCTGGCTCTGGAACAACAGGACTGCATTTGTCCCTGCAAGGAGAGAAGTACAGGGGGGAAAAAAAGAAAAATAGTATCCAGACCTTGCCTAAACTTCAAAGAGAAACCTGCTGAGTGACCCGCCTGCAACAGGGACATCCCTCCCCCCAATATGGGAACCCACGGCATTGCCTGAGCTCCATGGGTGGGTCCTGAGCATTGACACAACACAGGGTCAGAGGCACCCGGGGATGGAAAGGGTTATTTATTTATTTGATGGTTTTAAAGATCTTCCTACCCCTTCCCTTCTCTACAGCTCTCACATGGCAGACCTGACCTGAGCCTGTCTGAGCTGGGGATTCCCAAGAGCTGTGTGTGGATGCACAGCCCCCAAGGATGATCCTCCAACAGCTTTCTGCAGCAGTGCAGGCTCTGATCTTTGGCATGAGAATGGGCCAGGTTGTGTCCAGGACCTAAGTTAACAGCAGCAGACCATGACCCAAATGAATGCACTTCCTGCTTAGACCTGTTGTGCCGAGATCCCAGACAAATCATTCACACCCAGGTTTTAGTTCACCTGACATTGTGCAGTGACACCTCTGCCTTCATGAGAAACACTGACCTCCAGGTGGGATGTTTCTGGTGGTGACTTGCTTCATGTTAACTGCAAAAAGAACAACAACACACCCCTACTTGGTTCTTGCCAACCAAAAGTGACTGCAAACTGCTGTCAGGAGACAACAAATTTGACTGTCGTGTCCACACCTTGGCCTCCAGTCCTCCTGAATAAGCCCCAAGAGACATCTGCCTTCTCCACAGAGACGAGCACTGGTCCTCTGCATGGCTCACAAGAGGTGGAAAAATTACCAGAGCTTCATTCTGAACTTCTCCCTGGCAATGCCGGGGTGGCTGTGGGGAATTTCTCTGCACCCACTCGCTTTCCTACTGCTGTGGGGCTCAAACCGAGCCGAGACCTGGCTGGTAAAGGCCTCCTTTGCTGCCTTTTCCTTGCAGCTTCCACGTCTCCCTGCTCAGGCCAGATGGAAGTTGTGCAGAGAAGCAGAGATCCAGGAGCACATACGGGTTTTCTCATTTTCTACCTCATCACCTTGGAAAGAGTGAAGTATAACATATAAAGCAGAGGGAGATGGTAATAATGCAGTTGACCTTCACGCTGGTATTCCGGCTGTGCCGAGTTGCTCCTGCCCTTGGCTGCTCTTAGGGCTGCTCCTGCCTCCCAGGAACCCAGAAAAGAGCCTTTTAGGGCAGTCAGTGAATCCAGGCTGATATTTCTCCTGTGCACAAGCCACGCACACGCACTTTGAGAAAGCTCAGAAGACCTGCAGGGGATGAGTTTAACATACGGATGTGTTGGTGCCAAGTTTCAGCCTAATGGGAATCACAACAGCTGACTTACAACACCCTCCCACCCCCCTTTAAAGTCAGGGTTTATGGGCAGGGAATCTCTGCCAGATCCAGAAACTATAGCAACTGCTGTAATAAAATAGCATTTCAGGGTAAAGCTATTTTTACAGCATATTGCCACGTTCGTGGCATGACAGTTCCCGGTGTTTTTTAGATGTCTGCTGCCAGCAGATTTAGCTGGATTAGGTTCTTAGTAGTTAAAGAGAGAAGGATCATATTAGGTTGTCAAAATACACCCCTTTCCCTGCAATGGGAAAAATTATATCCTACGAGGTGATTCATCAGGTATTGAATTAATGTAACACTTGATCTCGACTGACTAAAAGGCCAAGTTTGCCCCAGGGCCCAAACCTGGTTGCATTGAAGTCAACAGGACTTTTGCAATTGGCTTTGGTGAGGCAGCTACAATCCAACCCACGATCACACTCGCCTGAAGCCTAGAAACCCATATTCACACTCCTCACAATATAAGCAGCAGAGGGTTACTATCTATGACAGATTAAGGTTTATCTCTGCTCAGCTCAAGCTGATGCAAATTTTACCACTCATTTGCATGGGGCCAGAATGCCAAACAAAGTCCTTGGACTTAATTCTGGGCGGCACCATTTCTTCCTGTCCTTCCAGTCCAATGTTTGCTTCTTCCACTGCTCTTTGGTCTCTTCTGTCGTAGGAAAATTTATTTCAATATTAATGGGACTGGAAAAGATGGTCCTACGAGCAGAAGTCAAGTTGTGCCAGTGTCTAATTTTAACTTTGCACCAGTGGACAGGTAAATCAGTCTTGCAAGCTTCACCACTGACAGCACAGTGGAGAAAAGAAATTAAAATGAAAATCAACTTCTGTTTCAAAGAGATGCTGATATCAGATCCAACGCTACATTAAACTACTGCTCAGAGAACTGTTCTTTCCTGATAACTCAGTGCAAGTGATCCTGGCACCTCTGCGAATATAAAGACTGACATTCATAGCTTGAAACAGGCCTCTTCTGGCTGGTAAAGCCAAGAGTCCTTAGACCTGACCAGTAGCCTTCCCCTGTAGGCCAAGTCCCACGTCCTGTATTTAATCCATGGCTTTAGCAATTGGAGACCTTTGTGATTTTCCCCACTCTTGGGCCAGTCTCTCTCTGTCAAAGGACCTTTTTGTTAATCTGCACCTTCTCCCCACAATTAGCTTTGGGTTTTGTCATTTCATCAGGCAGTTTGGGCCCCCACCATGGTTTGCTGATGCAGCCCAGGTCTCCCCAGCCCTACCTCCTACCTCTGTCTGCTGGAAGGGATGCTCTGTACCCATTCACCAGAACCCAAAGGCACCACCTGAAGCCAAGGTGGTTTAATCAGGTTTGAGGTTTCCCACTCATCTCTCTTCAAAATCCATCTGAAGCTGTGGCCCACTGTGGAACTGTAGCTACT
Organism: Oxyruncus cristatus; assembly: GCA_013399855.1. Taxonomy (NCBI): domain Eukaryota; kingdom Metazoa; phylum Chordata; class Aves; order Passeriformes; family Cotingidae; genus Oxyruncus; species Oxyruncus cristatus. The sequence continues at coordinate 237,491 of VXAY01004353.1, forward strand.
CCCATTTCCACTCCTGTAAGTCCAACAGGGATAAAAAACCCAAATGAAATTGGAAGTGATCATCCACAGGAGAGAAACTTGGTGCTAACTTTTCGTTTCCCAAGAAGTATGACCAGTGTAAGAGGCTTAAAGTGAGAGACCAAGCGCACACCACATAAGACAAAAGGACTCTGCCCTGTTTGGAGGGGCTCATACCCACAAACAAGCACACCTTGGGCAGCCCGAAGTGAACAAACCTGGCCAACACCCTTCTTATTACGTGGAGCACACACATCCTGCTCAGCCTCTTAAATAAACCCACTGAAGCCTCGCTGGAGTTAGGACTGGTGAGGGAGAGCTGCTCTTTGCTGAGTGTTTACTGGAGTCTTTTCTGCACAGCTGGGTTACGGCGCTTACACAAGTAGTGAAACTCTGTGGGTGTCTGGGTAAGGAGTGACCCATGGCTGTGGAGGCTGTGTGACTGGGGTGAGCTGTGAAGGGAGGCATGTTCATCTCGGCTCTCTGAGCCAGACCATCCCAGCCCTCACCTTGTTTACCCGCTGTGAAATGCGAGTGGGAACCATTATACACCCACTCGGGACAGGCAGGAATGACAACACCAGGTGCAGGGCGATGGAGAAACAGGCGGGCAAACAGTTCCTCATCTGATACCAGGAATTACAGTGAACAGCCCAAAGGGCAGTGCCCAGTGTGGAAACAAATTAGGAGAACCCCGAATCTGCTCCTCCTGCCCCGCTGGAGCTGGTAGGTCTGGGGTGGGCTGGGAATTCATGGTGGATGATAATCCCAACAGCAACTGCGCAGTTTGTGGGCATCCACCACCCAAATTGCCTTTCCTCCCTCACCTTTGCCATCACTCTCCCACTTCTCAGCACAAGCTAAAGATCAGACACTGTTCCATGACAGTGACAGCACCCTCAGCACACTGGAGGATGGGTAAAACCTGAATGCACCCAGAATTAGAGGCATCTTTCCAAAACATCAGCCTTCACCCCACTGTTGGTTTGCCACTATGTAAAATAAGGCCAATAAAACCTGCTTGCTGCCCAGGGTAGGATTTGAGTCTTCCTTAGGCAATCTGATGGAATCAGAAAAGGAACTCAAAGGAAAAGGGTTCAAAAGAAAAGGATTCAAAGGAATCAGGGGATTCATTTGAAGATGGAAAGTTTTATTAAGAGTTACACTAGAAGATGATGTATCCATTGATCCGAAAGCTCTCTACACAAAGAGATCCAGTTCACTTGAAAGCTGTATTCATACTTTACAAAGTGACCTTCCCATACATAAAGCTGCGAAGTGGGTGTCTGGGAGCTCATCTCCAGCTGGTGCAAAACAGCTCTGCTCTGAATGACTGTGACAAAACTGTCCTGATTCACTCCGGACGAGAATCTGGCTGCTTCACAGAAATGGGCCTGTCCCTCCAAATTTCTTAATAAGGCTGATCACCCAGACTTTGACCTATCTCAGAAGGAAGGAATAATTTTTTCCATTATTTAACAGATTTGGACGTGAGACAAGGATATAAGTAGTGAATTACTCAAGGTCATGATAAACGAAGGGGTTATTTCACTGAGGTCTCCAGGGACATCAGCCACCTCAGTTCCCCATCCCCTTGAGCCTGTTGTGTTGGCTCATACCCCCAGCAGCCCCAGGGGTCAGTTTTTAGAAGGGAAAGAGTAGAATAGGACCAGTGTTTACCCAGGAAATAAAACTGGCACTGAGGAAGCTGAAGAGGGAAATACATTAACTGTGTAGGAGAGATAACAAGTAACACCTTCAGTATTTCCATAAATAATATAAAGGGGAAGGAAAGGCACACCAACGTGGAACAAAGATGTACCTTTGATAGCCAAGCAATACCCACCACCTCCGCTCAGCCATCACCTGTGGTTTCCAGTGCAGAACCTTTTTGCATCTCACCACTGTTGTGTGATTTTTTTTTTTTTTTTTTTTTTTTTTTTTTTCTTTTTTTGTTTCCAGGGGTTCCTNTTTTTTTGCCTGATTTTCTCATTTTGCGTATCCAGGAGTTCCATCCTGGCCTGGAGGCAACGGCTCATGGTGAAGCACAAGGTGCTTCCTGCCCCAGCCCGGGGAAAGCTTTTGAAGCCCAGGTCCCACAGCACTCCCAGGACCCAGCTAATCCATGCTGAGCTGAGAGCACAGGGAGCACAGAGCTGGAGAGGGAGACGTGTGCTGGCCTGAGCCCAGCCTGTCCCCTCGGCCGTGGCTCCTGGCCCTTTGCTTCCTCTGCCATGAGTTGCTTCACAGACACACAAGAGGCCAGAGCAGCAAAGGCTGAGCTGGAATCGGCGTGTCCAACACCTGGGATCCACAGGGGAGGGAGACCCTGCCAAGAATTATTTTAACCTTCAATATTTCTGGCAGCGGAATATCAGTCAAATCATTCCTACTGGTTTTTTGGGTTATGTCACTCTGGCTCGAGCTGGTCCAGACCAAAATGATCCATGTGCTCAGACAGAGCAGGGTTTGTTTTCCATCTGAGTGGACTTTCAGTAGCAGGAGGAAAGGATGCCTGAAATAATAATCCTTGATAAATTCAACAGTCTCAAGAAGGAAAATCAAGCTAGATACAGCTCATAATGTTCTGTACAGATGCAGTGTACATTTCTTCTCCTCCAAACCACTCGTCGGGCCAATGTTGGGGCACTTCCCTCCTGCATCCCAAGTCCTCCCTGCAGAGCCAGGTGGAAAGTGTTGTCCAGGGGCCCATCCCTAAAAAATGGCATTTTTAGTGCAAATTACTTGCTAAGAGTATTTCTTTCTGGAAAAGCAGGAACCTGAATCAAAGATTTCAGTTGATGTGGACGACATTGTTTCCAGTTCACCACAAAAATAAAAAGAAAGAAGTGATGAGTTTTTAGACTAATTTGGAAAATCTTAGGGAAACACCCACGATTAAGCAGAAGGAATTCTGGCTGTGAACCATTTCTTGCACTTTTCTGTGTGTTTGTTGCTGCAGGTGGAGCTGAGTCTCACAACCTGACATGTGCCCACAGTGAGGGCACCCACTCTGGCCACCAGCAGGGCTCGGTGGGCTCAGGCAGCTCACGGCACCATGGCAACTTGGTGATGTGTCTGGGCCCAGAAGCAGAACTAAACTATCCCAGAGAGGTCAACAATAAATATCCCCAAACCCATCAGATGTACCCACACGCTCTCACTGAGCCAGGAGCAGGTTTTGAGCCCGTTAATGGGTAGGTGCAAATCACACAGTGGCACAACCCAAGGTGATTTCCAAACTCTCTTCTCCCCTCCCTTTACTCTACTCTATTTCTAGAACTTCAGGTTAAGGTCAAAAATTAGCAAGTGTTGCAAAACCTACTCATACAACAGAGAGAATCATATTGACAGATATGCTGGGGTTTCCTCTCGTTATAATCTTTTTTATGACTAATTCAGCTCAGGTTTTCCAAGGTTTTCTTCAGGAAGCTGGATAAGAAGGTGGGGGTGATTTTCCAGGTTGTTACATGAGTGACATTCATCCTCAGGAGAAATTCCTGACCTGTTGGAGGATACTGGAAGCTGTACCTGGGGTAAGGAACTCTGTCTGGGCTGCCATGGGAGCAAGGGGCAGATGTGGATGCACTGAGATCACATTTTAAAATTACTTTTTAAAAATCATGTGAAAAGCAACAAGAGTGGTTTTTTTCATCCCATTATTTGACTCCAGCTGCTGACCTTGGCTCTGGGAAAATAATTATTCTTGAATTCGAAGTGGGGAGGTTTTTTTGCGCCAAAGGCAAATGTCTATAGATTTATACTATTTGGAAAAATCAAACGGCTGCAAGCCAAGCCATCCAGCTTATAAAACACAACCAACCCTCCAGGGATAATTTAAAACTGACCCTGCAGAACTTGAATTCCAACTATAGATGATGCGAAACATAACTCACACCATTTTCTTATCTGCTGGATGCTCCCATCAGTGTGGGTTTCAGGGACAAAGACCAGCCAGAGGAAAGAAAAAGAGGTTAAATAAAAAAAAAAGGTTCCAAAATAAGTTTGTGCTAATGAAGGCAAAAAGGGCTGGCAGGCCAGAAGGCAGACTTTGTCATCCACACAGCCAAGAGTTGCGAAGGCAGCCACAGTCCATGCTTTTTCCATTGTGCTCCGCCAAAATAACCCTCAAAATTCTCCTGGGATGAAACAACCCACTCGCCGCTGCTCAGGCAATCCAGGCTTAGATCCTGCCTCTGGCTGACAAAACTGTGAGCTGTGATGGTTTGTTCCTACACAATTAGGACTCATCTGCTGGAGATGGGTGTCTCCAGCCCTCAAGCCTCTAAGCACAGCTACCTGGGCCCCCTTAAATCTGTGAGACCTCCCACAGCCGGGGGGGCACCCAAACCAGGATGCACCATCGCCTTGTCCCATCACAAGGTATCGCTGCTGGTGGTGAGCCAGCTTGGCAGGACAGAAAAAAACATTTCCTGGGGAAGAAGCTCTTGTGGAACAGAGAATGAGGAGCTTTGCCCACTTGTGCTCCTCACAAGCAGGAGCACCATGAGGAGCAGAGCCTGCTGGGGGGACAGGGCTCTGCTGGGGCAGTCAGGTTTCTGCAACAGATTTCTGCTCCAATTCACCAGGACATGGTGACTTCTCTGAAAAACAGTAGGTACGAGGCTCATCCAGAGCAAACAGATGTAAGCCTGACAGCCAAACAAACAAACAAAAAAAAACCAAAAAAAAAGAAGGAAAAAAGTACATGTGCCAAGGCTTCGATAAAATGAGTGATCATTCCTACATCAAACTGTGAACAAAAGCGTGGGGATGAGACATCCAGACTGAGCCATCTCAGTATTCAGCAAATCCCCTCTACAAATTTCTAGCACTCATTGCTCTACCTGTGAGGAGAACTTGACCCATCAGGTTTCAGATGAGAGTTTCAATACTTTTTAATGCACGAAACTCCACCAGACCAAACCCACCAACACCAGATCCACCTCCACCCACCTCTGTCCCTGCAGTGACCAATGGCACTTGGTGAGCTCTGTGTGTGTGTGTGCACACCAAGGGTGTGCATTCACCCCTTGGGGATGACCAATTCAATGAGGGGTAAGCTTTAATTTCAGATTTCCAACTGGTTTTGGTCTCCAGCCTCCGATGAAGCAGAGAGTGGTGTGCTTTAGGACTTCACAGCTGTAGACACTGGGGAGGAAACACAAACATCATCTTGCAGCATTTTAAGTTATGATGGTTAAATTACCCCATGTGCTGCATGCAAAGTGCAAGGGGCTGAGATCACCCCTTTCCTAATCCCCCTCTTTTACCCACAAGCCCTTTGCAGATGTCAGAGGATGCTTCGGATTCGCTGATCACTCACAGTGGGAAATTCTGAGAGACCGAGCTTGTGACTCCAAGGGTTTTGCCAAGTAAAATATTGGCCTGCAACAATGTCCTAACAATACAAAGCAGTTGACACCATAAAATAAACAACTGCAGAGAGCACAGCAGAAGGGTATTTGGAACCACCAAGGCCCTTGCGGAGGTATCACTGAGCCAGACTGGAGTTAGCAAAAGCAACTTTTATGACAAAAACAAGTGTCAGTCTTTCCAACACCCCAATCCCCACATAGAAGGAGCATCTCTGCCTAGAACTGGCTGCATTGCTGGCTTCTTCCTACAAGTTTCATAACTTCTACAGTGCAGAAATAGAGTGCAGAAATAAAAGAGAGAGTGAAAACAGATCAGGGCAAAGTACCCATAAAAGAGTGAGTGTACTTATGGTCACACAGCTCCACACAGCTACAGATAGAAATGGCAAAAGGAGAAGTAGAGGCTGCCATGTCCTCTTAATATAATCACAGGCAAAGCCTTGTAATTCCAAGCAGAAACTCTTCGAAAGAATCAGCTGGGCTCGATTAGTGGCAGCAGTTGCAGCTGCCTCCCCATTGTGCTGAGAACATCAGCAAATAGAGAGCAAAAAAATAAAATAAAAAAAATAAATAAAATAAAATAAAATACATCATTATCTGTCAGCAGAACCAGAAAAGCCCTTACCAATTAGGATTTCCATCACCTCAACTTTCTGCTCTTTGCTGTCACTGTGAAGGGCTAAAATGCTCATAGGTACTGGTCAGCAACATCAAGCACGTCTGTAAGTCTCCCTTAGTGAGCAGAAGGATATGACCATCCTCAGAGCACAACCCAGCTACTAGGTGCTCCCCCTAATCACATTTTCCATGGAAGACCTTATTTGCACCTCATCTTTGGAGACAGATCCTACTCCAGGTCCATCTGGCAGCGTCTGTCGGGTGCTTCAGAGCAGCGTGGGGATTTCACAGCAGCTCACTGGTGGCAATACCTGCTCACCATCTTAGTCTCAAGCTGAGCTTGTTGGTAGGGGAGGACTAAAGCCCTGCCCTCAAAGACTTCGTTTTGAAGGCCATCACTGTGGACTAGAACAGCTTGAGGGGTTCACCTGCCTTTAACAGGGTGACATGGCCAAATCTGAACCGAACACCCCAAGCGCTGTTGAAGTCCATGGGGACAAGCAGCCACCTCCAGAGGATGGACCCCCACCTGCCTTAGGATGAGGTACCTCCAGGGGGGGAAATTACTCTATTTTTGCCTCTTTATTCTGATTATAAAGAGATCTTCTAGGAAACAACTTGGCCTTGGATACCTTGTGGACAGTTTGGTGAGATCAATCCCACCACTGATGTCTTAAGAAAGTCTGATGCCTCTTTGGATCCTATATCAAGCTTCTATTTGCCCAAAGCACTGTGCCCCCAGGGGAAGGAGCAGCAGCCTGGCAGTGAGCACAACAACTGAACATGAGGATGGGGGAGGTACTGGGGCAGGATGGTGCTGCCAGGCCACATTAACCTCCCCAAGACTCCCATCACCTCCCGAGAGGCTGCCCAGGGCGCTGTTCCACGTTCCCACGCCTCCATTCAGCACATCTTCAACACCCTGATCAGCAGAGCGCAGCCTGGACAGGGTTTTAAAGGCCTTTCTTTGCCAAGAGAGGGATATTTCTGTGACCTTTCTCACCATTTCCTATAGCAATCTAATCCTAATTTAAAATGTCGTGCCCTGCGGCTTCTCCATAAAATCTGAAAAGCACCCCACACACAAATAAACAAACAAATAGACCAGATGAGTTTTTCTATAAGCAGCAGAAATAACACAGGGTAGTTTCCTGGGGATTTCTGAGCTGTGGTTGGATTCTCTGGTGCACAATAAAGGATGTGCCGTGATTGAAACTCCTTCTGTGGTTGGAGCATTTATGACGTCCCCCTATGTGGATTCTCTGCAATCTACTAAGGGTTAGGCTTAGATGTCAATCTTCTCACTGCAGCTTTTAGTAAAAGTGCTTTTTATCTTTTGGGCTGCTTATTTCATACAATTTTAGAGATTTAAAAGCTCCAAGGCCCCTATCAAGATGTCAGATTTTTGCTGAAATTGGTCCAGGGGCTCAAAAACCAGCATGTAGGAGTGAATGTGGATGGATAAGCAAACACATGCAAACACACACACACAGAGTCCCATATGAGCACACCATCCTTTCCTCCTTAGGGAACCAGGATTAAAATAAAATTAAAATGCTGTTTAGGACTTGAAAATCTGCCATGACAATCTACATCATTTCCTATTTTTAGCTAAGCTTTGCAAAGAAACAAGTTCTCTGTGATCGCACCCTGGAAGCCTCCGCAGCCCCTAAAAGGTTTGTCTGCAGTTGGCCGGGATCAGCCACGTGTGAGACCTGGGTGCAAACGTTCGAGGAAGAGTCACCACATGTTTTCTGATGATCCAGAGCTCCTTGCCCACTTCTACACGGCTGTTTCCAATGGCAGACTTCATAGGTGGAATTTCAGAGCGTAGGATCCACAAGAGGGGACAGATTTCCAAACGACAAAGAAGCCCAGACTTATGTTTTGGTCTGTACTTGCTCATTATAGAAATGTTGAGGCACAAACTTCTCTGTGCTCCTCCCCAGAGGTGGTAGATGCATATCTCTGAATCCTGGCCTGTTCTCTCTACAGCAAAAACAATTTGTCATCTTGCTTTCCTCACCAAAATGCATTTTGGCAACCCTTGGGTATCTCTTTCATATTTGAAAAGCAGCCCAGTTTTTTTCGTAGGTTGATAGTGCATCCACTTCCCTTGCCTTGTTTGTCTGATGGTGTGCTTTGCAGAGAAAGGGGGTGTTTTCAGAAAATAGAAACTACTCCTGTAAATCACTCATCATGTCCTTGTCATCAGCCATTTTCCAGAGACATCATCACATCAAACTCCACCTCCATTTCAGGCTTTGGATGATAGCACAGTCCCATTTAGCAGACAGAGAGCTATAAAGGAATGCAGAGCACAGCACACAAAAATTAAAGAAAGGTGTCATTCAGCTCAGCCAGTTTTCAGAAGATATTCCTGCTGCCAGCTCCTGGAGCCACAAAGCGAAGCTCTGAACAACCACCATCTCTTCTTATTGACCCACCGCCCTGCTGAGCCAGGCCAATGGTGCAGATACCTTCAAACTTGGCACACAGAGATGAGCTGACAACCAAACATCAGCCCAGAGCAGGGCTTGTGCTGTAACCACGCTCCAGATATCAAAAGCTGTCTCTGTTATGGAAAAAGCAGTGGAAGACCCCCACAGAACCAATGGCCAGCACAGGCAGCACCAACCAGGTGACCTCCCCAGCCTCCAAACTGGTCCTTCCTGAGCTGGCATGGAGTTCAGCAGGGTGTGTCCAGATCTTCCTTGCTTGCTTGCCACTGAAGACAAAGCCTCCTTGCCCTGCACTATCAAGCCTTGGCACCCTACACACATGAAAACTGAATTTCGAGAGTCTTCAACGTCGCAGCGACAGCGAGCAAGTGGCAGGTGCTGAGCTGTTTGCTTTAGTGGCTCTGGAGTGATCACTGTTTGCACGTTTGAAGATGCCTGAAGTAAGCAGGAGAGTGACACATGAGTCACGGTGCTTGACAGAAACTGAGGCTTAAGAGGGCCGTAGCAAAAACAATGACAATGTCTCCCTTTCTGAGCTGAGCAGATGTTTGAAATTATGTCAGCGACCTCCCAACCGTAAACATTTCTCAGGAAAATGTAGATGTGGTTTGCAAAAAAAAAGGGAAATGTGTCCGATGTAAAGCAGAGGTCCTTGCTAAGCCAGCCCCCTTCCAGCAGTGGGAATGTCAAACACGCTTGACCTCCAAATCAGCAAATAAGCACATTATAAACAATGTTATTAATGGTTCTGCTTTCACTACAACGAGGAGTCCCCCTGTTTGTTTAACGTACAGCAAGCTGGTTACAGTGTACATAGTTTCGTGGCCAAGCCACATTAAAGCGGGATGGGGAATTCGTTCCCGTCGTTTGTAGCCCCGCTGCTGTGAGGAGGGGCAGGTGGCGGGAGGGGACAGACGCTGCTAATCCCAGCGCCGTCAGGATCACTGTCGTCATTTCATGTTTAGATACTGATACTGTGCCTTGACTCGCCAAGTAATCACCACCCGACAGTTGGGAGCGATGTGAGAGGTCATCAGCTCCTCTGTGAAAACACACAACAGGCTCCAAGCGCAGCACGAGCGGTTGTCTCGTCCACATGCGGAGCCTGCACAGGACTCAGGGAGCCCAGAAAAAGCCGCTTTGGCCTCGGGTAGGAGGATGAGAAACAAGTGAGGTGCTCTACCAGGACCGGGCTCTTTTCCCCAGGTATTCCCACACACGAGACGTGTGCTACAGCCAATGTAACTGTGCTACATCTCCAACAGAGACATCCCTGTGATCCCGTAACCTTCCTGCAAAAAAAGCTGAGCCCGGGCAGCCAGTCTGCATCCTAACTGTATCCCAAAGCACTTTGGGGCTTGTCCATCACACACAGAGAGCTCAGATCCCCTTTTTACACAGCTCCAACCCGACTGCTGGGCACAGGTACCACCCTGGAGAGCTGCAGGGCACAGCAGCAAATGAGATGGGAAATTCCAGCTCAGGGTGTTTGAGACAGAGGTGTGCAGAGTGACATTAAAATGAGCTGCCCAGACACCGGTTTCTAAGATCCTCCTCCACATCAGCCAACATTAAGCTGCAGTGAGGCCAATGGACACGTCTCCTGAGGAGTGGCTCTGATAGCAACAGGATCATTGCAGGTCTCAGGCCACCAAGGAAATTCCTAACAAAAATCACATTAGGTTTGGTCATGCCCAACCCAGCCCAGCTGCTGTGTTCCTGTAACCAAGTGGAGCTGGCTCTGATGGAAACAGAGAAGAGCTGAGCCATTTTTGCTGCTTTTCACGAATCTGAGTGTTTCAAACCTGATCCTCAAACTGCTAAAGCTTCCCAAGTGACAACTCTGCAACAGCCAAAGATCTCGACAAAAGGAATGCAGGCTTACACTGAAAATGTATCAGAGCAAGGGTTAACACAAACCCAAAGAGCAAATGCAGAATGAAAGGAAACAGAGTTGTCCAACAGCCTTCCTACCTGCGCAAATGAGCAATGACATGCCAAGCCCAGAGAAAGAGCAGGGACCCACCCAAGGAGCGAGGCAACACTAACGCACTAAAGGGAGGGAAACAGAAGGATGGCCCTGGGAATTCAATATTCCTGCACTGAAAGTCTGCACTTTCCCACACGACCTTGAGCAGCCTCACAGAGACCAAGCCAAAACTGCTGGATCGGGGCGGCCCTGGAAGCCCGACCTGTCCCACAGGGCTCTGCTCAGCTCTTTCCAGCGACAGGGATAAGACATTCCTTTCCTATTTCACTGGCACACTGGGAAGATGCACACCAGCATCAACGAGGCTCTCGGGGACTGTGGTGAGGAGACCACACCGATCGCTCTGACAGCATCGCTCAAGGCCACAAGCATTTTGTTTTATGCAGCTGACTGATTATTTTTACCACTTAAGGACTCATCCCCATCTAATGAGACTCCTCCAGGTCAGTCTGATTTTCTCCACTGATAAATCCCTTCCCTCCACCCCAAGACATCAGTTACTGTCTCCCTTATTTTATGAGCACAGGAAAAAACCCGCAGCAGACTAAACACCTCCCTTGCCTTGGAGACTGTGCAGAGCAGCAACTTGCCATTAAGGACAAAACAAGCTGATAGCCCAGCAGCATCCAAGGAAATGAAAAGCAGACGAAGACAGTGCCCCTACAAGCTCCAAAAACATCCAGGGAAGCACAGGAGAGGTGACAGGGCATCAGCGCTGTGAAAGGAGATGACTCTGGGACCCCCAGAAACAAAGCCCACAGCTGTGATTTATCCTGAACAAGTACTGGGATAAAACTCAGTGTATCCATCCTTTCCCATTAGCAATAGGAGAAAGCTCCTCTCCCTCCAGCTTTGGCTGGAGGAAGTCGCAGGGACTGAGGAATGTGCACCAGGGAGAGCAAATAAACAGAGGTGTGCAAATCTGCTAAAAATAACCCAGGAATTGTGGCTCTTGGAGGGGAACACAGGCACTTGGTTGTTCACCACCGTCGACCACAATTGAGGCCTTGTCTGAACAGGTGGGTGGCTTTCCTGGCAAATCCTATCTTTAAAAAAAACACCACATAGAAAAATCCCTCCTCAATCATTCTTGCAGCCCCTCTGTTTTCATCTAGATTCTTGCCAGAGGTTGTCAAAACAAGAAAGAAAAATAAAGCTCCAACATGTTCTTTGCTGTTTTCCCACTGCTTTCCAGGGCATTCATGTGTTGTTCCAGGCAGCCCAAAACTGAATGCCAGTGTGCTGGTGACAAGGGGCAGGGCTGGCAGGGGACACATCAGCCAGCAGTGCCAGAAACAGGCAACAACCTGTCTGAGACTCCCATGCAAGGAGTCCTGGAAGGAAAAGGTCTCAAAGAAAGCAGTGAGAATTGGAAATGGGATTGAATTATAGATCCCTGTGTCCTTGAGGTCTCAAAATTGAGTAAAACAAGCATCAGGCACAGCAGGAGGAGGGGAGCATGTGATGGAAAGCTCAGCAAAGCCACTGGAGAGACTAGGTTGTGTAAGACCAGTAAAATGCATCTCCTGCCAAACACAGGAGTTGCAAACCAAACCCCCTGGTAAGAAACCCAAGCACTCTGCTGGTTTTTCCAATTCCAGCCTCTAAGCTCAGTATGAGTAAATCCCCCAAAGTCAGGAGTGATCTGTGTGTGTTAAGAAATGGCCTCACATCAAAATGTCCCAGTGACGTCTTCTGTTTCTTTAACTTCTCCCTTAATTTAAATGCTCCAAACCCAGATAACCCCAAGTCTCTCCAAGCAGAACCTCAAAGCAAATATTTCTCTTTTTTTTCTTTTTTTTTTCCCTCCCCTTTTTGGCCAGGCTTCTCGGAAGCCTCAGAAGTCTCCTTTCATCTCTCTCAAGTCTGAAGTTTGCTGAAAGGCTCCTTACAGGGCACTGAGCACATTTCCCAACACAGCAACGGGAGCACGGCCTTTCTGTCTTTTCATTTTCCAGAGCACAAACCCGAGCTTAGACCCAGACCCGCTGATTTCCACTTGGTGCAGAGGGTGGGCACAATGACCACAGCCATTATTTTTGCTCCATCCCTTCACTGGAGATGGAGGCAGGCCCATCTCCTGCACTTCACACCCTCATTTCTGGAGCAGACACAACGAATGGCAGGAGCCCAGTTCCAGCAAGAGTGGTGGAACTCCCTGAAAGAGGTGGCACAGCCAGACCAGGACATGGGGGATGGCACAGAGCACTGCACCAGAGCTGTTAATCACCCTAAAAACACAGCACTGGTGCCTCCCCCATCACTCCTGGGTGTCAAAGCCCCTTCTGCACAGCATTTTATGTGATTTCATGCCTGGCCCACAGGAGCTGGTTCCTACCGCCTGCGTTGTCAGCAGAGACCAGGTAGCCAACCTCAGCTCCCTCACAACCTGCCTCCCTCCAACACACCGGGGTAAAAACAGCAAGTTTTGGGGTCTCACAGGGCTCTCTGCTGCATCATAGCCCAGTTGTTGGTTTGAAAGTAAAGTGCCACTGCTCCAGTGGTTTGGGATAGGAGCATCCCTGCTCCAGCTCACACTGCAGCAAGCCCTGGAGCTCCTTGGCTGCCTGTGCTGTGGCGCTGTGGCAGCTCCAGGCACCCAGGGGACAGTTAAGCGTTGCTGAGCAGGCTGGACAAGCATCAGGAGACTCCTCCACCTGGTCCTGAAGAAAAAAACCTGCACCTAATAGAAAAAGCAGACCATGCACACACAGCACGATGCCCAGGGAGACAGCAAGAAGCTCTGTGACATCCCACTCAGCTCAGATGTGTCTGGTAACCTCAGCACAGCTCCCCCAAGTGATTCTTGGCCACTGATAGAGTCCAGCACAGCAGTATCAGTCCAGCTGCTTTCTGACTGGCTTCATGTGACCTCAGCTCGAGTGCCTGATAAAGATAATCTGCACTCGTGGCTTCCTCTGGGTCACTGGGGATCCTACAGACCCTGATCAAAGGGCCCTCGAGCTGGGCTGCAGATCTGGCTGCTCCTCCACTGCTTCAGCAGTCCCAGCAGCAGCAGAACAAGTCTGGCCTGTGCCAGGCTGATACTAACTGTAAAATTAATCTTCAGACTGCAGAGACACAGGAAAGTCTTTGAAGGGATGGAGTTGGGGCAGAGGTTGGTGCTACCAGTTAAACATGACTAATTCAGGCACAAAGTACAGAGGTTAAAAAGTCTCACGAGATAGGCCCTCAGTAATTAATGTTCCTCCAAGTCTCTCCTTTTATCAAGCCAGGGAGTTCCTTGGAAGTGCCTTTACCAGGCTGCCTCTACCAGGGACGTGCTCTGCCATGTGCCACCTGTGCTGAGCATCCCTGGCATCTGATTCATGGTCAGCATTGGGCCCACAGTCCCTGCCACCTGCAGCTGACCTGCCACTAGTGCAAAGACAGAGGCAAGGGACACCCAGGGATGACTCCTCTCCTCATGTAACCAATCCCACATGCCTTTCTCCCACCACCTTCCAAGAGAGCTGGTGCAGACCTTGTCTCTCCAGCCTTCAGGGAACATGGTCCCAAAGGAACTCTTTGGGGGGAACAAGTGCACTGCTGTGCAGTAGGTGTTTGCAGGACAATAAATAAAATCCAGATATCGATTCTGCTTCTTATTCTGACCCCGGCCTTCTGCTGTAGGGATATATCAGTCACCTTTTCAATGTCAGAGATTTCAGGTAGAATCCTTGCTGTTCTCCCCTCTGTTTCATCCAAGACTGAGCTCAATTTCAAGTAGAAAAAAGCCAACTCAAAAAAAAAAAGATAACTTTAGTCTGAATCTGGAGTTTGTTGTTGCTTGACATATTCATCCTTTTATTTATAATGTCCTTTAAGGGCAGCAGAAGAACTGAAGTTTAACAGGATCACTGTAGGTATTAGGCTCCAGCACAGAGGAAGAAGACAATTTTTGGCTTGGAGGAGTCGGTTGCACAGCCCTCTATAACCTGCAGAGCAAATGTATTTGCTTTGGCTGCAGAACAATCCAAATACTCCGAGAGCTTTGGGTCTGCTGCACACGATGCATTTGTCTGCATTTGTTTCCAAGCTGTATCCGAGTCACAGCCAGTGGCTCCTCTGGAATAATCTCATCCCCATCTGTCAGAGCAGAAAGGTAAATCCACCTGGGAGCAGAGGGCCCTGGAGAGGTGCTGCAGATCCCTGCAGCCATGAGCTGTGATTCAGCCCATATCCATATTCATCCATATTGCCGTTCCAACTAGGAAAGAAAGCCCTTCGCCCCTGTTGTTCACCTTTCAGAGCCCTGCACCGAAATTGGCCCCCTGACTCCCAAAATTCAATATATGGACCAAGATTCCTCCCAAATAAATTGTACAGGCACAGAAAATTCTTGCTGTCCATGGTGTGCCAAGAGTGGTGCACCAACAGCACATGAGAGAAGGAGGGTAAGAGCTTTCTTTCCTGGGTGAAACGGGAGTCATTCGCTCGCAGTAGCCCTGCACTATAACTGGCAATCCGACTCCCAATTTCATTAGGGACAAAGATTCCTCACAGACCAAAGGTGCCCACAGAGAAAGCTCTTGCTGGCCTTGGAGTGCCAAGAGTGGTGCACCAACTGCACGTGAGAGATGGATGGTAAGGGCTTTCTTTCCTGTGTGGAACAGCAGTCGTTCGCTTTTCGGAGCGCTGCTCAAAATTGGCCATCTGACTGACAAAATTCAATACAGACCAAGATTCCCCCCAGAAAAAGGTGCCTGTCCATGTAGAACCAGAAATGTCCCAAGAAGTGCCCTTGAGAGATAGAGGCTCAGGGCTTTCTTTCCTGGGTGGAACAGCAATTGTTAGCTTTTTGGAGCCCTGCTCAGAAATTGGCTGTCGAACTCCCTAAAAAATTCAATACGGACAAAGATTCCTCCCAGATAGAAGGTGCCCAAACAGTCAGGTCTTGCTGTCCATGTAGGGCCCAGAGTGGCGCACCAACTGCACATGAGAGATGGAGGGTAAGGACTTTCTTTCCTGTGTGGAAGGGTAGCCATTCACTTTTTTGGAGTCCTGCTCAGAAACTGTCCCTCCGACTCCCAAAATTCAATACGGACAAAGATTCCTCCCAGACCAAAGGTGCCCACGTAGAAATCTGTTGCTGTCCATGTAGTGCCAAGAGTGGTGCATGAACTGCACCTGAGAGACAGAGGCTCAGGGCTTTCTTTCCTGGGAGGAAGGGCAGTCGTTCGCCTGCAGGAGCGCTGCTCTGAAATTGGCCGCCCGACTCCCAACTCCGTTAGCACTAAATGACTGCTTTGGTTGCCCTGAGCCCCAGTCCAGCCCAGGCTTCCGTGGCCTGGGTGTTCTATGAAAACACTCATCTCACAGGATAAAAGGCCCCTGCTCCTTCTCCAAAGCCATTTTCATGTAATTCATATGACAGCTCCAAAAATCCCCACTTTTACCTCTCCAGAACGCCTGTTGTACGAGCGTTATTTGTGTGGACAAGCAGCTCTTTTGCCACACACTGTTGCAATACCCACCTATCTCATCAGATCTTCTCTCCTTGTCAGCAAACAAGTCCTGAACACCACTCAGCATCCACACAGCTCCTGCTTGCTGCCACAACCTCTCCTCACACAGCCCTTGCACAACAACCAGACAGTCTGGATTACTCACTGGCACACGGTTTGCTCAAGGTTCATTGCTTATCCAAAACCAAAGAAGGATTTTTATGTTTGTCAAGACAACAGCACCTAATGTTACACCTGGTAGGCTTTATGTTTGTCAGGGTTACAATGCCTTCAGCCTCCAAGCCATAAACCAACCTTTTATGGATTAAGGAAAAACTTCCCCTGAGTGTAGGTTACTCTTGGCAGCACATGTGGAGATTTTTTTTCCCTCTTCCTCAGCAATGTCCAGCCAGGCAATGTAGGAGCAGGGTGACCAATGACCATGGGACTGTGCACTGCCTTGCTCAGAGGCCTGGAGGAGCCAACCATTTAAACAATAGCAAAAGAGAAAACAAAAAAACCCCACTTTCATTTATTTTCACCTTCACTGGCAGCATAAACACAGTGCAACTGCTCCACAACAGCACACTGTACACCCAAATTATTTCTGTGGTTTTTTATTTACTGAGATTATAGTCATGCCTCAAGGCCTCAGCTTTGATGTCTGAAACTTTGTGGGCAAAGTTTTCTGGAGGAAAATAACGACTTCCAGTATTCCCCGTCCAGCCCTGTGACTTGCTCAAGGTCACACAGCTGGGCAGTGGCAGGGCAGGGACAGCACATCTCTGCAAGGGTCAGTGCCATGTGGGCACCCATTTTCCAATTCCAGTTGCACAGGCACGAAGGACCATGTCATCATGGTGAAATCTAGGATAAATTAGGCCTCCATACCGTGCATGGGATCTTGGTCCTCCTCCACTCAGGAAAAAATTGGAAACAAAGTCAGCTTTGCTGCGAGTAAACTATTTGCTCCACAGCACCAGGAAAGCACGTAAATGGGAAATCAAAAAATCCCAGCAAGAAACTCTACAATCAACCAGAGAAAAGAGGTCGGGGACATGTGCACAGCAAAAGATAGAGCTACCTACAGTAACTGAGCTTACTTTCACTCTGGAGGAACGGGATAGATTAACAGATACAACAGCCTGGATTTCTTCTGCAGGTGCAAGAACCAAGGAGTAGCAAAAAAACTGCCTGATGAACCCTCAAGCTTAACAAGGCAGCAGGTCAGGAGAACATCCACGTGGGTCCCTACAGGAAGGGCACATGCTGAAACAGGAGATGCTTTGCAAGCCCAAGGGAGCCCCCAAACACAGCCCACATCTCTCCGGCCTAACGAGGTCCAGGAACACACAGCACTTTATAGAAAAGCAACTTTGACAGAGGCTGCAGGGCAAGGAGGGAGATTTCACACCAATTAGGAAATGCTGTGAAGGGAAACCTAGGCAGAGGGAGTAGAGTTTCTGAAAGCCATGCTATGCCAAGTTGCTGATTGTATCTAATTGGAATATTTTAGACAAATGAAAGCAGAAATGCTAGCGGGAATTTCTACATGTACAGTGAGTGGGGAGAATATCATGTATTCCATCTGAAGGGGTAGTGAAGGAAAGACAGCCAAGAGCAGTTTTCCAAATGGAGAGCCAGACAAAATAATACATTAGAGCCAGTTTTTGGCAGCAGGGGCCAGACTTCGACAGTCTCAACACCGGCACAGCAAATCTTTCACCTTTTCAAAGCCCCCAGTCCAATCTCCATTTAATGCACTTTAAAACTTGGTGATCCAGCCAAATCCCCAGTTACAAGGTGAAGACACCACATGATTTACCATGGAAAGATACCAGCCTTGTTGTTAGAAAGGGAAGATACAGGTTGTGCTCAGGTTTATCCTTGCAAAGTTTCACACTGACACTTTCTCAGCTCCTCACTGTTTGGGTGAGATCAAAACCCAGAGAAGTTTGGTCAACAGTTTATAGTTACGTCTGGTTTCTACTTAAAACCAAATGGCCTTCACCAAACTGATTCCAGATTCGCTCTGAGGACTTGCAGCCTTTGAGGCATCAGCCAGGGAATCTGTAGGAAATTCAAAGTTGAGCCCAAGTATGGCAATGGAAATATGGCTCACAGCTATTAGCAATGCACCATCAGCCTCACTCCATCCCCATCCCAGTGCTTGTGCTGCTGGAAGCACGGCTCAAAAGCCACCACAGACCCACATATTGTGGATTTCTTTCTGCTGACCTCATGGACTGGGGGTTTGGTTGGAGGAGACCATAAAGATCATCTTGTTCCACCCCCTGCCATGGGCAGGGACACCTTCCACCAGACCAGGTTGCTCCAAGCCCCTTCCAAGCTGGCTTTGAACACTTCCAGGGACGGGGCAGCCACAGCTTCTTCAAGTAATCTGTGCCAGGGCCTCACCCCCCTTACAGGGAAGAATTTCTTCCCAACATCTAAAATAAATCTCTCCACTTTTCATTTAAAACCATTTCCCCTTGTCCTTTCACCATGTGTCCATGTAATAGGTCTTTCTCCCTCTTTTTTATAAGCTCCCCTTAAGCACTAAAAGTATTTCTCTTTGGAATGCCCTCCATGAAAACAAGTGGGGAGCAAGGATGACAGCAGAGACCAGCAAGATCCCAGCGACTGCTGCACTGGCTGCTGGACTCTCCCAAGGCAAATAAATGCAATGGGGCATCACCTCTGCAAACACACCATGCTCACAGGCACGAAGGATACAGATGGAGCAAAGAATCTGGGAACAAAGAGTGAGCATTTTTCTGAAGCATCTTGGTGATGCAGAGAATGGAAATGAGCAGCATGTTACACCACTCCAAAGCTATGCTGGTTTTCTCCAAGGGCTGCCCTGGGTCCAGCTCAGTTTTACGATATAGTTCTTTATAGGACTCACAACTGCATTCCTAAAATAAGACCCTCGAACCCTCTGAAGACACACCGGAGCTGTGACTATTCTAAGATCAAGTTATTAATACATTCAGCAGCGTGTGAATTGAAGGGGCAGGAGCTGCCTGCAAATAAACAAAACTATGATGTTCTATTTTGAGGCATGAGTGTGAGTGGATTGAAGTGCTGGAGGGGCCCTGTCAGACCCTTGGACACAGCCCAGTTCAGTGAGAGAAGTCAAAGCAAAGACGCCAAATAGTTTATATTTGGGGCACAGACACTGAAAGTTTGCTTTTCCGTGGTGTAAAAACCCCAGGACAATGTCCCCATCTTCCCTACAGGAATCTGAAGAACCACAGAGTGTGCTGCTGTGATTTCCTACTGACTCCATTGGCACAGGATTTGGATTTTGGTGAAAGTGCCTTGGAGTGGCACTGAAGCAACCTTTAGCTGCGAGGCAAAGACAGTCAAAGGAATTTGATTTCTCACAGCATTTGTCCCAGAAGGATAAAGTTTTCTCGATATTTGCTTGCCCAGTAGCGGCAATTACAATTCTTTTCTCTTGTGCAAAGTCATAAAACAAAGGATGACAGGCAACAGGTTGTACTCTGAGCAAGAAAACACATTAGATACTTGCCCAAACAGGCTTAAATAGACATTTTGTGCATCTCTCATTAGATTTGTTCAACCCTTGCACAGCTAAAGAGTCCTGAGACTTTATTAATTTTTAAGAAAACACTGGGCTTCATGTACAAATGGGTAGTTCCTGGAAATATTCCCTTTGGTTTGTTAAGTACATTGTGGGTCTTGGGACCCCATAAAGGGAGAGCAGACTCCCTTCTGCCACGGAGTTAATAACCAGCACAGAAAGCAGAGCTGCTGCTGACAGACATTGTTTCTCTAACCTACAGACAGAGAGGGCAGAGGGGACAGGGGAGATCAATAGACCTGGAGTGCGTGTAGAAGTCAGTGTGTGTCTGATCAGGTTTCCTCCAGGGGCTGAATCTCCATTTTTTTTAACTGAGCAGAAAAAATATCTCCCAGCCCGAAGGAATAAGTTTGGACATAGATCTCTCCAGCCATAACAGAAGAATAAAAAAAAAAAAAAAAAGGAAAAGAAAGAACATTTATTCTCCCACTTGTGATGGTGTGAAACCAAGCGATCGGTTTACAGGGCTGTGACTGCGAGCACAGATTATCTTATCATTTTACATGTTTTCATCCAGATTAATGAAGCTTTCATGCTCAGAGCATTTTGGTCAACACTTAACATTAACATGCCCTGTTTAAGTGCCTGTAAAAGCATTTGTAAAACGGCAAGTAGGATTGTTATTTCTACAGCCAGGATTCCAAAGAAAATTAGTCATACGCAGCAGCACTGCCTATTCTTTTGTCCCTTCCTCTCACTGCTCCTCCCCTGGAATTCTTGAACTTCATGGCCCATTTCAACCACATTTGATAAAGGAATAGGCCTCAGAAGGATATTCAGATCCCACCAGTTCTGTAGTTTCTGGAGCCTCTCCAACCCCCTAGATTGCATCAAGGTCTCCTCAACCCTCCCCAGAACTCAGAGACACTGATCAGGCGTCCTCCTGTGTGCACTGCTCCAGCTCTGAGCTGAACGTGTTTCCATACCTACGTCTGGGTACTAGAGGAAACCTCAGAATCTCCACGTCTGGTTTCTGCCATGGTCTGTCCAAGGTCTTCTCCTGCCTCTGAAGCAGACACAGCTGCTTTTCTTACAGAGACTGGTGCAAGAACACCCTAACGCGTGCTTTTTGGTTTAGCATCTTCAACTGATTCACAGAATCATTTAGGTTGAAAAAGACCCTTAAGGTCATCAAATCCAGCCTTAAACCTAACACAATGAGTCTTGCTCCTTCCACAAAGCCATACAACAAGAACAGGCCAGCCATTCCCAGGTGGAAGACAAGCTCTCAAAGCATGAGCAGCCACATCCAGGGCTGGAAAAAATCCTTGTCACAAGCATGGATGAAGTTACATCAAAAGACCCCTTTAGTAGTCCCTGCTTACCATTTCCAAACTCTCCCCAAAAGCAAGCTTTTAAAACTCCTTCTTGTGTCGTTTCCTGAATCTTACCAGGAACTTTTGGCCCCCACATTTTTTTGCACATCAGGGAGCACCACTTGTCCCACAGGTGGACCTGTCCCCATCTCCTGCCTGTATCTCCCAGGCATTTACACAGCACTGCTTGACAGAAAGAGGGTGTCAGGTTCTGTGCTCTGCAAAGGGCTCTTCCTCACCAGCAAAATGCTGTTATTCATGCAAGGCTTAAACACTGGACATACACATGCCAGCCACAGCCCGTCCAACCCGACGTTTCACATCCCAAAGCCATTTATCACTCAGCACCCTTATCCTGGTTTAAAATCCCCAAGTCACCAGGCAAACAACATTTCTGTGTGCTTTTGTACGTTTCTGACTGCCTTTCTCCTTCTGCCTATTCAAGTGCCTCAATCAGCTTCCCCAGCGATCCCAATCTCGGCCGCTCTCCTCAGTGCCACCATTGTGCACCCACAATACCTTCGGGGCTGCCCCATCCAAGCATGTCCATACTAGTTTCCCCATCAATTCCTCCACAATTTAACAGTGCCACCCAACTCACAGCTTCTTTCTGCTCCCTGATAGCAGAGACCCCAGCGAGCTGCTCTTGCTGCCTCAGCATTTTAAACAGCTTTGCCCTGAACTGGTCAGCTGAAAAGCGCTTATTTCTACAGAAAGGGAGATGACATCAGCTGATGTGGGATAACCATGACAACCTCCCCAGATCAGCAGGGGCACATGCTGCTTGAATAAGTAAGAAAGTTCAACACCCAACAACTTTCTAGGCAGGACCTCCAGTCTTAATTGGCAGAGTGAGACATGTCACCTTTGCATGTACATTACCTGTGTTCCCACCAGTGGTTTGATGAACTAAAGACTCCTAAGGTCTGGAGAAGATAATGGGAAAAGGAAACCTTTCCAAAGTGGCATTTTGCACTTCTGCCTGCAGAGCTGACATTTAGATAAAGAGGATGTTAGCCCCTAAACCCTTCTTCAATTTATTTTCTAGCAGTCTTGCACCAGCACCAAGCAATTGTCAGTTTTGCCTAAGAAATGCACTTTGGGATTTGACACATGGCAGGACTTCAGGAGTCAGGCTCTTCACCTTTAATCGTCTACTAAGGAAGCAGAGAACTGAAAGTATTTAAAAGTTTGGATTTGGATCCAGTACCACAACAAATCCATCTTCTAAATGCCATCTTCCTGCGGAAAGGGCTCCATACCTGATTGTTGTTTCCTTGCTCAGAGTGGGGTGGAAACACTTTTAAATAGGCTGATGTGCAGAATCAAGAGGCAACGTGCCGGATCTGGAGAGGTTAACTCTCCAGTGGTGCAGTTTCGAAGCACTGGTTCCGTTATGGAAAGCCCCACACTTATTTTCTACCCTGTTTCTTTCAAAAATATAAACTCTTTATTAAAATAAATAAGTGTAGGAAGATTAGACTTCTGGATCCAGAATCTCTTTCTCTCCACTTCTTCATAACGGTGTATTTATAACACATATGTGTCCTATTTTGGGGCAATTTAAAGTTTGCCTAGTACATAAATGCTTCATTAAAACAGCTGCTCACAGTCTGTTAGTATAAATATTTTCCACCACTCTCTGATCATCATGAAAGGAGGCCAAGGCTGGAGCCATGGATCCAAACAGCCCTGCATGTCAGAGGTGTTCACTATTTAAGTTCACAGGCACAGTTCAGGGCTTGAGCCTACCAGCCATGGCTCCCTTCCAGGCTCTGGGAACAGCTGGTTTGCACCACTTGGGTCCTCCCTGGTGGAGAAACCTCCAAGAGATGAGGGCAGAGGGAATCCAGCTGTGTTTTCAGGAGCTCTCCTTCACCAGGTAAAGTTACGGGGACACTTCAGTCCAGCATTGGCACATCCACTGCAGAACTGGAGCAGTCCCTTCATCACCACATCTGCCCCCATTCCAGTCCTGCTATTCAGCCCTACAGCCAACTAGGTCAGGAAACTTATTCAGCTGAAAAAGAAGATTTCCCCCCTACTCCCTTTTTCTTGCCGCTACTTCGAGTGTTTCCTGCAAGTTAAAAAATAATGAGCAGAACAAAAAAAGCACCCCAAACATGAAGGATACAGCCCGGATTGTGCAGCTCCAACCCTAAGAAACACTCCCATCCCAACATCAGCAGGCCAACTATGACTTGTAGGCAAAATGAACATCTCATCACCTATAAACAACATCCTAATTTGAGACAAGCAGGCCCCAAGGGGTCTAGCTGGGAACAGGGAAGTCTCCTCCTCCTAACACGTCCCTGCCACTGTTGAACAAAGACTTGTTCACTGGCCCAAAAGATCTGTTTGACTTGGAAAAATTAATCATGCCCAGAAAGCCGGTCTCCTTGAGATCAGGAGGCTCAATTCCACCTTTCATTAAACCCCTGCCCTTCTGGAATAACTGCAAGCGAGTCAGCGGGGTCACATCTGATTCATACTGTGACTGGGAATGAAACCCGAACCGCGGGCTCAGATCATTAATCCTGTTATCTGCTGCCTCCCTGCATCAATCCAGGGAGGAGGAAGCCTCTTTATCGCAGCTCTGTGGCCCACGATGAAATAATTCAAGTGGATTAAATCAGCTCTCTGGGTGCATCAATCACGCCATTGTCCCCGGAGCAGGAAGTTTCCTCCTCAGCCTTTGGCCACCTCTGCCCTGACCCATATTCCAAGGACTTCCCTGCACATTTTGCTCACGCCTGCATTTTGATTTTGCTTGCACAAGAAGTTGTGTCCTGTGAGCAAGAGCAATAAAAAAAGCTAATAAACAATAAAGTTAATAACTTTCAAAGTCATGCAAGGTCTAAGAGATGCAGACAGCAATGCCTGGTGACATTTCCAACAGAAGCAACTTCAAACTCGCTAAAATTTTCTTCAATAGGGTGCCTTGGAGCTTTGAAGCCACCACTGAGCACCTGCCCAAACAGAAGTCTCACCCAGGGACCCGCATCTTCAAAAAAATGTTGACTCCCAGTGGGACCTGGGCAGTATCAGATGCTGAACATCTCTCCAAGGTGGTGTTGGAGCAAGGCACCAGACAGACACACCGTCCGTGGGACTGCCCAGCTAGAGCTGAGAAACCCAGGGAATGCAGCAACTAAATGGGCAACAGCAACTCCAGCTCTTTGCTAAAAATTAATGCAAACACTGGGTTCTCCAAAGGAGAAACTTTTTCTCTTAAGTTCATTTCTTGCCATGGAGGTTACAGCGAAATCCACACCCCACTTTAGGGCTCAGCTGCTGTGCTTTGAGAGGTCAAAAACCAGACAACACAGGAACATTTACCCCCCGACTTGTAACCTGGGAGGGTACTGCCAGACTCACAGGGTGAATTTGGAGCCACCAATGGGGGCTGCTTGTTCAGCACTGCAGTTTGAGGCAGGGGAAAAGCACGAAAGCAGCGATTCCCCCTGGAACCCTCACACCCAAAAGCACTTGCGTTGTCTGGGCAGGAAACATCACCTCCTTCCCCAAATGAGTCCAGAGCTATCAAGGAACCTCCTGCTC
This sequence comes from Oxyruncus cristatus, assembly GCA_013399855.1. Taxonomy (NCBI): domain Eukaryota; kingdom Metazoa; phylum Chordata; class Aves; order Passeriformes; family Cotingidae; genus Oxyruncus; species Oxyruncus cristatus. The sequence goes on from VXAY01004353.1 coordinate 261,891, forward strand.
CTCACTAACCCCCATCTGAACTCACATCATGGAATAAATTGCTTCTCTTTAGCAGAGACACAGTGCAAAGTGACCCTGGGGGAGGGAAGAAAAAGTGATCAGAAAGGATCAGCTGTTGCGCTATGCGAGATTTGGAATCTGTACATGAACTTCACAGTAACAAAACGAGATTTCCATAGCATTATTTACTCTCCTGATACAGAGATAAACCATCACTTCCTTGCATTACCCTCTTCCAAGGGAGAACAGTGAGAAACATGACAAAAAAGCATTCCCATTTAAATTGATGCTCTTTCCCCCCCCACCTCCCTCTCACAAACACACATTTGCTTTGAGCCTCAGGTTAACGAAAAACCACAAAGCCCCACTTAGCCAAAACCACAACATTTTCCTTGATTTGGGGTCAAAACTGACAAGTTCTGCCTGTTTTCCTCTTGCAACCATCGAACTTCTCAGGTTCACGCTCAGAGCACCTCAGTTATACTGAAAAGTTCACAGACCTGGCACAAGTTTGGGATTTATTATTAAACCTGCCAGATTTCAGGTTTGATTTATGACTCTTTCATAGAGGCCTGTTATCGAGTAGAGACAGGCCCTGCAGTGCATGCTGTGAGGTGTTCATAGAGCTATAAACCTGGGCCAGAAGGGACCACTTAGAGCTGCCCTGCCCCCCCATATAAATGCAGAGCAGCCACCCACCAGGACCAGGGGTGTAGCTTTTAACAAGACTCCTATATTTTCTGTTTCTTCACCTTTCTGGGGTTTCCAGAGGCTCTTTGCAACATAAAGTTCCCCACGGAGAAAAGAGGTCCTGCCCTTGGTTCTCTTGTGGTTTGGCCTCTTTGTCTGGTGATGGCGATGGACGTGAGAAGTGCATGGGAAGATGAAGCTGCTCCTCCCCTGTTACAGACTCTCTCCCCCGGTCAGAGCATTTCAGCTTCATCCATGACCACAGCGCTGCTTTTCCCACTTTTCCTCAGAAGGATGATGGCAGTTTTGCAATCAGCCTCGTGCCTCTGCACTCAGCAATACGACAGCTCCCCACAGACACCCCTAATGGCCAGGGACAAGGCAGGATTCCTGCTGCACTACGTGACCACTGCTGCTTTTGGGTACCTCCCTTCTGGGTCCAAAAGTCACAACTTCAAGCACTTCCCAAGGATTACAGAAGCACAGAAGGGCTGTACAAACACAGCCCCATCCTTGAGGACCTGTCTGCAGAGGGAGGCAGAAAAATAAAATTAAGAAAAAAAAAAAGAATCCACAAAAAATAGCCCTCGGTATTTCTGCCACTATGACCCACAGCAGAAACAAAAATTGGGACTAACTGACATCGTCCCAGGAGACAAATCTCCATTTATGTGAGCGTCCAGAGGTCTCAGAGAGATTACAGCAAGTGTGGAGAGGAAATAGTAAAAAGCACGCACAGGAAACCCTGACGCTCCGCCACTGAGCCATGTGGCCACCATAAAACACCGAATGCTTTTGTCTTGGATTTGCAACGTGACATTTACAGTATTTTCATACATTTTATATATACACTTCTCTAATATAAAATATAATTTATTTATTTTGCGTGTTGAGCCCCGAGGATGTCAGAGGCACTCTGCAGAGACGGGACTTGGGGGGCGATTTACTGCCGGGACCGCGGGAGCCGTCCCGGGGGGCCCCGTTCGCAGCTCCAACAACACGTTTTATCTCCGAGCGGGCAGGCAGGGGGGGCGCAGCGAGACGGAGGGACGGAAGCAGGAGCTGGCGGTGAATCAGATGATGTATATTAGGGAGATAATAGGCAGAGATTACACGCTTGGCAACTGCCCCGCGCCGTGCCCTCGCTTTGCGAGGCGCAGGTTCCCCCGCCGGGATCACTCGCCGCCCCAGAACGCCTCCGGTAGTTTAGTCTGAAAGCACATCCAGCCAGGAAGGGATGGAGCGGCCAAGACGCCTCGTGCTTTCTCTCTCTCTCTCTCTCTCTCTCTCCCCCCCAGCCCCTCCCGCCGCTTGCAGTTTCAGCGAAACTCTCGTTTTCAGCGGAGGATCCGCACAAGGCCGGCGAAGCACTTCAGCCCCAGCCCTTCGCAGCTTCCGAGGGCTCCGAGTGCTGCGCATCCGGCGCTCCAAGTGGGTGGCGTGCCCGGCTGCCAAGTTCTCATGCTCAGTAGTATCATTCCAGCACTAGGGGGTTTTTTTTCTCTTTCTTTTTTTTTTTGAAGCAAACAGCTGCATGGCAGACACCCACGAGGGCTCAGCAGGAGCCATCACCATCAGGTAGCAGTGCTGCTTCTCACAATACAAACTGTTCATTTTGGACGGGGGCTTGGCCAACCCCCACCCTTGTCTAAAGTGCCTGGAAGTCCAGTGGAAGGCTGTTTCCAATTCAAAGCTGCTGAAACTTAAGCTATTCTTAATTTGACAACTTTGCTTAAGAGAAAAGTAAAAATATAACCCGTTCACAGCTTTCTTCAACATTTCCTTGTTCACCCGAAGACAAAAAAGGTCAAAGCTTCATAAGTTACCCAGGTGGGCTCCAAGCATTGCATTTCTTTTCTTTCCTAGATTGGTTTGGGATGGAAGGAACCTTAAAGTTCATCCAGTTCCAAGCCCCTGCCATGGGCAGGGACACCTTCCACCAGACCAGGTTGTTCCAAGCCCCGTCCAACCTTGCCTTGCACACATATAGAATGGAGCACCCACAGCGCTGCACAGTTCTTTGTACAGCAAATTTCAGCCCTGGCTCCCTATAAAACTTCAAAAGCTCCAAAGGACTCGACTTTAAAAAGTGTTTGCTGCCTTAGCACAGTGACTCACTGGTTTTATTCCAGTAAATGGTCACAAACTGGTTTTGCAGATGTTCCCTGGCTTCACCCAAGCATCACCCTGCCCTTTTGCTTTGGCACTTGAAGGTTTTCTTGCAGCAAACCACAGTGCCCTGTGCTCACAAGGTAACAGCTAAATCTGTCAGTGGCAGCAGACCTGTGGTAAGAGTGGGACCAAGGAAAATATTGTCCCTCCTCCACTGAGAGGTTTGTCCACCTGGTTCCCTGCGCTAAAACCTTAATTAAGTCAGGTACAGCTGCAGGAATAAAACCAGTGAATCAGCAACTCCCCTTCACCACCAAACAACTCACAGCACAGAGCAACAAGTGTGGGAGGCAGCAAGAAAAAAACCCAAAACAACTATTTTTAGTACAATTTTTTTTTTAGGTGTGACCCCAACTGCCCAAAACAGGAAGGTAATCAAGACCAGCATCTCCAGCAACCAGCACTGGGGCTCTCTAATATATACACTAAAGCTTCAGTAGGAGATGCCAAACCCAAAAGTTAAGTTTCTTCAGCCAATGTTGGGAGCAAATTATAATTAGGTGACTGGAACAGGCACTTTTGGACCTAAACATAGCAAACCCACTGTCATGGTGGGTTTGAGCATGTGCTGAAACACTGTGGTCAATAGTTATAATTTAGACAGATACTGGACTAGCACAATTTATAAAAATCCTTCAGAAATGGGTAGTAACTCATTTTTTAGTTCTCTAGCTGCACAGCTTAATGAATGAGCTTTGTCCCAAACACATCCACGTCCTCATCTGTTCTGTACATTAATTTTCAAAAGCAGCTTCAGTAGAGGATTTCTTATCTGTGCATTCATCAGTTCTAACTCCCCAGTGAGGTCATTTCCGAAGTTTTTATTAAAAAGATACTTTTGATTCTTGGGGTCATGTCGCAAATTATATCTTCACTAATCTAGCAGAGGTCAAAAAAGAAGTTGGAGCCAAAGAACATCTCTGACTCCTTAGCACACGTGTGTCTCAAGGCTTTTGAAAATACACAGTCTTGCTGTTATAAATAGAGCATTCTTCCCCAAAGGTCAAAAGCTTTCAAAGTCCAGGAAAACAGCCTTTTCTTTCTTTTTATAATTATTATATGTTTATTCTCCTCAGAATAAGGATGCACTAAACTGAGACAGGAGTTGCTCTTGGGGGCAGAGTTCCAATCCAGCTATTTTTACATTGTCAGTGTTAACATGAACAACAGTGTTATTTCCTTTGCCAGACACTTCAGCAGCACAGCACCAAGAACAGCAGCAGCTATTTACTTGAGTAGAGAAAAAGAGCATTAAAGGCAAAAGAGTGAAGATGAACAGTCTTCTACTGAGCCCTTTCCAAGGGCATGAAAATGGGAAGGGGCTGTGGTAGGATGAATCCTGTGCTTGAGGCTGTGATCTGTTCTCTTACACTAAAAGGTACTTGAACTTGTAGAAAACTTCTTACATGAGCATTAAGTAAAATCTTCTGAATAACTACACAAAAACAACAAACTAGACACTGTGTGAAAAGAAAACCAACAGGTCAGTGGTCAGATGTAACAAGACTAAGATCATCTGAAAAGGTCTTTCTCCACACATTGGGCACTTGTTCATAGTCTTCTTGGTTGTCCAGGTGTAAGAGTCCCTCTTCCATCTCCAATACTTTCTAATTTCTTTTGGGATTGATGAAAAGAGCAACCTCAGTCAGCACTTTAACTGGCCTTTTCAGGAATGATCTCATATAGCAGTTCATGTCTCTGCATGCAGGATCTCTCCTTTCTGGTGAGCTGAAACTCTGCATGGAAACAACTCCTATGAATATGGCCCCAGGCTCTGCTTGGAGAGCTGTAGAACAAACAGGACAATGCATTTGTGTGGTACTTAAATCCAGGTTTTATACAGAAAATTTAGTTCTTCCAGGGATCAGACCTGCAAACAGTACCTGCAAACTCCAGGAATTGTTTTAGCTTCTGCTCTTGAATAGTCAAGATACAGAGCCTGTTTTATTTTCAGAGCAGTTCATAGGGGTCTGTTGTTGGGTTTGGCCATAGAGTTCAACCTAAAATAAGGGAACTCAAATCAGATAAGAGATGCCATCTCTTTATCATGCTACCACTTCTGTGTCAGGCTGAGCTTGGCAATGACTGATAGAGGGTGGTGAGATCTTTGAAATAGGTAAAGCACATGCACTCTGCCTAAAGAGCACTATCAGGACACAGTAGATTTGCTGAGGGACACGTTACTCTGCTGACCAACTGGTTAACTTGAGGCCTAAAAAAGCCTCCTTTGGAACAGGACAGAGAAGCCTTAAATGCTTTTAGGACTTCAGCTTTTGAGGAGCTGCTCTGCAATGTGATAATGTACATGCTCTCTCCAAGCTCTTCTGTTCCTGTATTGATGCCAGCAGATTAAAAGGGTGTTGAGTGGTGCTGAGCCTCTGGAGGGTCATTAACATCACGTGTAGTACTGGAGTTATTTGCACTGGCTCAAACCATCCTGGCCTGCTGGTGAGCAGGCAGGGGTCAGGGGGAGTTGCTTTGGCCACAGAAACACATCCCTGAGGGTCTATCCTTCCTCTCCTTTCTCCAAGACACCCTGGGGCTCTTGGCCAAGCCCAAAACCATTTTTTCCAAGGTCCTGAGCAACATCTCCTCCCAGTTACACTTCCCACCATCACGACAGCTTTGGAGCTGCAGTAGCAGTGCAAGGGCTGCATCAGGGGAGCTGTCCTGGCAGAGCCCTTGGCAACACGTACCACGTGTGAATTTTACCAGTCCCAAGACCAGAGTTCATTATTCATAAACACACCACCTCCTTTCACATGCTCAGACAACTTCCCCCAAAAGCAGTGTCAGCTTTACACAAGCCCAGCAGCTCAGTTGTTTCACAGAGGTTAACACCCAGGGGCAGTATGAATCTAACAGCTTGTACATTAGGCAAGTGTGAAAGTGAGGTGCTTTTCCCCACCCTTCTTCTGCACCGGTTCTACCCTGGCCAATCCCTCCTGTGTAAAACTAACTCAGCTGGCCAGGAGAATGGCTCCTAAGGTTAGAGATGGTCCCTGTACTGGAGACAGCAGGATCCACCCCACTGGTGCTTTTGCTGAGGGTCACCTCAGTGAAGTCTTTCCCAATTATGTTCTTGCACGAGGAGCAGTGGCAGCTATGCCACCCCCAGGCATGGCACAGAGGGATGAGGTGACACCTGCCCCCTGAGAACCTCAGGAAGCAAAAACCATGAGCAGCCACTATGAACAGGCCTGAGGGTGGGAGAAAAACAGGACACACGGGAGAGGGGCTGCAAAAGGACCTGCCAGAGCAAAACCAGACCTGCTGCCAGAGCACCCTCACAAGCAGCTCAGCCTATCCCTTAGGACAAGTTTCAGGCAGCCCCTCTGCCCCCCTTAGGTGAGACCCCCCTGCAGAGCTGCCTCCAGCCCTGGGGAACAGCACAGGAAGGACAGGGAGCTGCTGGAGAGAGCCCAGAGGAGGCACCAAGAGGATCAGAGGGATGGAGCAGCTCTGCTGGAAGGAAAGGCTGGGAGAGTTGGGATTGTTCAGCCTGGAGAAGAGAAGCTTTGGGGTGACCTAATTGTGGTCTTCCAGTGCCTGAAGGAGCTACAAGGAAGATGGAGAGAGACTATTTCCAAGGGTCTGGAATGATAGGACAAGGGAAGATGGCTTCAAATGGAAAGAGAGCCGGTTTAGGTAAGACATCAAGAAAAAATTACTTAATGTGAGGGTGCTGAGGCCCTGGCACAGGTTGCCCAGAGAAGCTGTGGCTGTCACATCCCTGGAAGTGTCCAAGGCCAGATTGGATGGGGCTTGGAGCAACCTGGGATAGTGGAAAGCATCCCTGCATGTGGCAGGGGGGTGGAATGAGATGGTGTTTAAGATCCCTTCCAACCCAAACCATTCTGATTCAATGACAATGGTGTCCATTCCCTACCACCTACAAACCTTATAGCCTTGACTCTTTCCCAGACTCATTTGCCTCCTCTGCTCAGCACTGGCAGCACCCATGGCAGCACTGTGGCACCCTGCTCACAAGGATGGGTGGCACTGTGACATGGGGTCAGATAAAAGTTATTAGGCAGTTAATCTCTCCATGGAACATCTATAGTGTTTTCTCTACCAAAGCTTTTCAAAACCTCACAGTCTCCCTGCCATTAGATCTCCTTCTATAACCTGACCTTTCTGCATTACTGAGAAATGCAAAAAAAACCCTCAACATCCACCTTTCCCTCGTGTTCTGAGCAGTGAGTCCAACAGGAGATCAAAGCAGGCAATAATTTAGTCCATGGAATAATAAAAGTCAATGAGAACAATGTGCTGCTGACAGGAGAGTTATGCTGTGGTACAGTGGGGAGGAGGGCCCAGGCCAGCCAGGAGCTCTTCACTGCAACTAAAGAGACCAAACAGAGCAGGGGAAGAGGGAGCTCTGGTTGAAGAAAGTTCTAATCTTTAAAGAGGGCCCATGGATTAAACCACAAAGCCAGCAATATGAATATTTACAGGATCAAAGTCAGCAATCCTGTAGCAAATAAAATTTTCCACTGGCTTTGATAGGTCCTGTGCCTTCCTTTAGGTAGGGAGCCCCTTGTCACTGCATCGTTGTGCACTGTGGGGTGTAGTTGCCTTCCCCACTGCATGGCCACTTAGCCTTGCATTTGGAGCAGCTTCAACTGTCTGTGCATCAGTTCCCCCTTTTGAGCTTCTCTCAGACAGGGTTTGTGAAGGTGGAAAAGCCTTTTGTAATCTCAGCAAGAGGAAAATAGAGTGTGAACTGTGGAAGGTCCAAGCTGATGGTCGTTCTGCTTTACACTCCTGTTTGCTTAGAGAAATCTTGGTTCTTTCCAGGCTTGGACCAACTGGCCATCACCCAAAATGCATTGAAATGAGAACAGTTACATAAACCCAAACTCCTCCCACCAACAAACAGAAAAATCAAATTGCAGGACAGAGTCAAAAATAACTTCCTAGTTTGCCAAGATAACATCCCAGTCCCCAGCTCCAGCACGGGACATCCTCTCAGCCACATGTGCTTAATTCCCCAGGAACTTCTCATCCAACAGGAGAGGGGAGGAAGTGACAGCTCCACAGCTGCCAGCCAGAGCAGTAGGCTAATACATTAATGATCCACCTCTAACATGGCACATGGAAGAGAAGCAAAGTTTTCCTTGGCCTGCTGCACATCCCAGGAGATTCATTGCTGTGTCCCTTCTCCTTCCTCCTCCAGCCTCTGCTACCAGCGCACCAAACACGTGGTGAATGGAGCAAGTGAGCAGAAACACTGGAATGACAAGCCCTGGCCAAAGGACAATAATTAGATCAAGTGCTCATCAGCACACATTCCTCAGGCTGCAGGAACAGCTGGGGCTTTCCGAGGCTGCTCCCATGCTCATCCCACTTGGCCAAAGCAAGCACAGCCTGGTGTGATGGTTCACTGCTGGGTTGGAGGACTCCAGAGAGCCAGCACAACGTGCTCCAAGAGGAACCCAGCCCCAGTTCCGTTGCTCTGATGGAAGGCTGGAAGCAGATACACCCAAACAAAACAAACTCCAAGCTTGGGTCTGACCTTATGATTTGGACAAAGTTCAAGCCATCTCCTGTCCCTCCCTCACAGGAGGAGGAGAAGGTGCTCAACACAGCTTCAGAGACCCCATCACTGCTCACAGCAGCCACACCACGAGCGGGGTTTTGCTTCCTGGCATCCTTCAGGATCTGGGCTTGGATTCAGCAGGAAAAGCAACCAGCCCAAAGCCAAACCAGCCAGACTCTAGCCAACCCTTTCCTGAGGTTTCAAAGCATCAAGCTAACATCTCTTTTTGTCAGGCTTTATTTCAGCATTTTTGCACATCTCCACATTGCGTTGGCTTTGGCAGGTACCTGAAGCCATAATACCACAAGGGAAGCTGATCTCTCCATGCTCCACTTTGGCAAAACCAAGGAGCAGTGGAAACCTCATACAAGTTGCTTCTAATTTTGTGAAGTTTCCAGATCTCAGTCCAGACCAATAGCTTATAATGAGTTTGGATAAACCCTGGATAGTCCTCTGAACTCTCAGGAGTGTCTCAGGAAAACAGAGTCAAATACAGTATCTGGGACTTTTAAAGGTGCCTCAGAGTTGGGTGCTCCTGGACAGCACAAGTATTAAAGATGCAATAACCACTGCAAGCCCACGAGAGCATCCCAGCCTTTCATTAAAGTTAAATTAAAAAGAAGAGAGAAACTAAAAAAAAACCAAAACCACACACACACACTTTGTTAAACTGATGGGAAAGAAAGGTAACCTGAATTCTCTCACTATATACCAGCCTAAACCTGCAGGGGAGTTCAGTGAGGCACACCAAAAGAGTCAGAACAGATTTATCTAGCAGGTTTAAAGAAGGGAAAGGATGAATGACAGCTCCTTTCTTGAAAGGGAAAGAAAAGAAACATTAACTCCTGGTGTTAAAATGTTGTAAAACTGGCTTTTGACTCAGCACAGCATAATGCTGCTTGTAAATGGGGTAATTGGTTTGTGTGAGGTCATGAAATCAAGCATGTCTGTTCCTGCCCATCCCCTGGAGCACAGTCAGCTGCAGGAGAACACCATACAGCACAGGTGAAGGTAAAAGGACTCTGCTATCATGCAACTCGTTAATCAGGGCTAAAATGTATTAATAAAGTGAAGTGTGTGAAGAGCTAAATATCTCAGAGCTTGAAACCCTTGACACTTGGAGGTGACACCATGCCACTAATTCCAATTTTCTTCCACAGTACAGTCATCAGCAAGTGCACACAGTCAGTGCTTTGCCACCTTTCCAGGTTAGAAGTACTTAACAGATCCAAATTTCACCAGAACTGAGCCTGAGCGTGCAGAGAGCAATGGAGTGCTGGAAGTGAGACAGGCAGACGCTGGGAGGGAGGCAAAGAACAGAGCGTGAAGCACAGTGTGGTTCAAACATCCAGACACTGGGAGAACTGCTGGAATCCCTTCTGTTTATGTTTCCAGACATCTCCATCAAGTAGGGGGTAATTAAACACTACAGCGATTGGGCGATAGAATGATTTATTTTTAAAGCACCCTCACAGCCTGGGGCTTTGGGAAGCACATGGAGACATGAACCTTATTCCAGAGAGGAATAAGAGAGCAGAGCACTCCATGGAATCCTGACTGAGGGCAGGCAGAGGTGCAGGAAGGAGGAGTGACCAACAGGCCAGCATGGAGAGGTGACGCAGCTCCTTATTGCACCATCAGCTCAGGCTCTTTAATCTCTGCAGGGTTTGTTTATGAATTCAGAGAGAAAAGGGAGTGGTGCCAAAAAAAAAAATGTAAAAAGAAAATAAAATTACATATTCCTATATGAAGTGTCCCACTTGGAAAGCAAAGTCCAGCACACAGAGGAGGAATCCCAGAGAACACATCCATGGATCAGTAGATAAAAATGAAAGAGCCAAACCAAGACTGAAGAACTTGCCCAGAGTTACCATGGCAGGGCTGGGGAGGGGGGTGGTTCCAAAGTTCTGTCTATTTAACAGCTGTACTCCCCAAAAAATTACTGTTCCCTGGGTTCCCTGGCTCTGAGAGAGACCAGGGGGAAGCACAGCAGTGCTCAAGCATAAGAGAGCTGTGACAAGAGACAAAGGATTTATTCCAAAAGGGACAAGCAGCAGAGGTAAAGGCTGCAGCAAGGGAGACTGAGGATGGATATTAAAGGCATTTCTACCACCAGAACATTGAGACATGAAGGTCCAAAAACATGAATAACATGGGACTATTTGGTTTCAGAAGATATCGAGTCCCAAGAAGTCTTTTCTGGTCTTGTTTGTCCCAAATCCCTTCTCAGTAAAATCATGGAAGAGGGAAAGAGCAGCCTGTCCATCTAAAGACACAGAGCACCAAAGGCATCCTGCCCTGCCACAGGGGTCAGGAGAGCACATCCTCCAAGCCAAGGACCATGGGAATTCAGCTTTACATCCAGTCCCGCTTCAGTCCGTTTATTTTACATGTTTATTTAACATCTACATGAATCAAGGCAATATTATTTCATTAAAAAAAAAAAAGAAAACAGAAAACTTGGCTTCACTTATTCAAACATTTGGACAAGGAAGGAAGAAAGCCCAGCTCAGGATTTGGCTGGGTTAAAGAAGAGGAATACACAGTTATTACCCTGTTGTCAGTGGTTCAAAACCAGCCTGATGGAGGAACCAAATTCAATTGCCATCTGGCAGCTGTTGGGGGAACCTCCCTGAAAGAAGTCACAGCCTCAGCCTCAGCTCAGATCTGAGAGATAAGAGTCCTGCAAGGACAGGGAGCCTTCATTTTTCCTGGAGAACAAGAGAAACCATGGACCTGCTGGAGGGGTGAGTGTCCCAGTGGGAAGGTGTTCACACAGCTCTTGCAGGGCCCGTTTGTGACTGAAAGTCAGACCTCCCCTGAGCCCATGCAGACCCACCACACTCTCACCTACCTGGCACCCCCAAAACATGTCAGTGCCCACAATAACAAACACCCAGAGAGGAAAAGGGTCAGGAAAACGCTGCTGAAAGCTGGAGGACAATACCAACAGCACGAGGTCATAAACTAGAGCTGCCAAGGCACTAAAACAAGCAAGGGTTGTTATTCCCCCCACTCCCTTTCTCCCCTGAGAATAACATTAAACACCAAGGCAGCTGCAGAAGCCATGTTTTTCTAGGCAATTCCCAGAGCAGCTACCATCTCTTGCCTTTAAATCAAGGCTGGATGGGTTTTTGGAAGACGTGCTTTTGTCAAATGCAAGTTATTGGGTTCAATGAGGGTTGAAATTCTCTGGCCTATGCTATACAGGAGGTCACAGCCTGGATGATTTAAAGTCTCTTTTGGTCGCAATATCTATGGAAAAAACTACAAAGCCTCTTGTCCTAGAAATAAAATAATATCTATGGAAAAAACTACAAAGCCTCCTGTACTAGAAAGAAAAGAATAAACAGCAGCAAATAATAAAATTGTCAAATACAGACAGCCTTTGCCCACAGAATAGCTGTGAGCAAAATGAGGGCTCTTTGGCTCTGCTCATTATTCCCAAGGATTCAAAGTCACTACTGGGTCTTTTATCCCACTTTTCAAATGAAACAAGTTTTATAGAGTCACTCTGCACTCTCATTGGATGCTCTCTGGTGTTTGGGCCTGTCATCCACGTTCAACAGGGACTACAAATCTGAAATATTAACTTCCTTCGCACTTGGCAAAAGAAAGTAAGTGGGTAGAAGGAAGGAGAGCTCAGTGAACATCCCCAGTAAGGCAGTAGCATTAAAAAAAAAAAAGCCTCCTTTGTACACCTGAAAATCTCTTGGAGCAGGGAAAGAGGTTAAGTGTGCCCCCACCATGGGGAATGGGAAAACCTTTAGTCATGATTGCCATGCCCTGAGGAACCTACTCCAGCAACATTTCTTATTGGTCTGGATTTTCCGACTTCTAAGGACGACGGAGCTCACGCCACAGTTTTAATACAATTAATAAAACTTGAACGAGCCACCAGACGCCAATCAACAGCAAGCTGAGCTCTAGCAGCTTCAGGACTCACAAAATTACTTTTATTTATGGTTAATAAGCCACAGCACAGATGGTAGAGCTTCAGAGCAGCTCCCAAGCCCCCCCATCACAGAGCCTACAGTATGGATACCACTGGGAGCACGGATGGGCTGGGGCCAGCCCCCTGCAGCCCCCTGTATACACACTCCTAATGAGCAACAGAGCTGTCTGCAGGGCTTGTATAGTCTCCATCTAGACAGGACCTAATTTAACAGTTTATTCTCTCCATATTCTGCTGGGGAGGGGGCCAGGGGGAGTAAAAACAGACCCAGTGCCATTTAGAGCTTCCCATGTGTTGGTGATTGTTATAGTTTTCCTCCCCGTTGCTCGGGCACCCTGTGCAGAAGGCAGAATGTAAAGAATTCCTGCAATGACCTCATCCTCCTGGCTGGCAGGCACTGCTCTCCCTGTGTCCTCGGGTGGAATTCATCATGAATCGCCTTTTGCTTGTGTCCTTGTGTATGCAACAGTGACATCAGTGGAGCTGTGGGAGCAGGGGCTGCTCACTAGTGGTGATTGCACGAGCCTAAGAAAGCAAAATGGGGATTTGTACAAGGTTCTATGTAAATTTGCCCCCATCCCTGTGCCATTTAGTACAAGAACTTAAATTATCTGTTCCCCCACCCCCCCATACAAAATCAGATATAGCTTTGTTGTGGTTTCATTGGTTTTAATCAGGGATGACACCGCAGTGCATGAGAATTAGTTCTACGTGTCCCAGTTCATCACTGCCTTGACTAGAAACCCTGAAGAAATCAAAGGATTAAATCAATCTTTCTGGCGTAAAGCCAGAGTGAACCTCAGGAACCTGTAGGAAAGGCCTTGGTTCTGACTTGCAGATCACTCAGGATAAACAGGTGTTTGCTGTAGTCAGCACAGGACAAGCACAGCCCAGGAACAGAAACAAAGAGCTCTTAAAAAATGAAATATTTTAAATATTAACACATGTCTGACCTGCACCCCATGATCACTCTACTCCATAGTGAAAGCTAAATTTATTTTCCAGAGATATCATTGCTATGCTTCCAATGTTAATTTAAGCACCTCTGAAATCCCAATAATTCGGGGTGTTTATCCAAGTTCAGGAGATTTAATGAATCTGGCTGTGACTGTTGATACTTATCCTTTTTGCAGGTTTGCTCCAACAAATACCATTTGCTTTTAACTGGGGCCAAATCCAGTTTCCTTCACACCAAATCATCTGGACCAGTTTTCAGAAAACCCATTCTGGCCAGCTGCTATGGAACAACCTGGGTTCACCTGGAACTAATGAATGAGTAAAATAAACCATGAATGGGGACAGTCAGTAGCAACTGTTTCCACGGAAAAAAATCCAGCATTTTAACAACCAGGTGCCAGAAACAACCCCTAATCCTCTTCCAGGCTGGATACCAGGCTGCATCAGCTGCTGCCACAGCAGAGTCCTTTCTTATTGCAGAGTTTTCCCTTACCTAACCTAAGCCAAGCATTTTTTTATCCCCCCTCCTGATGTTTTTCTCATCTGGGCTCTCATTCCTCCCTCTGTAAAGCCCAGTAGGAGAGTCATACCAAGTGCCTTATACTTAGATGCTGGATGTGAGAAACCAAGTAGTTTTCCTTCCTCGAGCCCCTCCGTCTGCAGAGCTCTGCTGTGCTGGACACTGCTCTGCTCAGCCCCTGGACAGCACATTTTCCCTATAATTTGTTCCTTTACTAGGTTTCAAAACACACTTCAAACCCAGACATGACTAACTTATCAATTCCACATCAAGGTGTGGATTTATGGTTTGTTTTGAGAGCTGCAGGGCCTGGTATTGAAATGCTCTCTCTGTGCATTTATGCTCGTGTGGAACATTGCAAGCTCTGGTGGAAAAATTAAAAGCAAAAAAAAAAAAACACCACCAATGGAAAATGAAGAAGACTGCTTTACACTGGTTCTAGCACTGCTGAGAAATAATCCCTTCACTGTTGAATGATTCTTACACAACAGATCAGGGTTATCCTCATCCTGCCTTCCACTGCAGGCACCGAAGCACGGCACACCCACACAGGATGCCCATTACAGAGCCAGGAGCACATGACAAAGGCTCATCCACCACTCCCTTGCCACTCTAGCTCGGCCATCTGACCAAAATCATGTGTCCTTTTTACTCCAAGTGAAGATAAACACCAAAGACCCACTTTGCAGCCCCCTGGCAGGGCCAAGGTCCCCACCAGTCTGGCAGCACTGGGCTGCACACAGGCAGATTGCTGCAGTAGTCAGGGAACCAGGGCTTGGGTTCAAGTTAGAAAACAGTAAGAAACTTCCAAGCCAAGAACAGCAATACAGCTGGAAACAGTGCAGTGTTTTACACTGAACAAACACGAGATAATTCACCAGAGCACTGCCTCCAGCTCCTTTCCAAGATAGTGCTGGCGGCACCTCTGAGCAGAGGCAGACAGGAGCAGCAGAGCAGAGGGTAGGTAGGGTATGGAGAGGGAAATTCAACCAAAATAGCCTTTTAGAGTGAATTAGATAAACCAAAACAAGAACAGAGGGCAAACACTTGGAGCTCCCTTTGAGCTTTGTCATTGACTGCAGACATGCTGCACTTAATCCAATGGATGTGGCACAAGACAGGCATAAAGTGAACGCAAAAAAGACATAGATATGTAAAGACACACACACCGCCCTGCCTCACTATGCCAGGGTGCTGGACACATCTATCCTTTAGGAAAAGTGCAGCTCACCCAAGTCATTTCAGGTTGCTGCAGGTCGCTCCTGTGATCAGTTTTATCCCCCTGTCAGTTTGCCCTGGTACCATTTTTGCTTGGTATGGATGTGGCTTGGATATGGGAGGGCTCCACACAAAGCTCCACTCAGCGCATTTACAAGAGAAGAAGGAAATGCAAACAAGGCTGCCAGCAGTTTCCAGTGTCATAACCCTTGCCCTTTCCTAACACCAGCCAGAGGAGCAGCACGAGGCATCAGAAAGCTTCAGAGACAGCCCACTTCTTGTAGAACTTCTTTAGCCAGCTCTAATGTTCCTCTAAGGATCAGGAGGTTTGGATCTCAAGGTCTCTGTCTGTCTAGTGGCAATTCCACTGGGATTACAAGGCTGTCAGTCAACAGCTGAGTTGCTACTCGGTGTAGGTTACTCACCCCCACACCAACACAGCCAGACCCAGCTCTGTGTTGTCTGTGCCACCTCCTCTACTCAGTCACAAGCCCCTTTGGGTACCTCAGGGACACATCCCTTACTGCTGGGTTTGTATTTGTGCTCAGTGAAAGCAAAATGCAATGACAAGAATAAACCCTTTACTTTTTTTCCCTACTTGGGAATTTTTGCTTGTTTAATGACTCCTTTATTATGTCACCAAGTCACCCATATCTCTTCACAAGTAAATATATGCTGCCCCTTCGTTTCCATGGGAGGGGTGGGGGTAGAAAGGACACTGTCTTCCCTCTGCAGTATCAGTTTTCAGCGTGACACACAGTTCACTGTGAAAAACAAACAGCCCTAATGAGAGTGGCTGTGCAGTTGCTGCTCCCGGTGTCACTTACTGGAGAGCAGCCCCGGGCCCTGGGCAGGGTCAGCGCCGCAGGAGTGGGGGGCAGGACACGTCCCCCGTCCCTTGCAGCTCCCACCATCCCCCTCTCGGGGGGACAGTGCATGGCAGCTCTGTGCCAGCCTTCTGAGACTCCAGCCCAGCCGGGGTCCCTGCACCCACTGCTGTGCTTACACCACAGCAAGGGGTTGAAAAATGATGCTGCATCACTTTACACCCAGAGTGGCGGCGTGCCAGGGACACGGATAAAGCACTTTTCTAGCTTTGGATGGTGTTTGGATGGGAGTAGAGGCCTCAGGCATTTCATGAAGTGCCTCAGGCTGGGATCAGCCCCTGCTGGGGCAGTTCAGATGTCCCTACACTGAGGGATCAGCGTGTCCTAAGGAAGCTGTAAGAGTGGCAACCCAAAAGGGCTCCATCCACAGAGCTGGGCAAGCAAGTTCTGCAGCTGTTCAGAGCATCTCTAATCCCACTGACCTCATCCACAGCATCTGCACCCCGTGGACCCTGCTGGGCACTGGAGAACTCACCCAGAGCACCCATTTCCTGCTCACCACAGGTAGGTCTCTGCAGGCACCTCCACACAGTGCTGGAGGACTCCAAGGAAGAACCTGCTCCAAAGGGGTGAGCCATAGGTTGCATGGTCCTACCCAGAAACATTCAGGACCCCTCCAGGCCCTGAAAGGGGACAGGACCAGCCACTGCTCCCCCTTTCCCTTCTCAGCTGGAGGGTCAGAGTTCCTCCTGTCTGTTTGCTCACATGTGCCTTTTCTCAGGCTGCATTTTTCTTTTCACTTTTGACCAACCACCATCATTTTAATTAGACTCCAGCCCCATCACAACTATTCCCTTATATATCCTTGCCTTTTATCTGCCTATCAGAGAGCTGTCTATCAGATTTAGGACACCCCACAAAGCTGCTCCTCAGGCTTTGAGTGTCCCCATTGACTCGAGACAGGATCCCAGGCTGGGGAAGCCGCCATCAGATCCTCATTCTTCACCCAGCTTTAATTTACTCCTGACACCAGGAGTCCCAAGCTTCTCCTCTTTACCTTCATTGTGGTCTCCAGCCACCACAAGAGCCCCGCTCAGCACCCGGGGCTGAGGGGGGATGACACCCGAGGGGCGTTGCCATGGGCACAGACGGTGGTCCCTCGGTGTTCCCATGGCACCGGGTGAGACATGCCGGGGGTGAGGAGAAGAAAGAATATGCACCAGCCAAGCTATTTGCAGCCCATCTAAGCATCCTGCAAGTTAAACAGTTTGCCTTTCTTCCCCCTGCTCCCGGCACCCAGCGAGAGCCCCGGGGGCTCCCCCACCCACCGGGGTGCACAAAAGGCTGAGTTATTTTCCCGACCGACCTGGAGACAAAAATAAGGTTCTGCCTGGGGCAGAATTTGGCTCCAACGAGCTGCCTGTTGGCTGGTTTGCACTTTGCAATTTTTGGCGTGAAGTCCTCACCTTGGCCCTCGCTGCAGGCAGGGGCAGGGCAAGGGGCTGTGCCCAGGGCTGGGGTGGAGCAGGATCCTCAGAAACCTGTGGGGGGGATTTCTCCCACCCCGGGAAGCACAAAACAGCATTGCAGGATGGATGGGAGGAGGATTGCCCTGGACCTTGCACAGCCACGGGAAGGATGTGGCAATAAAGACTCATCCCTCCAGCCAGGAACAAGCACATATGGGACAACTCCCAAGTCACACTCTCCCTTGCAGAATGACTTGAGCACAAGAGATAATTTGCCCAGTCTGGGGTGGTTTTCACAGATGGAGAAGCTTCACCCAGCCCTTGTCCACATGACACAGAAAGGTTCCTGCTGGTCTCCCTCAGCTGTGCCTGCAGACCACTGGTCACCCTGCCAGAGATGAGGCTTCATCAGCTGCCAGCACTCAAATTCTGTAGCATTTTAAAGCCTCTCTGATGTCCCATTCCACTGGTGATGTCAGCCAAAAGATATTTTAATGGAGGGGGGGGGGGNAAATTTTTTAGGGGGGGGGGGGGGGGGGAAAGCCCAGCAGAATCTTAGGATGTGACCAAATCCAGAATAAGCTTTGCCTACAAATTGAGCATCTTCCTTCTCTAGGCTGTCAAACTCATATCACCCCTCAGATCTCCCCACAAACAGGGGAAACCAGCAGCGGGACACTCAGCTGGACATGGTGCTGAGAGCAAGAGGAATTAGTCTCTGTAGTACATGAAAAGAATTAGGACTATTTAATCTCCTTTCCCCCTTATCAATGGTCTCAAATGTCACTTTGAGAGGGATAACGCAGTGGAAATTCCTGCAGATCTTTCCTACAATTAAGGAATTGACAAGATTTTTCAGCTTTTTCTCTCTGTGTTTGAAAAATTGCTGCATAAAGGAAACAATCTTCGCAGCACATATAACTCACAATAGGCTGAAACATTATCTTAAACTATTCGTCTGTTTCCTGCTTACGTAAACACATTAGGAATGTGTGTATGTATTTCTTGGGCAGCTTAAAAATAAAAAGAAGAGAGGTATATAGTCTGCCCTGCTTTTGAGGAGCACGTTGTTTATGTTGTCATAAGCACAGGTCATATTTATAGCTGAACACTGCGTGAAAGTGCAGGCAAGCTGGGAAACATTTGTTAGGTTTAATGATCTCTTAGTTTAGCTGGTGCAGAAAAATGCATCCCTTTGGATTGATTCATGACAGGAATTGTATAGAAACCTTCTTCCTCGAGAAAAGAAGAGCCTCAAAAGGTCGATCTGACATTTCAGCTTTCTCAAACACCCAGAGATGTTCGCAGAGCAAAATTCTCAGCCTCACAAGTTGGACGGGGTTTGGGCAGGGAAGGGATAAACTACAGCTAGAGATACACTTTAGGACATAAAGCAGAGCCATTCAAATCACCTGGACTGGAAGAGATTCCTCCTGCACCACAGCAGCCCCACTCCACAGCCTGTGAAATGCATCACTCTCCTCAAAGCACCCCGAGGCAGAGGCTCCACAGCCTGCCGGGAAGGGGCTGGCACAGCCTTTTGCTGTGTGGCATCTCCCCCAATCTAAAACCAGGCTGACCAAGGCCAAGCCCATCCCTCTGGCTCAGCCACCAAGTCAAAACCGGAGCTGAGAAGAGCTTTTCTCAGCTCCCAGTTGCCTGAGCTGGCTGCAGCATCTCATGCTGTAGAGAGTGAGCCCACGTGGGCAGAGCAGCATCCATCCTGCTCCATCCCTCAGTCAGTCACAGGGTTTTACAGTTTGACACCTCTCACACCTCTCGTCTTGCCGAGGTGTTGCATCTCTGCACTGCTGCAGAATTAGCTCAAGCCTGGGCCAGCCCTCCCTGAGCAGAGTGTGGCCCATCCCAGGGCTCTGCAGCCCGTGCTGAGCTTCCAGCACCGCTCCAGGCAGAGCAGGAACACACACGTGTGTGTACCAGGATCTGCTGCCACAGGGGTGAGAGCTGGCTGAGAACTGCTGTTGTGGTCACAGAGGGGGAATGACGTGCAGAGACCTGCACCACAGCACTCCTGTGAAACCAAGTGCAGAGCCAAGCAAGCCCAAGGGACTGGTACAGCCAGAGCTCCCTGGGAGCCTGAGCCCACCCCACGAGATGTGTGACAACCATGGAGAGCAGCCAGTGCTCCAGCCAAGTACATCCCTCTGCTGGGGATTTTCCTGAGCACTCACCAGCCCCAGACACGCCACTTCCACTGTGGGGCTGAACACTGAGCGCTCATCATGAGTTCAACCCAAAACATCCCCCAGTTTTCCCCCCATACAGTTGGGTGCTTTGTGGAGGGAGCTGCCAAATCCCAGGACAGCAAACTTGTCCATTAGTCTTTCCCTTTAGAGTTACAGGACCATTTAGGGCGGAGAAGACCCTTAAGATCACAGGGTCCAACCACTAACCCAGCACTGAGCCATATCCCCGGGTGCCACACCTACATGTCTCTTACACTCCTCCAGGGGTGGGGACTCCACTTCCCTGTGCAGCCTGTTCCAATGCTGGCAGCCCTTTCCATGATGATATTTTTCTTTATACCCAATCTAAACTTTCCCTGGAGCAACCTGAGGCTGTTTCTTCTTGTCTTGTTGCTTGCTACCCGAGAAAAGACACCACTTCACACCTAATCACAACCTCCTTTTAGGTAGCCTTCTACTCTCCAGGACAAACAACCCCAGCTCCCTCCATCTCCTCTCAGGACTTGTTCTCCAGAGAGAACATTCCCCGTTTTCATTGCCCTTCTTTGGACACTCAAAATCCCTATCGCAGGTACATTGCCAGTCACCCTTGATTTCCCAAAAGGAACAGAGGGAACACGAGTTCAGTTCGTGCTAAAAAATTCTTTAGAGGCAGAAAAAAAGGGGGCTTTGCTTCCAGAGATCACTCAGTAGAGAGCAAACACTCATCTCTTCTGCTTTCTCTCTCACAGGGGTGACTGTAGAGGCCTCCAAGCCTCTGGATTTTGCTTTGGTCTGTAGTACATGTGGACAAACACGTCCACAAAGCCAGCAAAGGGCAGCTGCTGCCTTGCAAAGCTGACCCTCCTCACCCACGTGCTCCCCTCTCCAGCCCTAAATCAGGTAAGAGGTGGCCATGAACCTTTGTTTCCTGCTCCTGCCTCTTCCCATTACCCACAGCAGGGCCCTGGGGAAAGGAGTGACAAGACAGCAAGAGCTACTTTGCACTGGCCACATTCTAGGAAAATCTCAGGATTTTCAGTACTTGGCAAGTCACAAGTTCAGGCAGCAAGTAAACAAAACATAAAAACAAAAACAAAGCACTCAACTACATTATTCTTATCTGCCTGAATTTTCCCTTTTATCCCACAGCTTCAGGGGAAACAAGCCCACAGGCAAAGGGAAGCTATTCTGGGGTGCCTGTTTCACCCTCAGCACAGCTCAAACCCTCCCCACACAGGCAGCTCTCACACACATTAAACTGCACCTTTGAAAACCAGCACCCTCGAAGAAGGCAGCCCCAGGCCTGGCTGCTCTCAAGCCAAGTACATTTGACTCCTCTCATTAAATCTCTGCTCTACTAGCTCTCCTCTGGAAATTGTATCAGCTTCTCTCACCCCAAGCCACATACCCACCACCCTCCAAACACCCCCAGCACTGCAGGACCCTGCCAGGTCCCCAACAAACCCCCTCCCCAGGCACTCACCAGCAGCACCTCTTCACAGGCAGGAAGCAGGGATGAACTTGCAGATGAGGTATCCTAATTAATTTTACAAACCTGAAGGAGAGGAGTGGGCTCCCACATCACTCCCAGGCCCAGCACTCCCACCTGCCCTAAATGGCAGCACCTTCTCACCACATCACAGATGACTACAGAGCAACACCAGCACGGCAGGACCATGGTGATAAACTCAGGTGGAATTTCCTCCAGAAAGGGCTTCCTAGTCCTGCCTACAGCTTACACCAGGCCAGCAAACTGAACAAACTCCTCTAGCAAAGGTCTCTGGGACAATGCAACCAAAGCAGCTCAGCTCCTGCTCATTTATACCAACTCAACAGCTGCAACAACTTAAAGCACAAAGACACACACCTGCTCTGTGTTACTGCCCCACAGCCTGGAGACATTATCCCCAGTGCTAGAGGGGCCTTGTGCTTGCCCCTGAGCTGCTCCTGCTCACACTGGGCACTGCTGTGCCAGCCACCCTCCTTGCTGAGTGCCAGAGATGAGGGGCAGCCAAGGGACAGAAATCCTGCTGGAGGATTTCTGCAAGGAAAGCAAAGGCTTCAGCCTCTGCAATGAGCTGTCTGTCAGAGCTCTCGGTCTGTCTGGAAATGCCACCAAAGAAATCCAAGGCTCCACGCCCCGACTGACATTACTGTCCTGGCAAAAGCTCCCAGGATGGAGTCACCAGTTTCCACGTTTGAGTTTAAGGAGATAAAGAGTGACTTGTGCCAGCCAAACCCAATGCAGCAAGTGCCATCCGTGTGCCTCTGGAAGGGCAAGGTTTATCCACACAGAGCAGCTGCCAATGAGCCATGAATTGTGGATTGCATAAACCAAGCAAATATCACAACAGATCTGCCTGGGGCTTGTCGAGTGACTCCCCTGCAACTGGAAAAAGCCCCCAGGAGTGTTTGGCACTTGCAGGGAGCCCACCCTGCCATGCCTCTCTCTGCTGTGACGACAAGCCCTGTTTGCCAGGATTGCAGACCAGCACCTTTGGAGGTTTGCACCGATGAGCTCCTCTCCACCACCAAAAAACAAGAGCTGTTTCCCATCTTTAAATTTAACAGCACAGCCTCTGCCTGGCTTTAAGCTTTGGCATCCAAATCCCTGATGCAACCACCTTTCCCAGCCTGTGTGGCACCTTTCTCAAAAGGTGCCAGAGATCTGTTGGGCAGATCTTATAGGGCACTGGGGCAGCAAAAACTTCACATATTCCACTTACTGGCAGAGTTCAAACCAGTGAGATGTGACACACAATGCTGGGGGACACTCCCTTTGTGGGGATGCCACCAGGCAGGCTTGGGAGCTGGGGGTGGCACTGAGATATGCTCCAAGGAGTTTGTTTTCAAGGAAGAAATTTCCAAGAAATAGAGTGAAGGCATTAAAATTCAGACCAACAACCTTTCTACAACAAGTTTTTTGCCCCCGTCCAGGGAAGGTGCAGAGAATTCTCTGTGTTGCCCTTGCTCCTCATTGTGTAGTTGGGGCAGTGCCACATTTTGGTTGGAAACTCTTTTAGCTCTTACAGGAAGCAGGCTTGCAGGGCAGGAGCTGTTTGCTCATGGACTGCTGTGTCTCCTAAGCCTTATTTTCGGTCCCACTTTTCACAGGCTGGGGGTGAAGACATTTTTTCCCCAGCAGATGCTGGAGAAAGGTCCCGAGGGAGCTCCGTGGAGCAACGTGTAATGGCACTGTGAAAATGTGGTCAGGATGCGTTTTTGCTGCCCACACAGCAGCGTCCAGCCATGGCCAGTGGCTGCAGGAAAACATGGAAGGTTATACCAGAGACATGACTCCATGGGACAATTGAGTGCTTGTCCTTAGGATGAAAGAAGGAATTCAGTTTGGGCTATGGCAAAGCCTGGAGAGCACAGCGGGAAGATTTAATGGCATTTTAATCACCGCTTTTAATGGGATTTGCCAGAGGTCCCACAGGGCACAGAAATCATAGAATCATTTAGGTTGGAAATGACCCCTAGGATCATCAGGTCCAACCATTAACCTAGTACTGCCAAGCCCACCACTGACCCGTGTCCCCCAGTGCCACATCTACACATCTTTTAAATCCCTCCAGGGATGGTGGCTCCACCACTGCCCTCAGCAGCCTGTTCCAGTGCTTGACAGCTCTCTCCGTTAAGAATTTTTTCCTAACATCAAATCTAAACCTCCCCTGGCGCAACTTGAGGCCGCTTTCTCTCGTTCTATTAATTTTTACCCGGGAAAAGTGACAGGCCAGAGCTCCCTGCTCGTCACTCTGGGTTATGCACTCTGGCAGCAGCTCTCGCACTGTGTAGCTCCAGTGTGGAGCGACCTGAGGTCCCCACTGCACTTTTTCATGCCTCATTTGACCGCCTGACTATGGTGACCATTCCCAGGTGGTCCCTTGGGACAGCTTGGAAGAACCTAGGAGGGAGAAGGTGGTTTGGAACCCAAAATGGCCATTGTTTTTCTCCATGAGAGGTGAACAAATTTCATCATGAAAGCATCAGCTCCATCCATGTGAAGACCAGGCTGTTGTAACCTCTGCTGCTTCCTTGAGCAGTTTTTGTCCTGAGGAAGAAGCTGCCAGGCCAGTTCAGAGGGATTGCTCCTTCTGAAGGTGGAAAATGCCTGGCATTGTGTCCAGCTTGCGTTTGAAGTGGGAGAAAAGCAACTTTGAATAAGCTTTTGATGGGGCCCATGGCTCTGCTTGACCATAATGTCAGCTTGTAATTAGCAACAGATACCACTGCTGTCACTCCCGATGTTATCATCAGCCGTCTTGCGTTTCAAAGTGAGGAGAGGCATGTAAATTATGGGCAATTTGGGCTCTGAAATGGGCTTTATGGGTTTTTTTCTACAGGGCGACCGGGAGGCCTGGAGTTTGTTACAGAGATAGCGGTTGAGCCGGCAGGGAGAGGGGCAGGGGCAAAGCAGTGAACACTTGCAGAGCTGCTCCAGCAGATCCCTGGAGGAAACACATATGTGCCAGCTCCCCTGAGAAGGCAGAGCTGAGTGGTGGCTCTCACTGGGGCTGTACATTTTGAGGAAGGAGCAGAGGAGGTTTGGAGCAGCCACTGTCCTGTGACTGAGACGGGGGGGCTCTGCAAGGCCCCATCCACCAGGGACACAGAGAGCTGGGTGGGGAAGAGGATGGCTCGTGCCTGGGCAGCCAGCACAGCCTTGTTTCTGCTCAGCATATTGCAAGCACTTTGGCTGATGAAGTGTCAGATGGCCCAAGAACAACTGAGGCAATATTTTCCCCTTATTGATGGAAAACGTTGCCTTCAATTAAAATGCAATTTCCAGAGTGAAGGAAAGGCTTGTGCTTCCCAAAACAGACTTGAGGTTTTGTAAGAAAAGCAAACCCCCCAAACCCACATAATTTCTGATTTTGACCAGAAGCAATTTTAATTTCTGTCAAAAAAAATGGAGCAAATTTTTTTGCTTTTTTTTTTTTTTTCACAGGAGGTGGAGCAGGGGAAGTCTACCTCTTACAGCAAGCCCAGTGAGTTTCCCAGATCCCCTGGCATTGCTCTGCAGCCTCACAGATCCCCCTGCCAGAGCACTGGGACGAGTATTTGATTTCATCTATTGCTGTCTGAATTACCAAGAGTCCTGTTCCTGCCCTGCTCTGGCCTCCTGCAGAAGGAGTCACACCAGAGCTCCTCTTTTCAAGGGCTCCCCAGGAAATGGGCTAAAACAGAATTTGGCCCCACATTGACTCTGCGGTGTCAAGTTCTCCCCTTTTATTTGCAGGAGGAACTTAAGCATCGCTCTGCTGCTCCAGTCTTTCTTTCTACCACTGGCAAATAGCACAGCCAGAGAGGTTATCTGCCTTCAAACACGAATAGCTTATGTTTAGAAAAGAATTAAAATTTGTTCCCTTTAGAGTTGCAACCACATCCTCAAAGCTGTTAACCTGAAAGTGAACTTCAGACAATAAAACTCTAACCTCACCCCTACAGAAGAGCCAGCAGCCAGCAGCTACCTTGTGTGCCCTCCCACTATCTGCCCCATCGATCGCCTGATAGCACCGCTTGTTTTCTTTTTCAAGGGGAGACAGCTACTAAATCTACACTCCCCGTCCCTCTCCTTAGCACTCCTGGGCTCCTCCACAGCTGGGCTGCTTTTCCATCGTCCCTGCTCTCAGTTAAATAAACATTATGGCACGTACTGATTGCTTTAACAAACTTTACTGCTCCACGTCCTCGGCAAAGCACCGTTATCTTTTTACAGGGAACATTCCTTTCCTGTTGCTATGCCTACTGCAGCGCCATCCAGCACGGCAGCCAAGCCTGCCGAACGAGCCCGCAATTCCCAACCACTCCAGTTTTGCTCTTCCTGAAATAGCTCCGGAGGGGTGTGGGGCCAGACCGCCGGCAGATGTGAGCTGTCACAGCTCCTCCGCCACAGCTCATCCCAGCAAGGACCCGGCTCTCAGAGCCTGAATGTTGCCTTCTGAAAATGCCCTGGAGCTAAAAATGTCTGGGTGGAGCGAGGTGGGTGAAGGAAAAGAGGGGTATAGTCGTACACACCCCCCCAGCACAGCAGGGGGAAGGTTGGTTTTATCCTACCCGCAGAGGCAGCATTTGACGTTCTATAATTTGCAACTGAATTGCAGGGTCCAGAAATACTTCTGGCAAACGGTATTTCACAACCATTCATCATCGTCGTGCACAATTTCCTCCACATGACAACCTATGTTTTAAAACTTGCAGAGAGAGGGGAAACTGCCATTTGTTTCGGCCAAGCCAAAATAGCTCTTGGCCCCGGGGACTGAGGGTGCTGTGGCTGCTCTGGGTGATAAGCCCGGCCTCGCAGGTCCTGCCAGGCGGGAGCAGGCACCTCCTGCCCCACACATGCCACATAACGGTTTGGAGGAGCGAGTGTGTGTTTCAGTTTTCCCTTTCAGCCTGTGTTTCCCCTCTAACGCAGCGGTGTGGCTGTGCCACTCAGTTAATTACTGCTGGGCAACCCCGAGGTGTTAATGGCAGACTTCCCCCAAATCTGTGATTTCACCTTTTTGCTTGTTGTTTGCACTTTCCCCCGCGCAAACATTTCCTTCTCAATCAAGGACAGGTTGGCTCCTCAGATACCTCAGTTCCCAAAGGTCTGATTGTTTATGTCTGGTGAAGACCCAGGTGGAAAAGCTCCCAAGTACACCCAGGATGCTGGGCAACACGGAGAGAGGCCAGAGAAGCTGAAGAGGATTTCTGGCAGCTGATCAATTGTAGAAGATAGTTCTTCCTCCAGGCATCAGCAAGAGTATTTTTGGGTCTACAGGATGTGTGCATGCACTGCCCTCACAGCTCTCAGGGGTGTGAGCAGAGGAAAGGACTTGGAAGGAAGCAGATAAATCCCAACCCAAGTCACTCACAATCTGTATTCCAGCAGCAAGAACATTGCCAGCCCTGCAAGGCTTGGGAGCAACCCCTTTCCTGGGCCAAGCCAACACTCACCCCTTGCTGAGGGATTCACCTTGTCCCACCTTTCTCCCTCCCTTCCTCCCATCAACCTCTGAACCCAGAGCCATGTCCACCTCATGAGACTGGGAGCAGTGGGAGGGGGTATCCCAGGGTCAGGGAGATCCTACACACTGCTGGAGGGGGCACCCTGGGATAAACCCAGCACTGGGGGAAGACATTTCTGTCTGTCCTCCTCCCAGATGAGGTTGTGCATGATGGCCCTCTGGACACCCTCCACGTCCCCTGCCCCAAGGGATCCAGGAGCAGCAGCTGACTCCTCCCAGACCCGCAGCACCAAGGGATGCTCCTGCTGAACCCACCAGGGACTCATCTCCGGCCACAGCAGCACAGCCAGGGCAGCATCCAACGCCTGCACAGCTCAGGAAGTGAAGGGATCAGAGAGCTGGACAGGCCCAAACCCAGATGGGGAGAGATGGCTACAGGAATGGAGGAAATGATTCAGAACCTGGAAATGTGAACAGCACAGGCCGCGCGCGCTGGGTCTTCAGTTGGCCTCTCCCGGCACCGAGTGGTTGGGGTTTTATTCCAGGACTCAGACAGGGATTCTTGGAAGCATGTCAGGGCTGGGCGTGTGCACCAGATCCACGTGGAGAAAATCTCCTGGCCCGGAACACCAGCTGAGCGTTTTTCCATTTCACTCTTCGCAGGTTATACAAGACAAAGATTAAACAGACACATTCCTGGTGTTCATCTGCCTTTATTAAAGGAATAACGTATCTGCAGAATACCAGCAAGCCCCACACCTGGGAGATGTACTGTGGGTTATGATGGGTTCAAACCGGCCTTCCATGGAAAAAACGTGTCCAAAAGCTTTTCTGGTCCCTCGGGACCAATTCTTTGTTGTAATTCCAGTGCTTACTTTCACTGAACTGGTCAAGGTCAGCCACCCTGGAAAGGGCTCTGTCCCACCATACCCTGTTAGCACGTGCTCTGCCCTGCTCTGGAGTGCAGCCCCCCTACCCCAGAGCCTGCAGGGTGCCCTCTGACAGCCACAGCCCAGTGCCTGTGCTGGGCCCCCCTCACCACTTAACTCACGTCATCCTGACAGGGCTGCACTACTGGTCCCTTTCTCAGCTTTTCCAGCGCGTGAGCTCTGGCTCATGAGCTCTGGTTTCTGCCTCACCATAGAAATGGGATTACACTGTCTGATTGTCCAGGCTTTAGGTAAAAAAACAACCTCCAAGATACTCCAGCTTGCCCAGTTTTCCAGCTCGACTGTGATGTTCGTTTTTGCTTCGTCTCCTTTTTCTCCCTGTTTGGCAAAGTGCTGTAGAAGCACTTAAAATGCTTCAGCTGCCCTTGGAAAGGATTCCCATGATCACTCTCACCTCCACTGCCATCCCACCTCAGTCCCTATCAACTCCTCCCAGCCTTTGTCCTCCCACCATCCCCAAGAGCTGCTCATTTACCTAAAATCACCTTCTTGTCCTGCTCATCCAACCTGCAGAAGTGAAACAAGTTCACCTTTCCCTCCTGCCTCTGGTGTGGCCTCTGCCAATTTACATCTCGACTGGGCAAGACGAGACCAAAGGCAGTGGTGATCCTCAAGGTCCCAGGTGCTTGGATGATCTCAGATGCTGCTGCTGGAGTTGTGAGTCACGGGAGAGGGAGGAGATTGGGGGTGGATGGTCCCAGATACCATTGTGTTTAATATCATTGGGTTTAACTTCACTAAACTGAAATGGGACTGAGTTACATCCCAGACAGTCTTTGGGAAATACAGTCCAGGGGGACTGGTGAAAGGGTCCAATCCTCGGGCACTGCTGGATGTGTGGTGTGGGGTGAAGCACTCAGGACCATAAATCAGTTCCCCACAGGACAGCCACATGAAGTTTCTGAATTCCCCCCTGCTGTGGCTCTGAGTTTGACCTGCGGGAAGGGCTAGATCTGCCCACCTGGGAAATTAATCTCTTTCAGACCATCCTCAAACCTGGTCCTGAAGGCAAACATACCTCCCTGCCCTTGTGTCCTCTGGCCATGGACTGTAAACACCACCTAAATTAGTGGGAAGGGAGTCTGCTTTCCTGTTTGTGCAAGAACTGACTTCTCTGAGGATTTGCCAGTGGTGGGGCTGAGTTTCAGAAGAATAAAATACTGGTGAGATGAAGGGAAGCATCACTGAAGGTCAGCAAGTACACTGGATTAAATGTCTCCCCAGATTTATGCAAGGTTTGCATTGTTGGGCTTTCTTTTGCTGTACAATTTCTTGCATTCCTGTGGCACAGGAAGCCAAATTCATCCTTGCTCTACATTCATTCATTTCTTTCCTGAAATCTGCTTCCTCTGAGCGAGGGCTATGCATGTTTTACCTTTGGCTTCCAGCAGGCCCAGCTTGCTTTGAGCCTGCCCCTGGCTTTGAGCCTTCCTCATTGTTCTTTTCTTTTAAGGGAAATGGGAAAAAAATTCAAAATCAGATCCATCAGACCTACATGTGTGTATTTCCTACCATCTCTTCAGGAAAACAGCATAGTGAATCTCTACACACCTCCCAACAATAAGTGCAGAAAAGGATGATTTGGTGAAGAACTGGAGTAAGAAATGTGCAAACTTACACCCAGGTTGAGCAACAGATGAGATTCTGGCTCTAAAGAAATGACATTACGATTCTGGGGAGGAGAAGGAACAGACTGCTTGTTGGATTTTCTATCTGGGAAGCAGCAGGCTGCCAGAGACTCCTGTAAATGGAAGTTCTGGAACAGAGTAGCACGATCTGTCAAAGGGAAGAGGTGGTCTTAATCAACACCATCGACAACAGTTGACAGAAGAACCTCCCCTGGACCACTGGAGAATTTCTGAGTGGTGAACAACTTCTGTCCATTACAGAGGCTCTTGCAAAATCCCTACAAAATCCCAGCTCAAACTCAGCTATTCCAGAAACAATAGAATAACTTCAGAATAGCAAACAGATACCTAAATAATCCCTCTTGATCCTGGGCCCAGCAAGGGGCTGGTGGGAGGATGCTGAGAACCCAGATGTGCAGGGGTAGGTAGAAAGCACAGTGTCAGCCCCTTCTGCGACCATGGCTCTTCTGGGATTACCCCTTTCCCCTTGGCCAACCCCAACACCAATGTCCCACCAGGCACTGGGTTAGGGAAAAATGGAACAACTAGTTGGGTCAGAGGTAGTGACTCCCAGAAGGCAGACGTGGCGAGCAGACGAAGGGGTTGGTCAGAGCTCCTTCTGCTGGAGCCAAAAAATGGCACGTGGGCATGGACCAGTCAGGAAATTTGGCTTTTTAGGAAAAGAAACTGTCCAGCAGGACGTCAGTGGCAGTATCACCTCTATGGGGGATGACCTTGGCCTCAGGAAAAATCCCTGGGACAGGATGAGAACCTTCAGGAAACATTCAGATCTTTTGCTCCACAAAGACAAGTCAAAGCCACCTGGTTCTCCCACTGAGTGAAGCACCTTCCCACACCATGCCCCTCAGGGCCCTGCTCCCGAGGCACAGACTGGACCCCAACATCCCCATCACACCACTGGGAGTGGGGTCAGGCCTGGCTCAGGGGCCTCACGTGCAGTGGGAGACACAGGATTGAATCACAAGTGCACTCACCTGCCTGCCAGTGACATTCACTCCAGCCCAAAACCAGTGACCTAGTATATCCAGCGACTCCATGGTAAGAGGAGGCAGCTGGGAAGCTGGAAAGACCATGATGGCTTGTCATATCTGTACTTCCCTCCCTCGCTTTCTTTTCTATGGGCACCCAAACGAGATTTTAATGACTTATTTGATTAGAGGAGAAATTCATACCTCAAGAAGGAGGCACAGAGCATGTAGATGCCTGCAACTTTTCCAAAATGGGCATGGATTTTGCTGGAGGCTGCCCTTCTTTAAGCCCTCTGTTGTAAAAAAAGTTCTCTTACAAGAAAGTTGTGATTCAGTTATGCGACATTTTTATAAGTAAACAACTGCTGCTCAGAAATCAGCTCCAGTCCATCTGCAAAAGCCTGAAAAATGCCAAATCCACGATTCCAGGAGACCATTATGTCTCAGGGCTCCCACCACCTGATCCAGTAGCAGTTCTGGACTCATTTTCCAGCAAGTTATATTTAACTCTGGCCTCTTAAAACCACAGATTGCTTAGCCCTGAAGCAGCAAGTTTAATACCCCTTTCAGAACACCATTAGCATTCACTATTTTTACTGCATATTCTTGTTATTCCTGTAAGTGGATCCCCTGCAGGCCTCAGTCCAGGCAAGCCCCTGAGCATTCGCTCAAGTGAACTCGGTGCACTCCAAGCCACAGCAAAGGGCTGCTCCCAAATTCCCCGCACACGTGATGCTCACTTAGCATGAACCTCAGGACTGGACTGGTGCACCCCTGAAGATGTCCCCGTGAGCGTGTCCCCATGGTCACAGGGCACAGCCTCACGGTGTGACTGCACTGAGTTCCTGAGGCTCCGGAGCTGGGGGAGGATAAAATGGGCAGCTCCGCTCCCAGCACGTGGCAAAAGAGACCCGGGGCAGATCCCCCTGTCCCGACACCCTGAGGCTGCAGGAGGGCCTGTCCAGCTCTGCTCCACCCTGCACATCACTCTGGGAGAGAGAGAAACCCTCTCTGACTGTTTGTTTTTGTTGCAGGGCAGCTTGCCAGCCTCCCTGTATCGCTTCAGAAGTGCAAAGCAGCCCGATCGACATCTCCGGTTCACACCTAGTTTTTGAATGGTATTTTCGGACCGAGCCAGATTCTTAATTGGGAAGGATGTCACCTGGTGGCTCTGCAGTGAGGATCAATGCTAACGCATCACTTCTCGTCAGATTATCCCGTTTATTTTGCATTCAAAGCAATCCTAAGACCTACCCTGCAGATAGAAAAGTCTTCTCCCAGGAAGAGCCTTTCATTCTGAAAAGAGCATTTTTCCTCATCTGCTGTGAATGCCATTGCTGCAACATTCCCTTTTAGCACTCCGGGCTGTAGCTCTATATTAGGCCAACAAAAATAATAAGTCCTAAAATGAAAACCTGCAGATGATCTTGGCAGAAACAGCACGTCCATCACAAATGGAAATCACATTTGATACTCCACAATGGCAGGAAACTCACCTGGTTTTATTTAGTCTCCACACAGCTATGTGCTATTGGCACTCCTCCAGTGTATCTTTTGAGAGGGAGGTTGTTCTTTTTTTTTTAAACTCTCAGTTAGTGGTTGTCCTTTCTTATCTAAAACACCCCTCGTGTTTGATTTTCACGGGGGCCCTGCGCTGAATTTTTTGTTTGTCTACTGTAAACAGGTATTGGGAACTCAGCAATTCATGCATTTACAGCTCCGTTCCCACAACAAGGTGCTTAAAATAAAGAAATTGGCTCGGGGTAATTGCTTGATATGAGAAAGATTATGCAGGCAATGAACATCTGTATCACAGCTACGGTTGATGGCTCTGAGTGCTGTATCATGTGCCAGGAGGTCCCTGCCAAAAAAAATACTTGGGAAAAAAAAAAAGAAAAATTTCCAACCCAACATATGCTTATATAAGACTTATCCAGTATGCAAAGAAGCTCATTAAAAAAAAAAAAAAAAAAAAAANATCCTTCCAGCTGTCGACAATAAAAAAAAAAAAAAAGAAGGAAAAAGACAAGAGTGTTGAAATAACACAGGAAATTATGCAACTGATACCTGAGCCTGAGCGGTGCAGATCCTATCCGGAAACCTCCCTATCTCACAAAGCTTTGGTAAAATAAAACAAGCTATTCCCTCTTTTCGAAACTGAACTTGTTGATGCAGAGTCAGATGGAGGTTTTGCACCAACCCGGTCACTGCAGGCCAGAGCAGCAGCAACATGGGCCAAGTTCTGTGTCATCCCCAGCACCTGGGCAGGGCAAATCCCCCTCACCCTCCCCTTGGCGTGGAAGCCTCCAGGGCTCAGCACACATCCAAGGGGCACATGGACACTGGCTGACCCCTTGCATGAGGTGAAATTGTCTCTGTGGCTTTTAGCATGCAAGCTGCGTGGATTAAAGGGAACGGGGAAACAACCTTGGAATAAAATCAGCCGTGAGTTTTTGCCAGGAATCTGAGCTGACCCAAAGAAAACTTGTTCCTGGGATGAGTTCAAGAACGTTTCCCACCTTATTATTTCCATGTTTGCATCTGACATACAGGAGGGTCACATCCCCTTCCTTTTCCCCGGGAATGTCGGCTTTGGGGGCTCTGCAATCCCCGCTCGCAGGAGTGATCCTGGCACTCTCAGATACTCCCCTGGACACCTGGGGCACAGCCACAGAGCCCCTCAGCCCATGGGTTAACAGGTGAGGGTTACGTGAGCTGCACGTTCCCCGCTCAGCACAGGACAGGGAGCGAGGTCGGGACTTGCCCGGGCACAGCACCAGGAGCTCGACGCCACGGCTTCAGACTTGCCAGGGGAGATCCCCTTCCCACCTAGCAAAGGAAAAAAGGGAAAGTTCTCAGGCTCAGATAAGCTTACCTGTCCTTTCCCTCGTGCTCAAGGAGGGCTGCTGACCAGAGAAGTCTCCAGTTGAAAGTTTTGTTTCAGTGAGGAGCTCATCTATCCGTGAACAGCCACCCTTGGTGGTGGTTTGTGTCTGCACTAAGGGCAAGAGAAGGACCAGACATCTAAATCTTGCCAACCACTTGTGTAGCAAGGGGAAGGGAAGGCAGAGGCAGGACAGGACCAGAACAGTCTTCTTGCCCTGAGCAAAATACTCACGAGTGTCTCCTGAAAGAAGACAACTGTCTGCAAAATGCTCTCTTGGAAGAGTCCTCCAGTAGCAAGATGGGCTTGGCCTGGAAAGGTTTGATCTGAAGTTCAGTGGAGCTGATGGGAGTTTCTATACTGGCTCCAACAAGCCAGAAGTTCACCATTTTCCTTGTCTAGCTTTCAGTAAGCAATACATTCAGGGTGCATGTGCCCCTTCCTACACCATTTGTTTCTGCCCCCCTCCCACACTACCCATACAACCATCAGGTTCTCCTCTCCCACTGGTCCAAAACCACAATCCACTTTCCTCTTTGCTGCACAGAGACCTCCCCATCAGCCTTGGTGGTGAACACATTCACAGAGCTTGGAGGGTAACTGCCCTCCTCCTCGGCTGCAGAGCCCCAGAACTGCCTAAAAACAAATTAGTGGCCTAATGTCAGGGAGAGAAACACATCCCCACTGCTGCCTTCCCAGGCCCAAACCCACAGCACCTCATAGACAGCCCCACCGCAGGGTCTGGCCGTGCCCTCTGGCCCGGTGGGACCTGAGCCCCGTGATCATGAAGGAGCCCTTTGTATATCTGCAACGCTGTCAGCTCGTGAAACAAAGCTCCAACAGTCCCAGAATCCTTGATGCCCCAGAAAATGAGTGAGCAGAGGGGCTGGGAGAGTTCCCAAGCACGTCTCAGTGGGCAGAAGGAGGACTATCTAATCAGATGTGGATGGAGAACAAATAAAAACCAGCTGCTTCTCACCAGCTCTTCTCCCAACTGGAAATAAAAATGCATACACATACAAGAACAAGGGAAGAGGCACTGATGAGCTGTTATCTGAATTTATTGCCATCATCTGACCCACAGTGGGGTCTATTTTTTTTTTTTTTTTCCATTTAATTTATTGCCCAGTTTCTCATCGTGTCATGACATCACCCAGGGAGTTAGATTTCATAAACATGCACACACGTCTCACTGGAAACAGAATAAAGCCCTAGGCCATCCTGGGCTCCATGCAGCATCACCCCAGCAGCAGTCCCCAGGCACCCTCTCTTCCAAGAAAACACTTGGCGTGGCTGTGACAGAGCCACCAACCTCCCAGGCTTTACTGGGCTGGAGGCAGCTTGGAGGGGATTTTTGTACCCCTGCAGCCTAAGGAGGGTCCAGCAATCACCCCTGTGTCCTCTTGCTCCACCCTCACTGCACTTTCCCTCCAATGGCGCCAGACAGCTCCACGCTCAGGGATGATTTACACTGTTTTCTTTTGGCAGTACAATATATCAAATCCTTCAGAGACTGGGTGGAACCAGAACTGCCTCCTCCGTCACTCAGCCCAGGCTCACTGGAGAAGCCAGTGGTCAGTGTGTGTGTGACTGATGCATTCCCTGGTCCAGCACTGGTCCGAGGGCAGCAGTGCCCACGTGGCTGGCCCAGGAGGGAGCTCCTAAACCTAACACTGGAACAAGAGATCTGCCATTCACTGGTCTAAATGCTCTGATATTTGTCTGCCTGCAGCTTCCCTTGGTGAGAAATCAGGAACTGCCCCTCTTCGGGATGGAGGTCTCAGCTGAAAGGTCAGGGCCAGACAAACACGGGGCTTGACTTCCCTCTGCTTTCAGAGGTGGCAACACAAACTGCAGCTCAGCAGGGCACAGTGAAGTACAGAGCAGAAGTACTGGCAGCACAGGGGCAGTTTGCCTCCAAACAGTTTCAGCCAAACTGGTGAGAGACTGGATGGAAACCAGCCTTGAGACCAGCAGCGCCAGTGCAGGCTGTGGATTCAGTAGGAATTCAGGCTGCATTCCCAACAACTTTCCTTAGCTTGATTGCTTGTAAAATCAATTAGAATTAACAGAATGGGAAACAGGGGGGAAATAAACCTCCCTAGTATGTGAGGGCAGGGAGAGAAACAGTGTCTCCCAACTTTCCTTCAACGCAGACACACCTGAGCAGGGCCCGTCCTGGGGCTGGACACCAGCAGGGCTGGATTACTCCATAGGGCTGCTCAGGAATACAGTTTGACATCTAGTTGCTTCATCCTTTTCTGTGCCAACCTAAAATCCACCTGCCCAACTGCTCAGCTGCAGATTGCAGGTCTCAGGAACCCCCAGGCTCCCCACAGCAGACTTAACCCAGGAGCTCTTGGATAATCTCCTGGAAGAGCAGGAGCATCTTCCTCCAGCCCGTTTGCTGTTAGGATAATTCTTTGTTTGACTGATGATCAAGAAGCTATTATGTCCTGAGAGGGCAGTGATTTGTTCTATAATGCTCATGGCATTGCTTCAGTGCTTGGCAATTCTGTCTTGTTATCACTGGTGGAGAATTTTACAGGCCACTGACAGACCTTCAAACGCAGCCATTGCTGTGTGGAAAATCCAATTTGCTTTGGAAGTCTCCTGACACAGGGCCTTGTCTTCATGGTCCCTTGGCAAACCATTTTCAGCACATGCACTAGTTCATGACCCTGTGATTTAACGGACATCATTAAATTTTAGCAGAAGAATCCATCACTTTGAAGGAACCCCTAACAAGTGTGTGACCTAAAAGTGAGACCTAATATACTGGCATCTCCTCACAAAGGGCTCCTTTTCTCTTAACATTTGGCTTATCTCCACGCCACTCCCAGGTCAAGTTCAGTAGCGAGCCCTCGTAGTCAATGCACCATTGAGCTGCTCCAGGAAAAGCAAAGAGCGTCAAGTCAAAAAATGTAAATGTGGATTTCTTCGCAGCATCCCCCGCTGCCAAACAGATAACAAGTTTATGTAGGCCCAGAAAAAAAAAAAAAAATCCCTATTTGAATAATTATTGTTTGCTTATAAATTAACCCACAGAACTGCGCCGCATGCCGTAAAACAATTTTACATTACATGGGCTTAAACGGTGGGGCTGGTATAATAAACTCTGTGTTGAGTCACCAAATTCCTCACATTCTCTGACTTCCCATTATGTCTCAAATGTCAGATATCTCACTGGGGTAACACAAGCGGTAGCGAGGGCTGGGGGTTTGCGTGGGTTTTAATTGTAAAAGCAACATTCTCGCAGAGAATGACAGACAAGGTTCACAACCCCACTCTGCGGCTTGGGCAGACTGGGGGAGCTTCAAAGGCTCCTTGTGTCCCCACTGGGTTGTTTCGGGGTTTAGGGCCCCTCCAGTCTGGCTGAGGGTCTCAAAGCTGTGCAGCACCCAGAGCTTCAGGACATAGACCCTCTGCAGGCTGCTGCCTTCTCAAAAACATGGAAGAGGGTGGCAGCAGCTTGGGAAGGCTCCTGGGTTTGGGCAAACCCATCATTGCAATAGCCTGGCTCTCCATCCCAAGTGTACCAGTCCAAAGCAAAGGCAGAGTGAGTCACACTTGGTGATTGTCATCAAGTAAAATTTAGGCTGTATTATAAAACTCCAGTATTTAAAGTTCTTGAGATCTTGTGGATTCTCCTCCTCCTTTGTGTCTTGGTGCAGAAGAACCCAGACCTTATACAGAGATCCTTTGTGCTTCATTTACTTTTGATTGGTCCTTTGTCTTCAGAGATGACTAATGAAGATGATGCACCTTCTCCAGGGAGCCAGGACAAACCTGTAGGCAGTTTTGACACGTTACTCCCAAAAATGCAAGTGATGCTTAGACCTTGTCTATGTCCTTGTGCATTGATGCTTGGTGGAGGCAGATGGCAGAAGCTCAGGAAAAGCCTGTGAACCCAGAAATAAATACCCTGTGACGTTCCAAAACATGTGTATATGCCAGGATTAAGAGACAAATTGCCCCAGAGCCAGCACAAAGAGCTGAATTTCCCTTCCCTCATCCTGGAGCACGGGTTTGGCTCGTGTCTAACAGCGTTGATCCAGGGGTGAAGCAGAGCTCAAGGCCATGGCAGATGTGCAGGTTTGACTCTTGCAGGCGAAGTGAGAGCGCAGGCAGCCCTGACCCCGCAGCACAGCCCTGTTCCAGCCCGCTCCCAGCCCCAGAGGAGCCCAGCAGCCGGGGAGGACAGTGTGCACCTGCGAGGCTTTTCATCGCAACACCGTGGCCCGTGCCTGCACTTTTCCAATGCTGACAGGAGGAGGCTGGGGGTGAAAAGCGAGCTGGGTGGTTACAGCCGGATCCGAGTCATTCCTCCCGGGATCTCTCTGACATGAGCTCTCTGTGCTCGTCCAGCCGGGCTGTGCTTCAGCCAGTCTGGCAGGAGCTGGGATGGGGAGGGAAGGGACCTGGCACTTTTTCTCTACCTCTTCTCTTATACAAGCAGGGAGGGAGGGAGTGAAGGCTTCACTCCCGGAGCCACTCCAAGGCACCCCCGCTGTCGCTCACCCCAATGGCAGGAGCATCCAGAGCCAAGCAAGCCCTGTGCCCCACTCTGATTTAAACAAGCCTAGAAAAACCACAAATGAGGCACATGGATTTAGCATCTATGGTCTCTCCCCAACTATGACCAACAGAAAACATCTGTAGGGGAAAGGAACTGCTCATTTACTATCTGAAATGTCAGTGAAACCCAAGAGAAAAGGAACCGAATGCAGCAATTACCCAGGGCTCCTCTAGCCCCCTGCAATAATCAAATATAGCTAATTTGCACTGATTCCTTTTTGTGCTGACTTCAGGCACAAAACAGAAAGATCACAAAGGAAAATCACCCCCAATCCCCCAGTCTTTCTTTAAAATTGGGAGCTGAGACTAACTAACTCCTCGAAGGAAAACACTCAGCCAGAAGGGCAGGAGTTTGAATAACTTAATCCTTTCAGACAAATGTGAAATACTTGTGTTTCAGCTGGAGAATGAATCAGAGATGATTCCCAGCAATCCCTGATTTAATACCGGTGAGGGCTGGGTGCAGTGGATGCAGCTTTTCCCTCTCCCTCTACCTGCTGAATCCATCTCCAGCTTTTGAGGTTGATTCGGGGCTGGTCAGGGCAGCATTAGCTCAAACCTAAACAGCCTGCTCCCATCATCGACAGGGAGCCACGGGGTCAACTGGAAACCAGAGAAAATCTGTTTAGTCATTTCTGAAGGCAAAGCAAACCCTGATGATATCACTTACTCGCGCAGACGCCCGGTCGGCGTTCACTGCCAAAGCACCTGGTCCTGCTGCCTCAGAAGAGCAGTCAGAGGCACTTCGGTGAGCTGAGAGGGAGCCCCTTAGCCTTTATTAACCAAACCCATGGGGTTTTTGTTTTTTTTTTTTGAGAAAACAGAGCAAAGCTGATGTGCAGGGCTGTGGGTGCAAGCAGGACCGCCTGAGGTTGGGTGGGGTCAGCCCTCCTTCATCCCCGTGGGGTGTTTGGGATGGGTGTGACAGCTCCCCAAACACAACCCTCGCTCATCAGGAGCAGCGTGGTGGAGGAGCAGCCTCGTGCTCCAGCTGCCTCTGGTCAAGGCCAGCGAGCTCCTCCAGCTCCATGGCCAGTGCCATCCACCCACCCCTGCTCCGGGCAGGCGGCCTGAGCGATAACCTCGCACGGCGGCTGGGCCTGGAGGGAGGACACGGCCCCCAGCAGCTCCCCTGGAGCTTTGGGTGGCTGCCAGGGGGCCAGGGAGCTCAGGAAACCTCTCACTACAAAAAGGCTGCATCCCACTGCCCTGGGGATGCTGCGCCTGGATGGAGAAGCACCCCATATCCATGGTCCCCAGGAGAGCTGGCCTTCAGAGGAAGAGCTTGTCTGCCCCATCACAGACAAAGGCCGGGTGGGAAGGTGTAGAACAGCACAGTGCCACACACTGCTGACTGTGCTTCCATTGCACCTGCAGGTACAAGTGGGGCTGAGGACCTGGTGCAGCGCACACAGCCAGCAGCACCACTCTTGGTGGCTTTAGTACTAAATAAACAGGATAAATAGAGGGGAAGGGAGGCTCAGAGAGAGGAAGCGACTTGTCCCCTAGTCATCGACAGCTAGAAACAGATTGCAGGTCTCCTCCTCCAGATGTGCTCTGCTTCCCTGCCTGGGAATGTTATTCCATGGCTGTATCACCTTCTTCCAGCCTCCCCCCAGCAGAGTTTCACTCCCCTTTCCTCCCCAGCACAGAATTATTTAAGCAGAAAGCCCAGGGTTGGTGGTCCAGTAAGAAATGCAAGCAGGGAGGCAACCCCTCTCCTGGGACCAGACTAGGTGGCCCTTTTTTAGTTCATGAGGAATTCAAGGGAAAAAAGAAAAAAAAAAAAAGAAAAAAAAAGAAAAAGAAAAAAAAATCCACATCCAAAGCTTGGGGTTTTTTCAGCAACTGCAATTGTTTCTGTTTCCTAATAAATCATGTAGGCCAGGGACGACCAATCTGCACAGCATTATTATTGTCTCAATACATTTGTTGAAAGAAAAATAACACTGCGGCTTTGCTGAAGCAGACAGGATCTGCTTTTCCAAAAGGTTTGTTGATATTAGCCCACAATCTTGTCGGGCTCCATGTATACTCTGGCCTGAAAGAGCTTTGCTGCATTCCCATCTCTAAGATACGGAGAGTCACCAAACCCAAATATTACCCTGAGCAGCTGAGACCTCAAAAGGTCTTTCTTTATTTTCCTCCACACTCTGTTTCCCATTAACTCTTCAGCAGCATTTGTATGCCCTTAACTTGCAGAGCCCAGGGCTGAACTCAGCTCCAGGCTGAACTATCTCACATCCATCTAAACAACAGCAACCCTGCAACCTGCAGGATTTACTCCAGGGATTTTCCTCTGAATATGAACAGGGCAAGTCTGTCCTGGGGGCAGCCAGTTTGTGGATATCCATTTTGTGGATAAGCAGCACTTTGGTACTTGCTGACCCTCATATCAGCAAGTTACTGCCATCAAACAACCCCAGAGAGTGATTCTCCCCTTCCCAGCCCAGGCAGCACTAAGGAGCTGTGGGTTCTGCTCCTCACCAGCCCAGTCCTCTGCAGCTCCCCATAGCTACAATCATCAGCAGCACCCTGGGGATTATATGGACAGGCCACATGCTTTAATCCTCAGGGTTTAAACAGACCCACATCTCATGTCAGACCAGAGCAAGGGCCACCAGCACCCCTCTGCTGGTTCTTGGTGTCCCCTAGAGAAGCAACCAGTTGGACTGGTTGTGGAGAGCAAAGCACTCAGGTCAGTGGTGTTGCCCCTCCCTTGTCTGCCCGTGGTCCACTTGTGCCATTGCTTATCTCTGAATGACAGCCTGGATTTTTCTTTTTTTCTTTCCACAGCACATGGAAACCAAGAGTTCTCCAGCATGTCCAGGTGGATCCAGACAGGGCATATCAAGAGCAGACACAACTCATGTGGGAACAAGGATCTACTCATCCCATGTGAAGCATGTCCACAGTGTGAAGGCTGTGGGATGCACAGCACAGACTCTCTGAGCTGACCTTGAAGTGCTTTTGAATCAGGTTTCCTGACCCAGAGGGATCTGATAGGCAAAGATTAAGTGCCTGATCTGTGCTCACCCTCAGCCCAGCCTCATCTGCCAAGAATGGCCATATTGTCAAAGGGAGTCCCCAAAGGCTTTGGGTGAGGACCCACGGGGGGCCCAGGCAGGGCACATCAGCTCAGGTGTGCCCATTCATCCCCACGGCAGAGCAATCCCAGCCTGGAGACATGGAAAGAAGGGAAGCACTGAGACAAAAGAGTCAACAACAGGGAGCTCAGGTGCAGCCTGAGTGAGAGCAGACAGTGCCCATCGAGTCATGGCAGTCACTGCCCATCCCTACAGCCCATGAACGGTGCCCCAGCACATCAGATTTGCCCCCTGATATTTCCAAGTGTCAGACGTTCTGCTACCTTTGGCTCTGAGGGGAACGGTAGTTTAATTTTGGATCCTGACCTAAGGCTCCAGGGTGTTTGGAAGTTGAACAACAAGCACAGAGGGGTTTTTCCACCCAGCTTCACTTCTGCTGCCTCTGCAGCAGTTCCCCAAAACCAGCCTGCTTACACAGGGCTTGCTTAATATCATGGCCCATTCCCTACCCAGAGAGGGCCCTGCATCACGCAGAGGGAAGGAAAGGGCACGTGGTGTCACAAGAGAGATAAGGCAGTGAGCCAAAACAACCCTGCAAAGGTGAGCAGACACAGCTGGCCTGGCTCAGGGCTGAGCTCACCCCTCCTGAAAGGCATTGGAAACAGTGGAAAAGAGCTAAGTGAAATAAAAGCCAAAGTCTAGCTGCTTTTGAAGGTCTTTGAAGCACAATGAACACACATACTAGACCCTCTGACCCCCAGGAGCCAGTCCTGCAGTGGTTACACCCATGGCATAAGAAGGCATTCGCACCCATGGGTCAGTAGAAGGCAGTTTGTCTCCTTTCAGAGCTAAGGGATGGTTGAACAGATGAGCCCAGACAGCAGCACATCCCCACCAACCATGGCTGAAGTTAGTCAGTGCCTGAGCCAGGCTGACCAGCCCAGTCTTCCTCATCCAACATCCACCATTCATACCCAGCTCTCCAGTATCCACCACCGTTCAGGTTGGGATGCCCCTGTGAACCACCCCCCCCAGGCACTGACAAAAATTCAAATTGAAACATCCCCTGGGGGATTAAAAAAAGACCATTGCAGGGCAGCAGCATTTGCAGGGGATTTTGAAAGCATTTCTTCCATCCTGGGAAAGACAAGAAGTCTTTTTGCATTTGGGGCAGAGTAATAGGCAGATAGGATTTCTCTGGAATAAGCATATTAAGAACAACCCAAGGAAGAGTGGTAACACTGCACAGTGGGAAGGAAAAAGCCCAAGGGCAAGGCAAGCTTGGCTTAGCTGCCCCAGCCAACGTTACACAGGGTTTGGGCTATTGCTATTGCTGCTTGTATCAGCAGCAGCTCGAGCCCTATGTAATGATTTCATGTCCCTGCTGAAATCTGTTCCTGAGGTGTGTCCACACCCAAATGAACCCCTCCCATCGGCCAAGGATGAACAGGCAGGCCATGTCACCAGCACACTGTCAGCTCCAGCCGACACACGGCTCCCGTGCGAGGCACTGACACGGCTCCAGGAACCGCCGCCTTCAGATCACAATGAAAGATGTGTTTGTTTGTGTCTCACTCAAGTCCCCATTTGTCCTCTCCAAAAACCACAGAGTAATTCAGCTCCAGGGCAGGCTCCAGCCTGGCGACAGCACAAGAGCAGTGCGGGGGATGCCCAAGACCTTCTCCCCCACACCACTGCCTTTAAAAACACAACTCTGGGCTGAGGCGACTGAACTGATTTTTTTTTAAAATTATTATTGTTTTTTCCTCTCCAGGCAAATAAAGCCTCTGCACAAACTAGTCTGACTCCAACTCAATCTGATGCTTCCCAAAGGAACCGGAGGAACCGGTTGGTGATGGGGCAACCCCTCCACAACCACCACGGTGCCTGGGTGGGCACCTGTCCCAGCTCCCCACCTGCAGGGATGGCACCTCATCCACCCTTTCGTCATTTCTGCCATTTTCCTAAGGAGTTTCTGCAGGTTTCTGTGCAGTCAATAATGCCCTCTCCACTGTATGTGACAGCAGGGCTCTCCTTCCAGCTTGGCCCAAAGCTCCCTCAGCTCACTTCAAGTGGGATAAACACGTTTATCACAGGAGCAGTCAGGACCAAGCGGGATTCAGCCTCATGGCTTCAGGTTCCCACATGGAGAGGAGCCCACGGAGCTGCTGGAAGGAGCCATCCACCTTTCAGAACAGCATGGAACTGGCAGCAAAGCTGCTGAGCTCAACACCTCTTTGGCCAGAGCAGGGTCTCACATCATCCCAGACTTCAGGGTAGGAAATCCCAAAGGGAGCCTCTCTGGGGGCCAAATGAGAGGCAACAGGCCTAAGGGGGATCCCCACTTCTGACCTCCAGCTCACTGACACTGCAGGATGTGAGCCAGGGGGTGAGAGAACTGGCTCTGCACACCCTGACCCAGCACACGCCACTGCCCGTGAGCAGCGCGCTGCCGTGGGTCCCAGAGGTGTGACCTGCTGCACTGGAGAGGGAGCAGGGAGCCTCTCCCAGCACCCCACGCACTGCTGTCACCTGGAGATCCCTCTGGTAGGTTGGACACACAGGTAGATCCTCATTACATGCACGAGCTGTTCCACACAGCCCAGCTCAGCACTTACGACTTCCCAGCCACCGGCTGTGCAGGGCAGAGCCAAGTCTCAGGTGCTGAGATTCCAGCGTGGCCCCGCTCCCAGCAGGAGACAACACCTCCATGGGGCTTTTTTCAACCCAGAAGCTCATCACAGCCTCACCCAGCCTCCTCCATAGCAGGGAGTATGTTCTGACATACGCATGAGTAACACCATGAAAAGACACTCCAGGGAGGCTCTGCCAGCTGGAGGAGGAGCCTCCCTGCCCTGATTCCCCCCTGCAGTGGGGGGGACACAGCAGCAGCACTGCTGCAGCACGCTCTCACCCCAGGAATTAGCCCGGGATGGACAGCACGTGCTCCCCAGCAGGAGTGCAAAACACACCCAGAAGCAATCCTGAGGCTCTTACTGAACTTCTTGGCTGTTGCCCCAAAACAGTCAA
The DNA here is from genome assembly GCA_013399855.1 of Oxyruncus cristatus. Lineage (NCBI taxonomy): Eukaryota > Metazoa > Chordata > Aves > Passeriformes > Cotingidae > Oxyruncus > Oxyruncus cristatus. Next base: position 305,492 of record VXAY01004353.1, read on the forward strand.
GGCGTGACTCTCCCAAAACCAGCTAATGCTGACTCCTGCTGCACCATGATGGCCTCTGAGCCCCGGGAGATGCCTCTGGTTTTCAGAGAAAGCCAGTAAAAGGCAAAGCAGCTGAGTCAGCACCCAGCCCTGGGGAGAAAGCCCTGAGTCAGCTCTGTTGTGAGCACAAGCCAACACTCCTCCTCTCCCTCTCAGCACTGCTGGCAGCCCCATCCCTGCCCTGGCAGCACCACGTCAGCCTGCACACACAGAGCACACATGTGAGGCTTTGCAGGCTGGAGACTTCAAACACTGGAGCAGCCACTGCTCAGGGCCAGTTAACTCCCTGCAAGGACCAAGGGGTCACCCACAAACCTTCTGGAAAAGCTCACAGCAACACACACCAGGACCAGCAGAGAGCAAGGCTGAGAGGACAGCCGTGAAATGGGTTATAGAGCACCCGTGTCCTGCAGCAGCCTCGGCTCAACACGCTTCGTCTGGGCAAAGGAGGCAAGTGGGGGCCCCAGCTGAAGCCCCTCCAGAAGTAGTTGCTGCTGATCCTCCCTTTACTGTGGTCCACAGGCACAGACAGGCCCCCGGCACCCTAGGAATGGCCTGTCTGCCTCTTCAGAACCCCTTCTCTGAGCTGGGCCCCTCTGAGGCTCTGGGACTCCTCGTGCATGCAGAGACTGCCCAGCACAGCTTCCTCCAGATCATTAGATTTGGAACTTCTGCACCTCCTCTGCTGGGAACCGGCAGAGGAATAAAAGATGAGACACATTTCTTTAAAGCAGGTCAGATAACTATTAAAAATCACCCTTTCTTTTGTCTTCCCCTCTCCCCACCACTGTCACGTAGCTGGGTATCTCCGTGGATGCTCCTATGGATGCTGGGGAGGAACACAAGGGAGAAATTCCATATCCTCTGCCCAGCCCTGGCCAGAGATTTCTAAATGCTGAGTGGGGCAAAATGCAGACATTTGGATGATGCTGAGATAAGTGCATGTGGCACTCCAAAATGAACTTCACAGGGCTGCTCTCCTTTCACTGCCATGGGGCATCTTGCTGTTGGAAAGGCAGGAGGAGGAGAGTGGTCAGGGTTAGTCATGGTTTCTGTGCCTCCATGTCTTTTAGCAAAGCTCTGAGGCAAAGACTGATGGTGAAGGAGAAAGGACTGGCTGGAAAAGGCTCCTTCTTTGTTGAGCACCCAGACCATGACAGCTAAGACTGGCTGATCCTCACTAAAAGGAGGACCAAAATCAGCCAAACAAAGAGAGGGCTGGCCCCTTGCAGCAGGAAGGGGAATCATTTCAGACAAGCTGGAAAGGAGAAACTTGATTTCTTCTCCCTAACCCCAGCAGCCCAACTCCTCCAGGCCAGAATCTTGCTGCTGTCAAGATATTTCTGCACATTGCTTTGGCTCTGTGTTGCTTCTAACCCCTGCCAGAGACTTGCACATGCTTCCCTTCTGATGTTTTTCTGGTTTACTTACCAACCAATTTGGTTTTCAACTTGCTATCTGCTGGAGCAGCTGGTCCCAGTATTGCTAACCTTATTTACCACTCACCCAGCATCTCTGACGCTCATCACTAAGGTACTTTTCCAGTTCCAGAAGCAAGTACCATTTAATTAAGTTGAGGATGGGCAGGAGAGCTCCTATCTCCCTCAGAGGTGTTGCACCACGTCAGCTGGTCAGGTTTGGAGCTCATACAAGTCCTGTCACACTTCAAAGGTAGGCAGGGAACACCTGCTGCATTGCACCACGGCACGTCCCCCCTGCCCAGCCTCCTCCTCGGGCAGGGAACACTCCTGGACGCTCAGAGGAGCTTGATGCACGAGCCAGATCACCTCTCCTGCCTCCTGCCACAGTGACTCACTTCAAATCACATCCTCCCCCTCTCATTTCAAGCAGCACAGCACCAAGCAAGGTCTCTCTCTGTCTGTGCTGAAGAACACAGTGATGCTGGTGTTCAAGGTACAAACAGCTTGGCTGCTCTTTAACTCGAGTGTGACCACAGTGTCCTCCCCCACAACCCACATGTGTCCTTAGAGTGGGGAGAAGCTGCTGCACAGAGGACCAGGCCACAATGTGCCCCAACACAGTGGATAAATCAGGGTAGTCCCCTCCTGCAGAGCACAGGCTGAGCCACACTGAGGGGGAAGTTCTTCTTTATCTGCACCTCCTCTCCTGCTGGAAACAGGGAGAGGAGTAAAGGATGAGACGTGTTTCTTTAAATTAGGTGAATAACTATTGAAAACTGCCCTTTCTTTTGTCTCACCCTCTCCCCACTGCTCTCACAAAGCTCTTCTTATCAGGAGAAGAGAGCAGCAGCAGGTTGGAGCTAAAGCAGTTCCCAGCATGGAAACTGGGATCACCAGTGAGGAGTGGGACAGCAGAGCTGGGAGAAGGTGGCAGCAACAGAAAAGAGCTTGATGAAAAGCTGCCTACAAATGTCTCTGATCTTACACCCAGCTGGCCTGAGGGTGGGATGGGACATCACCAGGGACAGGCTGTGGGGATCACAAATCCCTGCAGTGGGGCTTTGCTTCACATGGAAGAGGCAAAGAGTATCAGCATAGCTTGGGGGGAAATGACCTGTTGGTCCTGAAAGGGAAGGAAACAGGTGATCTAATCCAGACCCTCGGGCCTGGCTGGAGGAAAACCAAGTGTGGCAACCCTGCTCCTCTCCACGCCAGCAGTGAGGTCGTGGTGTTTGGAGAAGAGATGACCCTGTCTCTCCACAGGATGAAGAAGGCAAGCTTTCCCCCATCCCCCAGGCAGCATCTGATAGACTTCAAACAGACCCTGTAGACACCCACACGAGTTTCCCAACCCACTTATTTGTCACCACAGCAAGCTCTGCATGCCTCATACCTGGGTGGTGACTTAGTTCACCAGTGGGCTCGTGGAAAATCAGAGAAGTAGAGGGTTACCATGGAAAGTGTTTTCACCAACAGCCCAAACCACACACTTGTCAGAGGCAAGAACACAGCAGATGCCTCGTGCCTATTTATGGGTAGTGTTGCCCAAGTGGAGGGGGATCTAACAGAGGCAATTCAAGTTCATTAGTTCTGCTTCCTTAGGAACAGGTAAGTCAGTCTGTTGCTTTTAAGAGGAACTCAATTATGTTAATTAGGTATCAAGAGAAAGCCCTTCATCTTCAGAGAGTGGTAAGAAGAGCAGTGCTTTGCAAGCACCTGCTCCACCTCTGTCCTGAGTCACCTCCAGCCAAGGCCTTTCATTAGGTGGCAACAAGCATGTCCTCACATAACACTGCATCAATATGCCATTTGCTCCTCATTACAGAGTGGAGTCAGCACATGTGAGCAGAATAATTTTTAATCCATCCCTTCCATCCCCGACTCTGCTGCCAAACAGGTCAAGCTGTAATCGTCTTCCAAAGACTTAAGGGTGAGCCTTTGGGAACTGGATTTTAGGGCAGTGGGTGGAATCCCTGCATGAACCTCCTTCTGTACAAAGCACGCCTGGCTATTGGGAGACGTGGCACCAGGTCCTGGGGCCGGAGCGAGTCCTGCAATTACGGGTGAGTGGCTGGGGATGACACACATCAGCCAAGCTGTGGTGCTGCAGGGAGTCAGGCTCAAGGCAGGGACAAGAGGAAAGCTGCAGAGCAAGACCTTAATGCCACTTTGATCAAAGGACTGGGCTCTGAGCAAAGCTATTGCTCATCCAGGCACTCCCTGCGAGGCTCTGGAGCTGTGGACGTGCAAGCGCCGTCGGAGCGACGGACACGTAGCAGCTACGGAGCATCCAGCACTGCCCCTCAGCAAGCTTGGAGCTGAGTCACAGCAAAAACCTGCAGGGTGGTATTTCCTCTCCTGCCAAGGATTTCTAGGCAGCTGGGAATAGGGACTAATACCAGTGGAGGTGGGGAAAGGCAGGCAAACCAGCCACTGGAGTAAAAAGGGACACCCATTCAGTGGCTTTCGCTCCAAGTGTGGTGCAAAGGGTATTAAAAAAAAAAAGTCTACAAACAATTTAAACTGCCATAAAAATCAAACTGCAGCCAAAGGTGGAAATCCAGGGCCAAAGCCTCCCTGACTTTGTATTTTGCTTGCACTGTCCTCCCAAACACTGGCTGAACATTTAATTCGGCCTCTTCCCCTCACTCACGCGGCCTCACAGAGTAAGAGGAGAGTGGGCAGGTTGGAGACAATTCCGGGAACATGTTGTTCTTCCCTCCTCATCCTGCCAGCACTTACTCTGTGCTGGAAAAAGCCTATGAAACGCAGCAGGAGAGGAGAGGTGAGGTACAGGGCTTCTGAAACGCCCCCTCAGATGTCCTTGGGAGTTATCTCAGCGCGAAACAACAAAATCACTTTTAAAAGCCTACAAAAGGCTGGGTTGAGATCCCTGAAGTGGAAGCAAGGCCACAGAGAGGGGTTGGGGCAGGCTGAAGACAAGGAGTGAACCATTTTACCCCTCTACTGGTCCTGGCCCACTTCTCTTAAAACCCCAGTTAGGATGGTGGGGAACCTTGAATTGCACAGAACGGGCTGCTGGGTTTGGGGGTTTGCTTACAGGAGGCTGGAAGGCAGCTGGGGTCAAAACAGCAGATAGGTGGGTGCCAAATGGGGTTTAGAGGTCTTTGCTGAAATAGTCACAGTGTTCTGGAGCCTTTTAGGACCAGGTTAGCACAGCTAAAAGAAGCTCTTCTTCTCCCACAGACCCACAGAATGAATCCTGCTGAGAGGAGTCTACAGAAACACTTGCAGAGGGATTTTGGTCTCACTACAGGACAGTATTTTGGTACAACCCTGGGGTTTTTAGCCCTGATAAGTGTCATGGGACACTTATTCATCCATCCCATCCATCCCAGACCTTCTCAAGTCCCCTGAGCTGTTCCAGAAGGCCTCCCTGAGCCTCAGAACCAAGGTACATGAAGGAGAGATGAGGGATGAGGTAGAAAGAGTCACTAAGTGGAAACTTTTTATTTAAAGAACCCGATGGCCTAAAATAAAAGTTGGAGCAATAGAAAGTGCTGAAGAACGAACATGGGCAAGAGGTTAAGATCCCTGTGAAGGCACCATCAGAGTGAGGCATTGCAGGCCATGGGGAAGAGTGGGAATGAACGGCGGGGAGAGCTGCTGTACCTCCCACAGGACCTTGCCTGCAGGAGTGGCCCACCCTCATTAAAGTGCTTATTTTTTATAAGGTGGCCTGGTCGTGTCCCCTGGGACTCACAGGCACGAACATCCACCTCGTGCCAAGCTGCCAGCCAGCACAAATGAAAGCTTCAAGCTAAACATGAAGGGGCAGCCTGCTCTTTGGAGCCGTTCCCAAAATAACGCCATCGACATCAGAGAGAAGAACACTTAAAGCCTTGCCTGGACACATGTCTAAAAATCTCCAAAAATAGCTCCTGCTTCCCCTTTGAAAAACACTGTGGTTTCTAAAGCCTCACAGGAACTCTGGTTCTGCTCAGAGAAGCCACAAAACAAGCGAGCAGCCCAGAGCTGATCTCTGAGCACATCTGGACTGGCCGAGATCAGCCTTACAGAGGAGGAAAAAAAAAATCAAGATTTTAAACAGCATGTGTCAAATCCAGGGACCTTTATTTCTCTGGAATGGAAAGAATTTGCCAGCCTGGACAAAAAAAAAAAAAAANTACATTTTTCAAATAAAAAAAAAAAAAAAAGAACACACGCACACATAAGAGTTTGGCTCCATAAATTTCTGTCATAAGAAACAACTTTGAATTGTACACCAAGCTTTTTACAAAGCATCCATGTTAAGATGTTTTTACCGTGCTCTATCACATTCTTGGCCATTTATACAGAATATGCCATACCAAATGCTACATCAGCTTAAGACATTTTTAAAAATTAGTATTAAAAAGATACAAAGGCATCTTGGCTTTCATTTGGGTTTTTTTTTTATTAAGACGTGGGAGTTTTTTTCTTTTTTTTTGTTTTTCCTAAGGAAGTCACTAAAAAAATATAATAACTTAATTCATAAGGACAAGATTGGTTAAAAATCCAGCCTTGCTTGCTTGGCAGCCTTCTGAGCTCGTACCTCTGTTGCTTCCATTAGTCTATGAGCAGGTTGTGGGTGTCCTGTGGGGTCTCTCCTGCCCTCCAGATCTGTCCAGCCTCTCAGTTACCAGTTCTGTTCCGAGTTCTCACTGTGACCAGGAAATACTCCTGACCAAGCGCTAAAAGTGACCTTCAGCCAAACAGGGGGGTTCAATCTGGGCCAATTTCACATGGGTTTAGCCCTTTGTCTTTTGCCTCTTTGTACATCCTTTGGAAGTCTTTAAAACGAGGGGCACAGCCTAACCTGGCCTCCCCAAAGTGCATACGTCCCGTGAAAAGGAAATCTCCATCTCCTGGCTTCACCCCACACTCCAGCAAGGTCTTTATTTGTCCTCTCCAGTTCCCACTCTCCCCTGTCAGCTGAAAGACTTTGCTCTTCTGCCTGTACAGTTTGTTGACACCAACATGAATGATGGATTCTTGCTCTTCTGCCTCGTTCGTTACGTTTTGAATGGAGCCTCTGATCACTGGAAGCAGAGAAAAGAGTTAAGGATTAATTACTCCACAAGACCCTCATCCAAACTCAGCCCTGTGCAACCAGGGGGACTGACTTCACCACAGCAGCCCCAGTTTTGGTCCTTTGTTATTTTTAAAGATTATCCAGTAACCTCCAGTATATATTTGCATTTGTTACAGTTTATATTTGTAACCTGTCCAGCAAAGGGTAGCCATATACATTAAATATAAACAGAGAAATTAGAAATTACATTAGAAAAATAGCATTAATTGTGAAGAAGAGTTCCAACAATAAGATATAAGCTAAATGTTCCCTGACAACCTACTTTCTGTTCTCCAGCCATCACAGCTACCAGCTAATATTAATTTCCCCTTTAAAAAGGGAAGCACAGAAAATTATTGAAACTTTTGGTCTTTTGTCAGCAGTCAACCAACACTGTAGGGCAGCAAGTAAAGGCCTCTCCTAGATGCGCCCAAGTCCTTGAACTTCTACTTTTACTGTGGTTGCTGGGTCCCTCTACCCACCGTGGGGAAGTGCCAGCTGGGCAGATGGTTTTGAGGTCCCTCAAACCACGTCCTCCACCCTCTTTCTTCCCTGCACTCCCTTAGACCACATTTACTGCCAGTGCAGGTTGCCAAGTGTAAGGAGGTGTCTATTGGTGTTTATGGATGTCACACTGGCATTAGGGAGAAGCACCAACTCACCAAAATCACTAGTGCAGACAGCCAGGAGAACCTCTGTGTCGCTGCATGGTCGGCAGGGAGCTGGAGAGGAAGGGCCAGAATTAGCAAAGGACTAGACAATAATAAATAAATAAACCATTTAAATCAACCAAAAATGTGGCGCACACACAGACACACACCACAGAGACGAGCAGTTTAAAAGCCTGTCAGGCATCAATACCACCACAAGAAGTGGGGACTGACCCTAAAGTCCCCATGGGATTTTTGTACCTAGGCAGGAATATGGATCTCTAACACTCCTGCTGGGATGTATTGTCTAGCAAATACCTCACACACTCATTGTGCTTATGCAAAATATATTTTGATACTGGGTGCATTTGCAGGGTGCTCTGCTGTGTAAATTCAACACTCTCAAAGGCTTAATTTAAGATCATGTGTCTTTTATATTCTGATGGCAAAGCTTCTCTCTTACAGTTTCTATCAAGTGTTTTTGGGCTGTTTCACAGCCATTTAGTCATCACCACATCAAATATCCAGGAGGTTACAGAGTGGGGGAGGCAAAGAGGGGAGGAAAAAAACCCCAGTGCATGTGTTGGAGGGCGTTGAGGCAAAGCGGAAACTCGAGCCCCCGATATCTGTTGGAGCTCAAGCAGCACAGAGACCATTTCCTGTACTGCTGGAAACATTTGGATATCTGCACTAATCTAATCAATGCAAGAATGTGGCTCCTCTTTGTACTCAGCCAGATATCTCTGAGGAGAAGGTGCTGTAGTTGCAATACAGATGTTTCTATAATACCCTGTTGGAGTTCAGGAATTTGCTTACTATCAAGGTCTGCCCTGCCTGGGGATGCTCAGCGAGTCTGTCCAGGTGGCACAAAGATCAGAGCCCTCGTCTGTCACTTGGTGTCATCCCAATATCCCAGTCAGAAAAATGGAGACCCTGGATCAGCACAGGCACAGAACTACAGCAAAGCAGGGCTTCCACTGGAGATGAGGAGAAGCCCTGGAGCTGCAGCTGAATTCAGCACACATTCCACCATCAAACCCCAAACTGAAGCTACCCCACTTCTCCCCACCCCTAAAAAAAGAATCAGGTTTTGAACCTCAACATCTGAAAACACTTAGTTACCAGATTCCCAAATTGTCACACCCTTCCTCTCAGCCTCGTCTGCTTCCCAGAGAAGTTTATCCACTGCTCTAAGAAGTAGATTTAAACTTGTCTACACAACGTGCAGCTGGTGACTCCGGTGCTCCTCTGTCAGCGCAAGCCACTCTCTAACATAAGACATGGCAAATCCCTTATTTTTTCCAAGGTCCCAGAAAAGCAGTGATCCAGAAAGAAGGATTATTGAACCAAATCCACCAGATTTGCTCCAGTCAGATGATTAATACACAGTGTAACACGCTGTTTAATAGGATTAAAGGGAATGTAAAATGCACATTTCTGGGCAGGGGCATTTGAAGGAATAATTCAAGGAGGTTAAAAGCTCCAAAAGAAATTACAAGGAATAGGCAAAATAGCATCTGGATCAATTGGCATTTCTGTTTAGTCTGAATATCTTCAGGGCCCTTAGAAACAAGTCAGCCTTTCCTGCCCTTCCTTCCCCACATACCAGCTCTCTTTTTCAGAAACCACTCAATATAATGAGAAATGCAGAACCAGATGAAGCCTGGACCTAAACAGAGTATCAGAATAAATTCAGGCTAAAGATATTCTAACTTTAAGACTCGAAGAGATTTTGACCAGTGGAGAGATCAAATGTCTGACAGAGAGAATTTTATTAGAATGACAGAATCATTTAGGCTGGAAAAGACCTCTAAGATCATCAAGTCCAACCATTAACCCAACACCACTGTGCTCACCACTAAACCACGTCCACAAGTGCCACATCCACACATACTTTGAACACTTCCAGGAATGGTGATTCCACCACTTCTCTGGGTAAGTCTTAGTGTATTAGTCACAAAACATCCTACTGTGGAGTTGTTTCATTCATGGCACCTCCCAAATCCATCCAGGGGAAACATCCCTCTTCCCCAGCCTCCCTCTGTCCAAATCAAGGCCTCACTTAGATTAATGGAGGGAATCTCACAGCATTTCCACATGGATAGACTGTCCAAAACCAAGCACAGCTGACAGACATCTTCAAAATCCAGTTGGATTTCAGATATTTTGCTCTGCAAAGACCTAGTAATAAAAAGGCATCTCAGCCTTTTTAAGTCTGAGTGAAAACAGTCTTGGTTTAGACCAGACATCTCTGTAGTTCATCCAACCCCACTGGAAAATCGAAAACACGAAGATGACTCAGGCACTTCTGTTCTCCAAAGGAGTGCAACACAAGCAACAGCACTAAAGATGAAAAACAAAATACTTTAAAAGTGGTTCCTTCCATTTAAATAGGCTGACACTGTAATAAATCAAAATGAACAAATCTCCATGTATACACAGAATCAAATCATTGTAATTGTGGACCCTAGGCAAAATCCTGCAGCCTTTTAAATGCAAGAGGAAATTAAAAGTGCTCGGCATTGCTCACACTAGATCATTGCTTAAAACCTGCGTCAGATCCAGCTGACTCACAGCAGTGTGGTGGCATGTGAGCGGCTTTAATAACCATTTTCCACCACCCATCACTGCAACACCAGACAGATGAAGACCAGAAATCCTCTTCTGTGGAACAACTCCCACATCTGCATTCACAGAGTATCAAATAGATCTCGCAAGTGGCAAAAACAAGGTATGCAAGCACAGATGGAAAACGAGTCGCGAAGGATTACTGCCGAGGTAAATGGACCATTAAAAAGCAAATAACATCCACTGGCTACAACCAAAGCTTCATTCCTATCCAGGCTCATAAAAGAAACAAAATCCTTAGGAGGTGGCAGTGCCTACACTCTCTTTTGAATCCCAGCCAGGAAGGAGTCTGTGTGTTTATGGCACAAGTTTGGGACTTGAGCAGCGGTTTCAGCTCATTCCCTCCGGATCGGGCAGCAGGTGCTTTCCTCCACCCATGGGTCAAAACAACACACACACCTCAGGCTAGAACGGGAAGCATCTTTACAACGAAGAAAAGAAAACCAAGAAAAGCACTTCACTCGTGCACAGCAGGTTGAAGATGCTCATTTTCCAGGGAAACGGGCCCGGTTACTAAACAAGGCATCTGTGTTTGCCCGATCCCGACTCCCTGGGGACGTCTCGAGGGCTGCCCAGGTTCTCCCGTCCAAAAGCAAGTCTATGAACTTGCAACAACAACAATATCAACGTCAGCTGCTCTAATTCCTTTTAACTCGATAAGCCAAAGAGCCTTAATTCATAGAGCAGCAGGGGAAGGGGGAAAAAAAAAAAAAAGAGAGAGAGAGAAAAGCAACATTTTATTGGAGCCCTCTAAAGCCCAGATGCCTATAACTCAACTCCACCGCCGGTGGCATAAAGCCTGCATTGTGCACGTCGGCTGCCGACTCTCCTGGGAATGCCTTTGATGGATTTTGACAGTATCCTGACCTGAAGTAACCTGAGGCAGCCCTCTCCCTCCACCCCCCCAGTCCAGAGCCTCCAAAGGCCTCTCTATTCACCTCCCCGCAGAGGGAGATGTAATTACATCATTCCTCACAAGCCAGCAGTCATGTCCCAGCTGCTTTGAGCGATTTGCCCTCTGAACCTGATGTTACTGAGGAGGACGCGGTGGTGCTAACAATAGACCGCACTTGTTGGCCAACAGCTTCGTCAAACGCTTTGCTGGTCCTCTCCTGGACCTCTCCTCAGGGAGGCAGAAACGCTCAGGAAGAGAGACGGACCTGCCCTGAGGAGGTGCCATGAGCCCCAGGTGGTCCCCACCTCAGCCAGCACCAGAGTTGGGGTATCCAGAAAAGGTTTTCTCCAATACCGGGGATGGATTTAAGCGCACCTTTAGTGCCGCAGTTTAGCACAAACCTTCTGTGCCTCGAGCGCGGTGGGTGGTGTTGCTGTCCTCTCTCAGCTCACACACACAGCTCCAGTCCTTCCTCTTCTGGTTTGTGACATTTGCACGCAACCCTCCTTTCCTTGGAGAGGAGGAGGTGGGGGTTATGGAAGGGCCATCGTCGTGGTTTAGGATGACAACTCCCTGCAGGACACGTTCGACCGAGACGTGCTGGCTCTGGCTGCAGGCGTCACAGAAACCACATGAAGGGGCCTGATCCTCTTTTGAAACACTTGTGTTTCAACAGCCACCCATGGGTCTGACTGACCTTACCTTACCCCAAACCAAGCTTCCAACCCATAAGCAAGAAGTCTCCTCTGCCTGTCCTGAATTTTCTCAACACGCTCCACAACATCATGTCTCTCAAGAACAGCCAGGCTGCAGGTCTCTACACACTGTCCCAAAACTCCACTTAGGGAGCCCAAAAGCCCTTCTCCCTCCGCTGTCCCCAGGTCAGCTGTGCTGAACATCCACCCCCACACCGGCAGCGTGCACAGGAAGAGAGACACCCTTTAAGCAGAAGTGAAAATGTTTAACACAAAGCAATTGCAGAAAACCGCTGCACCGAGGAATGCCCTTGGGTTTTGTGAAGAAGAGGGTGCCTGCGGTGTGGTGGAGGTGTGCAGGGTGGGGGAGGGAAACACTGAGCTCTTTATCTGACCTTCCAGTTGCCAGTGGCACACATCACCCACACGCTGGTACTTCTGAATAACCCTTTGAAGAGCAATCAGACCTTTTAAGTAGCAAAAGCCACAGCGGAGGCCCAGGCAGGGTTGAAGCTTGTTTTCTGTTGGTTCTAGGTTTAAATCTTCTGGTTGAAACAAGCAGCCTTTTCTCTTCAGGACGTTCAGATGGGTCCTGTTGCAGCCCAGGTTGATTTAAGCCAAGCCAGTTTGTACTGCAGCACCTCCAGTCGTACTGGTGTGGGGTCCCAGACACATCTCTTGGATGGAAGCTCAGACTGACATCAGTATTAGCTCATATGGAACAAAGAAACCCACCCACACCTTTCAAATTCTTGCTGGCAGCTTTGTAACTGGCACCTCTTGCTGGCAGCACCCTACGGGAAAGGGCATCGTAGGATGAGTCCCCTTCCTGGAAACACACAGTACAGACTTCTGAGAGAAGATTATAAAAATAGACATGTGGTTTCTCCAGTGATGGTGCATTTCTCCATCATTTCTCTGAGTCCTAACCAGAAATGACTATGTCTCAGCTGATTACTGGACCAGTGATTTATCTGGGAGACAAGAGTTTAAGGGCAAACATCATATGAGCGAGAAAAAAAATAAATCTTGCCCTGATCCTGCTTTAACTAATTATAAAGTGGAATAAATCCTAGTAATTATTTCTTCCTAAATATGCCTGGGCTTTCTCTCTGAAGAAGCAACATTTCTTCCAAGAAACAAACCTCTACCAGCTTATAACCCAAACAAAAAGACCTGCTGCTTTGCAGTGGAGGTGGGTAAGGATCTGACAACCACTCTGGTTTACCAGGCTGTGACTAGTCTTCTCCTTTCTAGATACACCTCGACTTTCCTCACCCCCTCAGAAAGCCCTTCCTGAGCAAGCCAAAACAACACTCAACCTCAAAACCCTCACAACCCCCACACCGAAACGCCACCCAAACTACATCAGTGCATCTGCACTGTCAGTGCCTCTCGTACTGAAGATGAAGTGCTGGCTGGGAGCTGAGGCCAGCAGAGCTGCACCCAGCACACCTGCATTTCACACAATACCTGCTGCCCCAGCGAGGGAAAACGGGGCCAGATGACACTGAGCATCTCCACAGCTGGGCTGTAAGTTATTGACACGCCGTCACAACACACAGAGCAGCTCTCTCATCACTCCTTGGTTTTACAAGGTTTTCCTGTCTTCGGATGGGGTAGGATTACAGGGCTTTCTGTAAGCACTGCACTTTTTCCAGCGTGTCAGTAGGAAAATGTCCAGTGAGGGAGCAAACAGGGGAGTTGGGCTTGTGCTGCTCCCAGTCCTCTGGATCGATAAGCCTCAGAATTCCACAGAATCATGGAACAGCTTGGGCTGGAAGGAACCTTAAAGATCATCTGGTTCCATCCCCTGCCAGGAACAGGGACACCTTCCACTATTCCAAGTTGTTCCAAGCCCTGTCCAAACTGGCCTAGAACACTTCCAGGGATGGGGCAGCCACAGCTTCTCTGGGCAACCTGTGCAAGGGCCTCCCCACCCTCCGAGTAAAACATTTCTTCCTGACATCTAATCTAAATCTTCCCTCTTTTAGCTTAAAACCATATCCCCTCATCCTATCTGCCCACATAAAAACTCACTCCCCTGGTTTTTATAAGCCCTCTTTAAGAGCTGGAAGGCTGCAACGAGAGACTGTGCTTCTTCAATGAATAGAAGGTTAATGTTATAAGTTACCTACTGAGAGAGTTTAGTGGTCCTCTGAAGGCAGAAGTGTCCTTCCCCATATTTGCTAGGAAGTTAATCTGAGCCTCTGTGCTGAGCAGGAGAGGCAGCTCAGAACAAGGACCATGAGCACAGACACACAACTGTGTGACTCCCTTCTACAGCCACAACACAGCCAAGATTCGGTACAGGAATGGTGACTGATCAGCTGGAGCAAGGTCATGATGCTGCAATGGACATCCTCTCCTGACCCCTCCACGTGCAGAAGGGATATTGGTGATTTTATCTCCTCATAAAAGGAAGTGTCAACTTCCATTCCTTGCCTTTGCTTGTTTCTAACACTCAGTTCAACTTGCACTCATGTGTAAGTTTCCAGAAGTAACTTGGAAAATACAGACACTGGCCAAGAACAATTTAAACCTGCAACTAAGTTTTAATGAAATGCAGACTTTCGTAGGCTGTGGCATAGACTGTGCCAAGACAATTGAGTTAATACCACTTCCTTCCTGCAAAGAAAGAACAAAAAAAGCATATTGTGAACCTCACCATTAGGCATGTGATGACCTTTGTGTTCTGAGAAATGTTAAGACAAGAGAGCACAAAACAGAAATTTATCTTTTCACAGAAATGTCTTCCAAGGGGGTATTAAAGTCCTTAAGTACCAAAGATTGACTGTTTGTGTAAACAATGTAAGGAAGAGATTTGGTGCAAGGCAAGCTCCATTTGCAACGGCTTTCCAACTGAAACTTGGCTCAGCAGCTACAGAGCACGTAAGGATCCTTTGGGATTGCAGAGCTGATACCTTTTTGCTGCTCCAAGATGCAGCACCCATTGTAACAAATGAGCTGACAGGTCAGCTAGAAACACGAACGGCCATTTGTTTAAAATTTAAAACAAAACGGGGAGGGGAGGGAAAGGAACGAAAACGCCACAGACCAGTTTTTATTCAAGCAGCATTAGCCACTATTAAACTCTACCTCCAGGTCCGTGCATAAGAAGCACCAACCCAGGAGAAAAGATAAGTGACAGGGCTTCAAGACACTTCTTTCTGTCCCACCTCCTCCTCCATGGCAAACCCCAGAGCTGGGGTAGGCAGCGATGGAATAGTGACTGGATCAGTGCCAGCTCCCAGCCCAGCTCCTACTCTTACCCATTGCATCACAGCTCTGTAAAAACCCTCTGTTACAGTCAGATCTGCAACGTGTTGCGTCCAAAAAGCCCCACTCAGCAGATCAGATGCCCAGTTAAATTCCTCTCTCTGCTCTGCAGCAACAGAGCCCAGCAAATGAGAAGTGTCTCTGCAACCGCACCAGCCCATGTTCCTGTGCCAGCAGCACGTGTGCACATCTGCCACTTCTTTCCTTTCCCTCTCTCCCTCCCTAACTGCAATTAAAGGGAAAGGCTGGCAAGCAAAGTAACTGCTGGGAATGTCTCCTGCTGTACATGCACCAAGCACTACTATAAAGCCATAAAAAAGTAGCTCTGTTTGTTTATCTCACAGAAAATACCTCTCTCCTTCCTCAACCCTACCAGTGCTGCCCAAGGGGGATTAGGAACGGGAAACATGAGGACAGACAAATTGCTGGAAGCCAGAGGTGCTTCCAGATGGTTGAGGGGCTCCTCTAATCCCCTCTGAGCAGCAGAGGAGGGGCTGGGGCAGGACCTCCCTCTCTGTCACCCCACGAGAACCTGCCAGTACAGGCAGCACCAGCATCGCACCCCTGAGCTGCCCATCCACCTGCCCACAGCACAGCACTAAAGCAAATATTTTACTACTTCAGAACCCACAAAGATTTATGGCTTGGCTCATCGCCTCCTAAAATACACTTCAAAAATATCTCTTCTTTCTTCTAAAGAAAACGTCATTACAAAGCCTCATAAAATCACACATGAGTCAGAAAACATAAAGTTATAAGGAAAATTTTTGATGTCCTGTTTGGCTTTGTCTCCAACAGCTAACACAGCACTCAGCTGAGATGTCATGCAGTGCTTGTGAGGCAGAAAATGAAAATGTGAGGTGTTTTTTCCTCCCATGCCCTGGGGAAACGGTGCAGCCAAACACTTCCCTCTGCCCCTGTCAGGGGTTTAGGAGAGGCTGGAGCCAGCACCCACTACCAGGCTGGAATCCTGCCAGGGACACAAGGCCTTCCCTCCCTCGGTCCGGTCCATTAATGACTGCTATGGAGCAGGGGAATAGAATTAAGTAACAAGTGGTTGGTTAAAGTTAAACCCTGAGAGTGGAGTAATGACAGATCAAAGATTAAGTGAGTCTTCAAAAGAAAAAAAAAAAAAGAGAGAGGCAGAAACAAAAATAATTAAAGAACAGCATATGTGCATTCAGATCCACACAGGTCCTTCTCCTTCCTGTTTCTAGAAATCAAATTCTTTTTGGTATGTGGGAGAGCTTTGAAGGAACAAGGCCAGTTTTCATCATAAAACCATGTTTATTTGATCAGCCTATTCTTGAGGAGGGCTGTGGAAGGGCTACACCTCACAGAGCGAGAGCCTAGATGTTATAACACTGTTCAGTTAACCTGAAAAAAAAGTTACTTCAGGTCTGCCATTTGTAACAGGAAAAGCTTTACAATATATCACCTTTTCATCCTTAACAGCACACAGTGCTTGGTCATATGAAGAGCATTCACCTGTCCTACGTAAGAACCTGGTTTTTGTCTTAGATTTCACAC
This sequence comes from Oxyruncus cristatus, assembly GCA_013399855.1. Classification (NCBI taxonomy): domain Eukaryota; kingdom Metazoa; phylum Chordata; class Aves; order Passeriformes; family Cotingidae; genus Oxyruncus; species Oxyruncus cristatus. The sequence goes on from VXAY01004353.1 coordinate 321,703, forward strand.
ATCCACTTGCAGACAGATGAAGTTGGTGCAAAGGCACTGACAGTTCTGCTGGGGCAGAGATGCAAACAGGGTGATCTGGGAGGATGTTGATGCCAGGGAAAGGTATGACACCAGGCCGGGCTCCATGTGCATATCCCAGCACCAGGGATCACCACAAGTCTCCCAGGGCTTCAATACAGAAAACCAGAGTTTATGCCCATTGCAGGACTCAAATTCCATACAGGAGTCAGGAGGTGCCCATACCCAAAAATCCTCCCACAACTCTGAACCAGCAGCACGGTTGAACTGGTCAAGCAGCAGTTTTTCAACACCACGTATTAAACCTCCACCACAGCTTTAGGTCCAAAGTATCTTCCAAGTATCTGTGCAGTATTACAGTGAATATTTTCTGGCTTCTAGCACAGATTAAGGTGAAAGAGGTTTTCAGCCCTTCAAATCAGGAGCCCAAGACAGGAAAGCTTTGGCCTGTGTTTCAGTAAGTGGGAAGAGGAATGCACTTCCCCCGCCCTCCCATCCCTTCTTTAGCTACAGCCTCAGGAATTAGCAAACTAAACAGTTTTGCAGAGCAAGCACAGAGCATTATTAAAGACTGCCAAGCAACTCTGCAGGATTGCAGCCCTGCTTGTGGGACCATCTTCGGCAGCACAGAAAGGTCAGAGCCGAGGGAGCCCCAGCTGCCCGGACAATACACCTGACTGCTTATTGGTTTTGACTGCCCACTGAGTTGAGAAATAAGCTAACGGCATTCGTGGCCAGTCTAGCAAAAATAAGCTATTTTCTACCCCCTCTCCCCTGCAGCTGTGTATTTAACACTGCAGTCCCATTGTCACCTCCTCTGCCCGCTGCAAAACCTGCTCCTGTCCTGGCGACATCAAAGGACGAGCAGGGGCAGAGGAGATGCTGGCAAAGCCAGTGTCCTGGGGGAAGGAGAGACCAAATTAAGGCATCCCTCCAATTTTATTGGGTTTTTTTTTTTCTTTCTTTCTTTTTTTAAGGTGAAGACTTCTCAGTCTAATATTTTTTTGCCTTACTGAGTCTCAGGTCCCTAAAACACGCCCCTTGCTCGATTTCGGACGATGTAAGAGGGTGTGCATTCCCTGAGCACCAGAACTGCACTTTGAAACCATTTCACACAGAAAGAAACTCTAAAACTTTGCTCTCAAACTCTCCCACCCAGTCAATCATTCACTGCAAACCTCACCACTTCAGGCACATGAATAACTGGAGCAGGTTTCCAGCTTCTCAGAATTAATCCCACTCCAGGTGGTGTAATACAGCAGCCAGCCTGATGCAGTTAGATGCTGACCCATGACATTCAGTTTAGTGATATGCCCTCAAAAACTAGTTTTAAATGTGCTTTTTTAGATACGTATAGCATTAGGGTATGCTGTTTATACTTTTGTAGTTAGTTTGCACCAAGTTTTGTATCATCTTTTACTATGGGAAAGACAAAGTTACTGTGGCAGAGCCTCCTGCAAGGAGAACACACAAAAAACCCTTTGGAAATAAAGTATCCTGCACTAGGAGTGTCAGAAGGGTTCCTAATTAAAGGCCAATAATTGAAGTGTGTTTTGAACAACTGCATTAAAGACTGTTTTGAACAACTGCATTAAAGACTGTTTTGCCAAGTTTTTCTCTTAAAACTTGCTGCTGACCTTTTAGAGAGAGAGAAAAAGCAACTAAATCAGCAAACCTTTAGGTGCACCAGTGAGCCTCCCTGAGCTGCCACCCAACAAGGTGTGCTCAGGCTTTTAGAAGAGATCCCTCAGCTTTGCTCTGCTGCTTGTTGTGCATCTACTCCAATGGGAGGAGGGTGGTGTCAACCTGTTCTGTGCAAATCACAGACTCACGGGGTGCTTTGAGTTGGAAGGGACTTTAAAACCGTCTAGTTCCAGCCCTCCTAACACTGCTAAACCCCAAGAGGTACAAGAGTTTTATCCTCTGTGGAAAACAAGGGGAAGAAAATACCAAGCAAGCCAGTTTTCTATCTGATGGGGTGTGTTAGGATAAACCCCCCTGCCAACCCCACAGCACCCAGGGGTGCTCCCACCCCGCCACGTAACGCGGTGCCAACATCTCAGATGGTCACAATGACTCAAGCAGAACCTGTGCTAAGCATAAAGGTCACGGGGACTTTCAGTTTAAGTGTTCCAAGTGCCCCTTTCCATCACCTCTCCTGCCTGGCAGTGACGAGCACAGCGGGCACCGACCGCACCTTCCTCGGCCAAGAGCGGGCACAGCAGCCACTGCCTCCTGCTCACCAACACCAGGACGCTTCCACTCCCACGAGAAGTGAAAAGCACACCAGTGTGAGGGTAAAACACTGGCACAGGTTGCCCAGAGCGGTGGTGGACGCCCTGATCCTGGAAAGATTCAAAGCCAGCTTGGATGGGGCTCTGAGCAACCCGGTCTAGGGAAAGATGTCCCTGCTCATTGCAGGGGGTTGGACTAGATGGTCATTAAAGGTCCCTTACAATCCAAACCATTCTGTGATCCTGTGAGCTGCTGCTTCAGGCTGCAAAGCTGAGCAGCACATTCAGCCTCCAAGAAAGGAAAATAAATAAATAAATAAAATGGATATTTGGGAGCAACCAGAGGAAAGCAGGAGATTAGGATCCTATGAGCTGGGATGACAAAAGAGCTCTCTCTGGGAGGGTACCTGCAGAGATAGGGCAGATTGGTACTCCACCTCTGCCAAACCCACACTGCAATAAAGATCAACAGTTAAGAGGGTGCTTCAAAAACCCATTTGTTAGCAGAAACACTGGCATAGCCCAAATACTTATGAGCTTTCTGAACTTCCAGTCTGTTTTCTCAGTGAATTAATAGCGTACAGGAAATAGCTGAATACTGTTAATTACTTAACTGGATTTATCCAGTTTTGCCTTGTCTTTCAAATACCCACCCGAGAGCTGTAGCTCCTACCTATTAATATTCTCAGCCAGGTACCCAGCATTAATAAAGAAAACATATAAAAGAGCTACTGGAAGCTGCACTAAGTCAGTAGATGCCATCAAGATAAAGGGATATTTGTGTTAACGTTTGACTTCTTTGCCACACAAAAGCGGGTGGGTAATGAAAGGGCTTTCAATTTACCTCCTGAGCTCTAACAACTAAATTACAGACAGCCCCCTGAGCGCAATGGGAAAAGCAAACTACACAGCTTGCACAAAGCTGGATCCAGAGCTTGATGCAACACTCTCGAAACACAGACTTTGGGTAACAAAATAAAGGTCCTTTGGTGGGACAGGGGAAGAGGATTCACCTTCCCCTCCAAAACCTTTTGTCAAACCTACAGATTCTTATTTCACGGTAGTTGAGCAGAAGCTGAAGGACTGAAAAAGCAAATGATTCTCGAGGCACCTTCACACTTCCCACAGGAGTTCAGTGCAAGCAGCCTGCTGTGCTGCGAGGCAGACCTGGACCTGGCACATGCTCCACTCCAGCTGAGAAGCTCGTGTGGGTCATTACCTTGAGAAAACTTCTAGGAACTATAATGGCCAAACAACACTTTTGCCAAAACCTCCATCTACTTGCCAGTATAGCAGAGACTGTGATAATTTTCTTCCAGCTCAAGCAGAAAAGATTAGAATCAAAAGAATTCAACAATTTAAACAGGTTCTGCTGATTCTCAGCTGGCCTCGGGCCAAAATGTCACAGCGCCTCAGTTCTTCAGTTGGGCAAACACCATCAGAGCCTGGCTGCAGGAGCTGAAGTTAATGGACCATCAGTGTGGATGGGAGTGATAGAGGCGTGCAACCCAAAACCTAATGTGAAATCACAAGCACTTTCAGTCACCCATCCCTTTGAGTATCAAGAGGAGAACACGCCCATCAAGATGCCTGAGTTGTCAAGGTGACCCTTCTTAGGGACTACTCCCATTAGATGGTGACAAGCACTGTTTGCCTTCGATCCTCTTTCCAGCTTAAGAAGCAACCCCCCAGAAGTGTGCTTTTTTGATTGCTACTATCACAGTAAAAAAATTCCCACACCAAATGTCAGCAGTCTCAATTAAATCCTCTCAGTACATTACAAATACTTCCTAGTAGGGAGTCTACTTCTCAGATATGGAATCTAAACCTAAAGTACTTCCTAGATAGGGAATCTTAAAAAAATGTGATAAGGCAGAATCAGAGCCAAGAAAAGGGTTAAACCAGCAAAATCTGGAAAATTGTAAGACTGTCCTGTGTCATTCAACCGTCCCAAGAAAAGGGAAAGGCCAATTCAGAACCTGCATATGTTTTCTGCTGAATTATTTGCTAGACTCTGATTAAGTGGGAAAGAATGGCTGTAAACTAATAAAACTTGAGGTTTTCTAATTAAACCGCAGGCACCCTGCCAGGCATTGTTGATTTGTTGATGCACCCTGCAATGTCAGGGCTCCGAGGACACAACAGGTCATTAAAGTATTAAACAGATGACTTACACCCTTTAATCAGAGCTGGGATGCCAGGTTAGGAAGAAAGAGTAAACTCAAGGGCAGAGTACAACAATTATCACCAGGAAACAAACACAGCATTTAGGGAAAGTGGGGAGAAGTTGTTAGCGAGTAGTTATTGCACAAGGAAAGGGCTGGATTACTGAGCCCCGCACCTGGGTCTTTTATGATAGTCATCTCCCCACTCTGCAGTCACAAGAAAATAATGCAGTATTTGTGATTTTCAGTCCTTTGCTATCAGATGAAGCGCTGCAGCTTCCTCTGCCCAGCACATCTCAGCCCCCATCTACAACAGCATCTCACACCCTGTCATCTCTTCACACCTACTGCCAGCTCTGCTGAACTCTGTCAAACTGCAACTGAGACAGGAGCAGACTCATTTTTCCAGCGTGCAGCAGCCAAAAAAAAAACCACCTTAAGCTACGTTTGTGACCAAGAGACAGAGGTAAGGTCAGAGAGAAATACAAGGACCTTAAACCCAGTTTTCAGCTCCTTTAAGGTCAGCGCTCGCCTCTGGCTTGAGCCTCCCCTCCGATAAAACTCCCGTGATTTCAGTGAATTGATTGTGAACTTCCCCTCCAAGTGAACAGCTCCGTAGAAGGCATTTCTTCCAAAGTTTCACAGAAAAACTAGAAGCAGCTCTAGAAGAAAGCAGGTCCACGAACTGCAAAGAGCCTCAAATATATTGCTCCGTGGAAGCCTCACAAGGCAGCAATTTGGCAGTTTCCCCAGACATATAGATATTTATAGGAGAATAAAAGTGCTCATCTAAGTGAGTAGTGGAAAGAGTCATGTATGGCATTTGCATCGTGTTTTCACCCCCCACGGCCCCTCCCCAGAGTTTGGGGATCCAAAAAAAGGCAAGAGAAATAATTTAAAATACAATAGAGATCCCCAGTTTGCCCTGAAGGCTCTGCTGATGAACTATTAAAAAGCTTCTTCTGGCCAAACAAGACACTGAGAGCATGGAGCAGATTCCCTACCACATTGTTTCATAAGACAGCACTGAAATTCAACCAGTGTCTGTTACAGCCGAAAATACAGCAGTCACCAAAAAAGTGATTTAATGTGCCTATCAAAGAGGAGGGCTGTAATTGGATTCAGTCCTCAGTCAGACTTCTGAAAGTCCCTGAAAGACACTCCCACCAGCTTTACAAACCTCCAAGATTTTATGTGGAAAGAAGAGCGCTTAGTTCTGAAAACACAGCAGTTTGTGCTGGTAAAGGATGTCAGCAGCAAGTCCTCTTGATGTTAGCAAAGCTCAGGAGAAACCCTGTGTGCAGACCAAACCCAGCAGTGACAAGCAGTGTTTCTCTCACATCATTTACCATATGCAAAGGCAATTTCAATTTTTTGCAGGAAAAAAGAAAAGTGTGACTTCTCTTGGTGAATTTAAGTCACTTCTCATTAGCCTGCCCATTTCTCCATCCTCACAGCCTGTCAAAGAAAGAAGCGCTGAATCTGGGAACATTCTCCAAATAACTGATTAAACAATGTTTTTAATGTCTCCTGCAATGGAATTTTACTACATAGCTGGCATTCTGCAGAGCATAATTTGCATAAATGATCTTACTGGGAAAGCAGCTCTGCAGAGATACCCCACTTTGTGTGATGTAGAAGCAGAGCAGAATCCTGGATAACAAGCTACCAGTTGTGAACGCGGCAAAAGTGAAGGCAGCGACTTGAAATTTGGAATATGTGTGTTTATCTTTTTTTGTTTTAATGGCAAAGCCGCCACCTATCAGTTGCCGGGGTTACTGCATCGGCCCTGCCCTCAGTCTGGCTGAGCCTAGAACTGCTCATCTCAGCCCAGCACAAAAATAAAGCCCCATCCAAGCTGTCGTGACAACATCTAAACTGGCAGGGCAGCGAGTCTGCACAAACACACGAACACCCAAAGCCAGAGTCCTGCTGTGGAAGGGAGCCAGGCGAAGGGAGAGGATGGGACAAGTTCTGCAATCGCTTATCCCAGAGAAGGATGAGGGATGCAACGCCTGGGAGATACAGCTGCACTTTAATTAGCCACACCAGCGCTTATCAAGCAGCATCTCGGGCAAAGCAGCAGCACCACAGAATCTGCCCAGCCTGCAATGGGCTGGGGCTGCACAGCCTCACTCAGCGCGGGTTCAGCCCTGGGCTGAGTCATCCCCAGTGTGCTGGGAGGACTCTTCTCCCCCTCCCCTGCACTCTTTTGAGTGAAGGCAGCCCACGTTTCAGAAGAGAAATCTGGTTGCCGCAAATCTGGTTCCCCACTTAAAATACCTAAAAGCCTTGAAAACCTGTGCAGTCATTTGAGACAAACTACCCTAGATCTGCTATTCCTCAGGCTCTTCCGGGGATCTCCCCTCCTTGGTTTTGGGGATAAAAGCTAGAGGCAATTCTGAATGGCTGAGATGCATGAACCAGACACCAGCTACCTAAAGGGAATTCCCCCTTCTCCCTGTCATCCTCCACAAACGCCAGTTTTCCTTCTCAAACTGCCTAATCGATCAGCACAATTAGGTCACACCTAGAGCCATTGTTTCCCAAATGCTCTTTAGTACCAGACTTTACAGGCTGGTAAGCTCTTTCAGTTCATCCTCTCCTCCTTCCTATAAGCTATAAATAAAACTCCTCCCCACAAAACTCGCTTTTCATAATGGTTGAGAGAGAAGACAACACTGGCCCTGTAAAAGTATTGTCATGGTGTTGAAGTGCCATGGCACAGTAATGCTCAGGAGAGTGCGATAAACAGAGCTGAGGAAGGAACACACCATTTTCCTTGTTTAAAAAAAAAAAAAAAAAGAAAGAAAAAGCAATAATTAGGTCAGCAAGTAGCACTAGTTGCAAAGGGGGAAAAAAAAGCCAGCAAGGAAAAGGAGTTCCTCCTTGTTTAAATGTTTATTATTCAAAACATGCAGCGGGGTCTTAAAAACTGAGTTAAAAAGTAGTTAGAAAAGTGTTACAGCAAGGCTGGGAAGCCCAGTTCACGCTGGAGTTCAGTGTAGGGCAAAGCCAGCTCCTGTGATTCACCGCATGCCTGCAAGGGGAAAATCCTTCACACTGTAGCCCTCAACGAATTATTGCAATACAGCCTATGCTACAGGCCCCCCCCCAAAAAAAAAAAAAAAACAAACAAACGAAAAAAAAATCAATTCTTCTTCAACAGCCTGTTTATAAAACATGTTCTTAAAAGCACACGAAACAGCCCCAACCACTTTCCCACTCGCTCACTCTGCCATCTGTTACGCATCCAAGGCAGTGTGTGGAAGTATGACCAATGCCCCGGAACTCACCAGAAGCTGTGTGCAAATCAGCTGCTATCCCCTTGCTCATCAATTCGTACTGGAAGCCTGTGATCTTCCTGCTAATGTCCTGCTGAGGAGTGGCCTCCACAAACAGGCCCCCCTGGTCGTAGCCAAAGCAATACACTCTGCTGGGGCTGCGGTCTCCGTCCCGGACCAAGAGTTTCAGTTCTCCAGTTTTTTCCAAATAAATATTTGCTCCTGCAGAGTCCTTGAAGGGCTTTATGCAAACAGTCAAATGTTTGTAAGAGGCAGGTGAAATATTGGGTCGCAGATTGACTATGAGCGCTCCCGTGGGATACATCCACTCTATGGACCCTTCGGAACAGCGGAGGTAGACCTGTTCAACATCCTTCCTGTGAGACTCGTGAGTTAAGCCACTGGGGGAAGAAAGAAAGAGAAAGTTAGAGAAATGACAGAGCCAGCAATGTGACTGTCATAACCTCAAACCTTCAAAGACCCACATCAACAAACCCAGGAAGCCCAGGACAGCACCGAGTGTTGGCTCATCCAGCTCAGCAACACAGGTCTCTTGCAACACTTCGATTTTGTTGTTATGGGACAGCTTTAAATCATCTCCCAAAAGAAGAAGTCGAACCACCAGTAATAGGCTTCAGAATTAAATAGGACATAAGCACATGATCAAAAGCAATGAAATTACTACAGCCTCAGTTACTGCCCACCAGCTGAGCTGGGGCAAATGACTTGGTGCATACCAATAAAACACGAACAGCCCAACTCCTTCCTGGTGGTGGCTCAAACCAGCACGTTCTCCAGCTTCACAGATCAGGCTCCACCTTTCTCCAAGTACTTTGTTCCCCTTCCAAGTCTATATTCCCAATGGATCTGAAACTGGGAGGGATGCCAAGCTCACCCTGTGAACTGCAGCAAAGCAGTGCTCTGTGTGTCACTGATACCCTGTGGCCCAGCTGGGCAGCCCCAAACTCCAAACTGGGAGGTCGGGAGAAAAGACACCGCGATCTCCAGTCAAAGCTGGGGGAGCACTGAATGAACTGTGCTGCTTTCTTTGGTAGGTACTTGTTCCCCCCATTACTTCCAAGTGAAGTTGAAGTTTAGCTTATCACTTTACTGTCCAGCCCCAATGGGCTACAAGCAGATACACAGCTATGGGTGTTCAGCAAAAAAGAGAACGTGGCCATTTACTACCCCTGGGACACAGGGCCACCATCAGTCCCAGCACCATGGGCAAAAATTAACACCCCAACAGCCATTTCACAGAGATGGGACAGGAGAGCAACACAGGATCCCAGGGCTGGCTGCTGGTGAAAGGAGAGCAAACCACCGTGGGCAAGCAGGATGACTAATAAATCCCCATGGCTTGCTTGCTCACAGCCTAAGCTGAGGGCAGCTCTAAACAACCCTTGCTGCCTGTCACTGATGCTGGACCAACCCCACCAGTTCTTTACCCGACGTGACTCAAAGCACTGAGCACTGACACTGCAGCACTCCAGTCAGAAGGACGAGTCATGGGAAGCCTGGTTTATTGGCTGCAGCATTTGGGCCACTAGGCAAAACCCCTTTGGTCCCAGTCCCTGTCCTGTCACAAACCTATAAAGTGAGTATGAGCAAACCACTTCACCACCAAGCTTGTTTCTCCTCCTACTCTCTGCATGCCCAGTTCCCAAACATAAGCATCTTTTATTCTGTCTCTGTAGAGCACTACCCGAAAACAGACTCCTCATCACAGCTCATGGGTCTGCTTTGCAGGACTTTGGGAAGGTTCACAACATTCCCACTTGTAGGCAGATGAATCAAGACGGGGGGAAAAAGTAATTAAAAAGGATTAAGTGACTCGTCTGAGGTTACACAGGAAACCTGTGGCAAAAACATATTTTAGTGTAGCGCAAGTGATGACATCAAGTTCTGGCTCCTCAACAGAAACCTCCAAATACACAGTTCCTCATCCCAAAGATATATTCAGGTGCAGAACAGGTTTTAAATTCAAGTCAGCATTTAAAAAGTAACTAGAAGCAATGTGTAAAAGGAAAAAAAAACCAACAAACATATGGTTTGCATTTACTTGTTGATGTGACTCATTATTGTGAGTGTTGGTGTGACCCACTTGATAGAGGTTACATGAGGAAGCTCAGAAAGAAAAAAGTCATATTTAATAACAATAGAGCCTTCAAACGTGCTTTTGAATAATCTTGAAAGCCACATCAAGAACACAGATGAGGAGAAAAGGGGAACGAGTTTTTAACCTTTAGTCTCTTGCCCTCAAATTCAGTAGTACTTAACACATTCAGGAAACTTAACTTGCAATGGGATATTTCAAGTTGACTGCAAATCCACATCTGGTCCACAAAATCAGTTTTCAGCACAGCACACACATGATGCCACTCAACAGAGAGCACAGAAGTCTGTTTATGTGCAAGCTGTGAATAAGTAAAATTAAACAGTGTAAAGCTTATCCCTCAGCAAAGGGGCAGAAAGTTACCCTCACACATCAAGACATCAAAACAAGCTGCAGAGGTTTTGCAGGACTTATACTGGCACATTTCAGCCTGAGTGCTTAAACAGAAGGAAGATACCAGGGCCAAAACTCTGAACTCACGCAGTGAAACTGCTGTTGCAAGTGATCCCAACAACACTGAGGCAGGAAATTTCTGCCAGAGGAAAAAAAAAAAAAAGTCTTAGCATAAATTTCGTTCAAACGTTCACGCTGTTCAAACGAAAAACAGGGTGGACTCTGAAATTATCTTCTGAAAGCCAATTATATCCCACAGGCAAGAGTGATGCCATTAGACAGATACATCAAGCACAAGTACCTGTACACATTAAGCCTTATAATAAAGGATGACTCAAAACTTAGGCAGATTTCAAAATACACATTCACATTACTTAACAGCAACCACCATCATCCAGTAAAACCCGTCGCTTTGCTTTGAGTCAAAATGACAGGTCACCACACAGCTGGTTTAACACCAGGTTTAGTCCTCACTAGCCAGGCATCAGACACACCACGTCCATACAGTAATGGAGGTCCAGCAGCACTTTTTTTTTTTCCACCCCCAAACTCGTTTGAGTTTTGTTTTCTGGTTTTTAGAGTATATGGCAAGGGGACAAGGCAGCTGTTTCATGGTCACAGTGATGGATGAGCCTTCAATCACCCCTTTTAAATCTCTGCTGTTTATTAGGACTTACTTAACGAGCACTAGTTCCTCATACCAATCCATGAGGACATCCTGAATCACTGCATCTGTCTCCTCCCTCATCTCCCCTTCTGGCTTCAGCCACCCCTTATGTTTGCCCTGAAAGACCTGTTACAGTATTGCTGCAGAGCTGTTACACTGCAATGTGCAACAGGTGTCATTTAAAGAAAAAAGCTACTTACTTTATTTATTTATTCCATCACAGATGTGTTGAAAAAAGCACCTATGTCCTCCCTACATGCCGGAGTGAATGAAGGGAACTTTTGATCCTAACTTGGAGCTTTTATTAAATATGACAACCTAGAGAGCACCAAGAATCCTCAGAGCAACCAGCAGTACCAAGGGCAAGATCGATGGACACAAAGCAGCCACATCAGAGCTGAATTCTCTCTCTACAGCCTAAAGTCAAACACAGCAGACCAGCTTATTCTCAGCCTGTCACTGAACCACTTTTGCCCAAGGCATCAAGAGGTCATTGCAGCACAAATCCCTGAACTTATAGCAAAAGTAATAACCAGACACACAGCACAGAGAGGTTTCTGCTTTCTGCTGGACAAAGCTTTCCTGGAAGCTCTCTGCCAAGCTATTTATTAAGATGCTGCTGTGGCCTATTGAGTGCACTAAAATTGCAGGTGTCAAGCTGTGCATTGCATCAGATTTCCCTGGAAGCATGAGGGAGAGCTATAGGAATCCTAGTGAAGCTCTTCATCCTGCTCAGGGGTATAAGCTCATCACTTCTCCATAAGCTTTCCCCCCCCCCTCCATAAGGGGGGAAAAAAACCCATATCCAGAATATTCTGTTTCTAAGACTGTTTCTTCTAATATAGACATGTGCATAAAGGTGAGAAAAGACCTTCAGGTTTACTGTAGGAGATGACATGACTTCCAAATCCACCAGCACGAGACAACCTAGGACTTCAATGTGGGAAGAGAGACTATGTTTTGGCATTCATAGCTTTTTCCAACAGTTAAGGTAAAAAGCATCACACGACTTCAAAATATTACATTCCACATTAAAAAAAAAAAAAAAAAAAAAAATCTTTTCTAACCCACATAGATATTAGTATCCACACAAATATTTAATTAGATTGTATTTACTGGTACAGCAAATCACTTTCCTTCTTAACTGCTACTCTTCTAGGATGAAGCAGATATTTAATGGCCTTAGGACTGCCAGCATTTCTAACAACACCTGTTTGCTACCAGCAAGGCCAAAGTCAGCCTGGGTTACTTTATCCCCTCCCAGGACTCCAATCCACCTGGACTCTGGAACTCTCTCACACAAGTGAAACCATCCAGACTGAACTGTGCTCCCTTCCTTCCCTGCACTTCCAACAGCATCATCACTAAGCTGTCACCACTTTGGCTCACGAGAGCGACAGGTGAGTAAATCCGAGCTTGCATTGCCAGTTCACCCCAAAGTCAGCTACAGGAAATGAGATTTCACTTCCCCCCCCACCCCAAGCATCACCCCTTAGTGGATACTCAAGTCATTGCTTATTCCAGCCCTGCTCAGGTGACAGGAGTGGTCACTGCTTGCTCTAAGAAAACAGGACAAAAGTAAGAGCCAAACAGGACAAGATTTCAGGGGTTTGTCACCGTTCTCTTAAAAAAATATGCTGCGGTCCATGTGGTAAGGTCCAGGTAAATACATGCAGCTGGGATGCTCAGGAATGAAAGCAGGCATAGGGTTTCTTTGGTTGGTTAGTTGGGTTTTTTTGGTGGGGAGAAGTCGGTGAAGCAAAATGATACCACTGGAATTTTGCCACAGAACGAAAAGGTTTGGTTTCTATCAAACACGCTTGCCTTCAAGTAGATTCACTGCAATTAACTATGCATCAGTTGTCAAGAAAAGTCCAGAAAAAAGGTAAAATACCAAGCATCTGCATGTTTCAGACAGTAACAGATAAGAAATAATGATGTTGAAAGTCAGTCCAGCTGTTTCCTCACGCTAAATTGTTCCTAGTCGAAAATACCCTACTGATACAGGTCAGTCAAAGTTTTATGCTACAGAAAGTCAGATTTAAGCAGCATATTAGAATTGAACCGTTTCACTCTTCAAGTAAGTCTGACCCAGCAACACTTGCTGGTTGAGCAGTTGCTTTCTTAAACCTACGAAGAGTGGAGAAGGTCACAGACCCAACCACACACGTTAAACATATTACAAGCAATTAAAGCAAAGATAATTTGGGAGATAAACACTTGAGAACTGGAGAGGTTTCTCAACCAGTGCAATTAGAATAAATCAGGAGCGCGGCCGCTGTGCCAGCCCCCGCTCCCAGGGCTCATCATCACCATCACCATCATCTCCGCGGGACGAGCGCCCGGGAGCAGGGAGTGACCCCCGGGGGCTGCGGCGCGAAGTGCGGGACGCGAAGGGAAGGGAGCGGAGGGGATGGGGCTCAGCGGGAGCTCCGGGAAGGGCCGCCCTGGCTGCGGCGGGAGCGCTCCGCAGGTGCACCCAGCGCGGGCAGAGCGGGGCCGGGGCTGCCCGAGCGGCCGGAGCCGGCCCTGCCCCGCGCCTGCCGCCTCCGC